>OX439133.1:26855527-26993176 GCA_949318235.1 Ecdyonurus torrentis | reverse complement strand
TTTGCTTTGTGAAGGAAGGTGTGCAAAACATCACGGTGCAAAATTTTTTTTTGGAGGTAGAATTTTAAAACTATGATTTTTGCTCCTCAAATTTAAAATTTCATTATAACTTATAACTACCTTTATTTGATTATAAATGGTTTGATTTTAACTTTTTTAATACTTTTAAATACTAGAGTTTTTTTTTGTAATTTAAAAAAAAATCACACAAAAATACTAATAATGATCAAATATTTATAAATATATCTGTTTACAATTTAAAAATTATAAGACTGCATTTTTTTATTCTACTTAATATTCTTAAAAAAGAGATGAGTACCTTAATAAATAAGCTTACCGAGAACAAGAACTTTAAATTTGACAGTAAGATTTTAATAAATAAAAAAAAAATGAATTTCTGACTTACATTTTTGTCGTAACAAATTTTATTTTCATATTCATATACAGCAGTATTTTCTACTTCATTTTATATTCAAATTGATGTTTGTATCATTGAATTAGATTTAAGAAAGACTGTTTTGCATACATGCAAAAATGGGTATTTTCCGTGTTTCATACAAATTGCAGTAAAATTTAACCAATATATTTGACATCAGCATAAAATTTGCATTTAGGAATAGTTTTTCACGATTCAAAATTTAAAATCGCGATCGAAACGCCCCCCTCTTTTAATAACTGATAAATTTCTAAAAAACTATACGTTGCATCAAAAACTTGTAATAACAAGAAATGTGTAGAATTATATAATACACTTTGTGTATAAATTTTAGGTCATCTGAATAATGTTTTTGACAATGCTTTGAAAATTTTTAAACATGGAGAAATTTTAAAAGTTAAGTAAAACATCATAATAAAAACATTGCACTTTTAAATTCCTCTGTTTAAAAATTTTCAAAGCATTGTCAAATTCTCAAAAACATTTCAGATGACCTAAAATTTATACACAAAGTGTATTATATTATTCTACACATTTCTTGTCATTACAAGTTTTTGATGGAACGTATAGTTTTTTAGAAATTCATCAATTATTAAAAAGGGGGCGTTTCGCGATTTTAAAATTTTGAATCGTGAAAAACTATTCCTAAATGCAAATTGGTATGCTGATGTCAAATATATTGGTTAAATTTTACTGCAATTTGTATGAAACACGGAAAATATCCATTTTTGCATGTATGCAAAACAGTTTTTCTTAAATCTAATTCAATGATACAAACATAAATTTGAATTCAAAATGAAGTAGAAAATACTGCTGTATATGAATATCAAAATAAAAATTTGTTACGACAAAAATGTAAGTCAGAAATTCCTTTTTTTTTTTTTTTTTATTTATTCAAATCTTACTGTCATTTAAAGTTCTTGTTCTCGGCAAGCTAATTTATTAAGTAATCTCGTTTTGAGAGTATTTTAAAGAAACATAAAAAATGCATTCTTTAAATGCAAATTATAAAAACATGTTTTGCATATAACAATATTTTAGTACGATATTTTACGTAACATAGGAATAAAAAAAAAATGATATTTTAAAGTGTTAGAATATAATATATATTTTTTCCCGTCTACCTTCTCCCCAATACCTCATAATCCTCATATACCTGATGCACTCTTTCAGAGATCTCAATGTAAAAGTCGATGCAGTATTGTACAGTAACCTCTACTCATACATTTGCGTTTTATTTTAGGTGAGGGATTATTTGCTACCTGACCAGAAGACCCTCATTACTTTATGCATGAATTAATATTGAGAACTCAAAGAAACAATTACATTGAATTAAAATTATTACAGTTGGTTTGTTAATGAAAATCCAAAAATATATCTTTTTTTATCGTCATTCTAGCATCATTTTTAATATTTAATGAAATAATTTTGAAGTCTTTGCTTGCCTTTTTTCTTGAAAATGGACGCTAGAACGACAATAAATATATAGGTGTATGCGTGGATTAAAAAAAAAGAAAAAAAACATGTATGCATTTTAACTCACTTCAACTTTTCCTAGTACAGTAATTGTAGATATAAAAGCTTACATAAGTCGTATCATAGTATAAATATATATATATTTATACTATGGTCGCATAGTCAGGTAATCATACGCTTTTCAACTTTTTGGTTGCTAAAATATGTTTTCACCTGCACCCACCCGATACAAAATCAAAATACCAAGTTACTTTTTATGTAAAATTCAACCTTTTTTTAGTGACACGTACAAATAGTATTTCAGTAAAATATATAGTAAATAATTAATAATATAAATAAAAAAAAATAACTTTAAAAAATAATGTATTAATAAAATAGCAAGAAAACCAGGGTATCTTTAAATTATAATATAATCAAAAGAAAATGTTTAGAATCCATTTACCGTATAGTATAATTGTTGTATATAGTTGTGAAAATAATAGACGGGATAGTTGAGGACCGAGGGGATCGTCAATGGTATAAAGAACAGGGGAAAAAAAAGAACATGAGGTATGTGTCCAGAATCTTGTAATTTTTTTTTTTTTTTTTTTTTTTTTTTGCACCTGCAGTCTTGCACTGCCCGATAAGAGGAGTCTAAATCTATAAAAGTCAACTTCCATAAAAAAAAATTGTCACTGCGAGCGAACAAACATATAATAAAATTTTAAAATTTGTTTGGGAAAATATAAGCTGCGTGTTTACAATTAAATTATAATATGAATGAATATATATATATAATATTTATTACATATATATATATATATATATATATATATATATATATATATTTATATATATAATACATATAAATTATAATTATATTATATTATTCACACACACACACACGAACACACACACACGAACACACACACAATAACTTAATATTGTTAAATGATTGATCTAAAATGACTTTTATTCTTTGATTTTTTTTAAATCGATTTTTTTAAAGGGTATTTTTTTTAAAAAAATCGAATTAATTTGACGGTTTTTATATATAAGAAATAAGATTAATCGATTTTTTTTTAATTTAAGGTTTTTCGGAATTTTAAATCGTTAATATGCAATTCGATTTTTAATTTTCGATTTTCGGTTTTATGCAATATCTCGAAACCGGTTTTCTTATTTCATGAAACCGGTTTTCAAAATAAACCGGATTAAATCCACAGCTCTAATTAACAGTAAGTTTAAGTATAGTAATTTACTACAAATTTATTGTAACATTTAATGTGTATAAAAACAGTGAAGTATATTTTTCAAATTAAATTTAAATCTTTGAAGTTAAATTGTCATGTGCTAGAGATTATCTAGGTCTTTCAAATCCAATTTAATTATTCCATATATTTGTTGCAAATTTTACGTTAGAAAATATTTAGTTATACTTATATAAAATTGCCAGCTTATACTTACCAAAGTTATGTTTTGTAGAAGTGTCACGTCAAAAGTTGTTTCGTCTTCTAGGCAAGTGTAGGTGTAATGAAAGTTTTTAATTTCAAATTGTTCTTTTTATACTCAAATTATCAACTATAAAAATCTCTCTCCCTCATGTTTGCACGTGCTAAGTTTCTCCAATCCCCTGTTTAATTTAACTCACATGTTCAACTTTTGATCCCTACATCCTGGTTATTGAGGTTATTTTGATAACTTTATGTAACTTTGACGCAATTGTATTTTTATAAGACGTAATAACTTTCAGTATTTCATCATCTTGTGTTGCGAAATTAACCTCTTCTCTATAGTCATATCTAAATAAACGTGCTCTACAAATATTATAATGAAGGCTAGCTTATTTTCTTTAAATTTTTTATTGAGATCCTATTACTGATTTGAACTATTTCTGTTAATATGAAAACTATAAAAGGAAATCAAAACATCATAACTTACGTAGTTTATGCTGCATTTATGTCATAGCATAAATTATGCTTTGTTACAGCAAGTTAAATAATTATGCTGTGCGACATAACATTTGCTGGTATGATTATTATTAATTTTATCGACTCGTTACCCATCTTGCTCTTTTTAGCCATGTTTGTGGTCACTAATGCAATTTCCAGCATAGTGGAAACATCTACTTTTTCACATAAAAAAGGGTATTTTAACAACCCAATAATTTTTTTATTATTCAAATTTAGTATGAGCTAGAAACAATTAAGGCTTAGATTGACGTATGGAGCTTAGTTTTCTATAAAAAAAAAATAAAAATAACGTTTTTCCTATGCTGGCCTATGTATTGGCCTATATATATATATATATATATATATATATATATATATATATATATATATATATATATATATTGCTATTTATGGTGCTCTTATAACCCATTCGTCCATAATATATAATATTCTTTTATATATCATATATCTATAACATAATAATAGTTATAATTGAAATATATTAATTACTATGTTATTTTTTTGTTTAATAATAAAGAAATATAGCCTATTTAAAAGTTCCTTGTTCTTTGTATCTTGTATGTAAAATTTCTATGTAATATGTTTTCAAATTTGTGTTATTTATGTTCTTTCTGCAGGCCATCGCTAGATGGCGTGTATTTACACCATGGTGTTTTAAAAAAAGATTATATATTATTAATTAATTGCAAAATTATTAGATATATAAATATTTTATAGACCCCGGTACTTTGAAAACATAAACTTACAAAATTATTCAGTTATATAGATGTATATCTTCAGTATAAACCAAAAACTGAATTGAAAATTGTGAACTATAATTTGTTAAAACATTATTTCTTCAGTTGGAAAAAATGGTTAGCTCGTGACATATCAAAAAAAAAACTTTGTATATATCTAACAAATTAAGTCTAAAAAATATCTAAATAGTAACTTTTTAGTTCCTTTTTTTTCTGTGTACTTGATATCAACTTTATAACATGTTACAACAAGCATTGGTTTGTCAAAGCTCATTTAAAAAAAACACTATGTAGCTAAAATAATAAACACAATATCATAACAACATTCAATTTAATAAACAAGATGCTTAAAGTCAAAATATTAAAATAATTAACAAAAGCACATGTAAATCATACAGACGTGTTACTCCAAAGTAAGTTAAATATTATACAACTATTAAAATGTGCTAATAGTAACAGTAGGGGGTGTACAATTAAAACATCAATATAATCAATTACTCTTTTTTTTTATCAAATAAGATCAATTAATATTTTTAACAATTTTTTTAGATTGATGAGGAAAGGTAAATCATTACATTTTATTTACATCTTTTAACAATGAAAAATGGTAATCATAAGTCAGAGCTGTTACGTAATAAAGTCTTTTTGCTTTGAATAGTTTGTTTGGTTATTTTGATTGGTTATATGGGTAACTAATTTTAAATTGCCTTCTGTAATTACAAAGTTTGAATTAAAAACATAAAAAATTATAGTAAAGAAAAAATTGCTATTGCGGCTAAAGCACACTTATATGCTTTTAGTGAGTTCGCTTTTACTTTCACTTATCCACGTTTATTACGACAGCCATAAAAACACGTACCCACATGTATCGCGACAACAGGTAAAAAAAAAAAAAAAAAAAAAAAATTCTACATCTGATTTCCTAGGTAGAAGTGTTTTTCCTGTTGTCGCGATAAATGTAGATGTGTTCTTATTTCAATCGTGATAAACGTAGATGTGACAAAGTACATAAGCCATCACGCTAAAGGTAGAAGCATTGTTTAGTCGCCACAGCATTACGATATAATGTCGCAGAATTATGCTACAAACATATTTTCAGGTATCTCAAATAATTTTTTTCTTTTTTTGGTTATTTTTTTAATACGCATGTAATTGGATATGCTGTAACTTTTAATTACACCAGTCATGCATATTCACATAGCGAATAAATATCGTAAGTTTTAATGCATCTAATTTACTATATTGTAATTTATGCTTTTAATAATCAGTTTAATTGTTAAATATTCTGTTTTCTAATAAAACTCATGCAAGCAGAGCACAAATGACATAATTTATGATGCATTTATGTCATTATAGCATAAATAATGTTAAATTAGAACATCATATATAATTATGCTGCGCAACATAATGCTATGTAACATAGTTATTATGCAGTATAGCATACATTATGCTGTATTGAACAAATAGTACTAAAAATTTGCTAAAATAATTATTATGCAGTCATTTTTGTCCATGAGCTACGTGTATTACAGGTACAATATAATTCAGTACGGTTTAGTTTACGATGTTTAAAATGCAGAACTTTACATCTGTGCTGTCTTGTTTATTGCAATTTAATTTTAGTGTTAAAGTTCATAATTTATATTAAAAAATATATTATCAACTTTTTTATCTCAAGTTCCTGACCTTCAACTTGACATTGTAATCTCATGCAAATATAAAGTAATTACTCATAAATTATTGTTTATTTAGGTAAATAATTGTTTAGTAGTAATCTTTATATTATAAAATTCTTACAAATATTGAGCGATAACATAACTTACTGTTTTAAAAAAATATTGAAGAAAGAAATCAAATTGTATAGCCCAACACCCCTCCCCCTTCTTCCTCTCTTAAAGATTACTTTATAACAAATGATAATATTTCATACATTAAAAAGACATTGTCCTCTCACTCTTGTATATTTATGTAGATGAACCGAGGCCTTATTTATACAATACAAACAATTGCAATTTGTCTTATAATAACTTTTTTATGTAGCCATAATATGTTATCTTAAAGCTATTATATATATATATATATATATATATATATATATATATACGAAAGAAAGAAAGAAAAAAAGAAAGAAAGAAAGAAAGAAAGAAAGAAAGAAAGAAAGAAAGAAAGAAAGAAAGAAAGAAAGAAAGAAAGAAAGAAAGAAAGAAAGAAAGAAAGAAAGAAAGAAAGAAAGAAAGAAAGAAAGAAAGAAAGAAAGAAAGAAAGAAAGAAAGAAAGAAAGAAAGAAAGAAAGAAAGAAAGAAAGAAAGAAAGAAAGAAAGAAAGAAAGAAAGAAAGAAAGAAAGAAAGAAAGAAAGAAAGAAAGAAAGAAAGAAAGAAAGTAAGAAAGCGAAATAGCCCCTTTCACGATATCAAGAAGGCAAACTGCTATACAAGTGTGTTAAAAAAGTTGCATAAGTATGCAGGGGCCATTACTACGAAAATATATTAAACAAAATATCACAGTGTGGAATAATTGAGGTATAATTTTTGTTCGATGTTGATTGTGATTGTATTTTTTTTTCTCCCCTTTATGTACCCCCGGCTGAATTGCTTAATAAGTCTTGTATACTTAAACTCTGAAAGAATTTGTATTATGTGTATTTTTTAATAAATTAGGCCAATTTGGAATTGAATATAAGTTGTTATTTTTGATTGATTGATTGATTAAATTACTTACTTACTTACTTACTTACTTACTTACTTACTTACTTACTTACTTACTTACTTACTTACTTACTTACTTACTTACTTACTTACTTACTTACTTACTTACTTACTTACTTACTTACTTACTTACTTACTTACTTACTTACTTACTTACTCACTCACTCACTCACTTAAGTATTAATTTTTCTATTTATAGATTTAATTAAATATATTGACAATTACATAAAAGACTTTTATTATGAAATCAAATATTTTTCAAACATTTGTATGTATTTTTGTAATCAAGTTGTACCAGTTGATATTTCGCGCAATAAAGAAACTAGATCTGAACTGAAATAGAAATTATTTACTTGTGGCTAAGATAAGAGTATTATTGATGATATATTGATATATCTTACATATATGATTATCACTTATGAATGATGAGGCCAAATATTGGTATATTGTACACATATTATATGTAAGTCGGTGAAGATGACTGACAAAGACACTTACTCTGCAATCTCTTGTAGTTTGGTGCTGAAATCTCTGCAATGTCTCTTTGTCTCCAAGTTATAGGACTCTCTTCACTATGCTAAGACCAGGGGATGGGTTCTGCTATTATTTAATTTTAAATCTATTATAATCATTATATTTTATACAATTCATATATTATTATCATTATATTATTATTTATTATAATATATTATTTATTTATTATTTTGTTATAATCCTTCTTTTTTTTTTTTTTTTTTTTTTGAACTTGAAAGCATTTAAAATTAAAGATTGCTTTTTTTTTTTACTTTTTTTTAATAAGTTTGCTTCATTTTCATATCTTACAATACAATACATAATATTCAACTAGTTATCTATATATATATTATGTATTTTATTTTTTTACCTATTTTAATATTTTTGTTACAAAATATTTTCCTTCAGGTACAATATTTGATTTTATTTATTATTATAACTAAGAAAATAAGATGTTACATTTTCTAAATTTATTTTAATATCTAGTAATATATAGTTTTATATTTATTATTAAAGTAGTTTGAACGAGGTTGTTAACAGCTGATTTTAAATTTATTTGAAGTTTGGCGCTCACTTGAATTTAATTGCATCATTAAAAACTTTGCAATAACCGAGTCTCGATCCGCTGACCCTCGTCATGTAAAAGCAGCGCTCTACCAACTGTGCTGTCAAGGCACTGATAGGTAATCCAGCAAATCATATATATATTGCTTTTTGTAACTATTTTCTAATCAAACACTTTTCTCGCTTCTCAGTGCATATATTAATTAATTATAATGAAGTTAATACATATTAAGTACATTACAAGAGTTTTATTAACGTTTATGAGCTCAATTGACGTTTATATCTCCTTTCTCCCGCGATCGCCCGCGATCGCCATGATTCGGCGCCTCTAGCGGCCGATTTCCGAACTAAAAAAAAATTACTGGTTAACAAAAAAATTCTCATTTTCAGCTCTTTTAGTCACAAAGTTCTCAGTGCGTTTCGAACCAAATTTAGTTTAATGCTTTTAAAAGTTTCTTTGTTTATCAAAGAGCTTATTTATCTGTTTTTGAGTCCATTTAAATACACTTTCGCAGAAATATGAATGATCTACTGTGGAAGGATCCTGGCTTTTTCAGCCATTAACCAATGTTGTATGAGGAAAATGCTCGACTTTGCGGCTATTTTTTTATTTGCGTTTCGAACTAAATGTATTTTTTATTACATCAATAGGAGCATAGAGAAATAAGGAATCTATAGGTAGCACTAAAACGGCGTTTAAATAATATCAAAACTCGTTCAAACTACTTTAAATTATATCAATATAATGTGGTTTGACTTAGATTTAATTGTAATTTATATCTTAGATTTCTAACAATAAATTAAAATATTTATGCTCAATTTATTTAAAAAAAAATTAAATAGAAAGCAGATCTTTGCATCTGAGTACAGTAAAACAGGATTTTTTTTTTTTTTTTTTTTTTTTTAGGAATGAAAGTTTAAAAAAAATCCAAGCTTCAATTTTTAGATATTTATTTATTTTTGTGTTTGAGAGTAAACATTTACTACAGTAATCTTGTTACATATCAACAACAATACAAATATCAAACTATATTTAAAAACCTTGCACAGTAAAATAAAGTACTTAACTAAAAATTTGCATGCAAAAATTATGTTTAGCAAATATTTTAACGAAATTAAAAAATGAAAGTTAGTTTAACGGATACGAAATTTATTTTTAGCGTTATGATAATAATAATAATTTTTAATAACAAAAAAAAATTAATTTTGTTTAAAATTATTCTTTTTAACGCAGTATATAAAATAAATAATTTAAACCTTTTTAACACATGTTTTATTTCAAAAACAAAAATTTATTTATTTATTAATATATTACACAAAACTTTGTGTGTTTACTTTACTTCCATTTATTGATTGTTAGATCACAAATGTTATTACATTGAAAGACTGATTTGTTTATATCTAACATAAAGTGTTTTGTTCACATACAAAAGTTAATTTACTAGAACAAGGATGATCTCCCCATCCTTCGGTAAAAAGATATAAACAGTTTTCATTTTTATTTAAATTCTTATTATATCGTCCACCATAAAATATAACGTCAGTCCCAGTTGCAGTCCATTTCCACTTACCTTCCTGTGCAGCATCACTGGCACTAGACCAAGGAGATTCTCTAAACTTACTAAATAGTTTTCCAATTTCAGGCTTGAGAGCGTCCCACTCTTGTTGTGTTTCTACACTGAATAACTCCATGCCATGTGACTTGCAGAAGTGATCAGCATCAGTCCAGGACATCATTGGCTCATCAAATGAGAAATAATATTTCTTTCCGTTGATGAACTGTGTTTTCAAAATTTGTACTCCCTGCTGACATGACAGTTTCCTTATTGCACCCAGTATCTTGTTGTGATCTTGATCTTGTTTCAGCTTCATATCGTCGTGAGTATTTCTCATCATATTTAAAGTGTTGTCCAGTTCACTCTGCTGACCAGTTAGTACGGACCACAGAAAGTACTCCTCCTGCTTGACCTGCTTCAAAGTTTCCTCAATACCATTCACTTTGTCTCCTAATGTGGTTCCTAGATTTTTGATATCGTCGCTTAAATCGCTTATCTTCGATTTCATGTCTGGAGCCTGAAACAAAACATGAAAAATAATTTTGTTTAAATATGTTTTAAATATTAAAAAAAATGTATTGTTTTATTATTAAAATAGAAACTTAAAGTAATTAGAAATATTTTTGTTAAGCCAGCAGTTGCTAGCAACGTTGTACATATTACAGCAAGCACGGGTCTTGTCAAACTTAAATTAAAAAAAAAATGAAAATTACATATTGAATTCAATAATTGAAAACAAATAAAGAAAAAGCAGTAACAATTATTTAATAGGCACTAGCTTTAAAGAGAATATTTATGGTCTACAACATGACTTCTTCAATGTAAGATAATGATATGAAATGTTCATTGACTCACATATTATACCCCAAAGGCCTTCCGTAGTTCCATGGCTGCCACGCAAGTTTGCAGTCAGCCTGCGAGATATGCAACCTGTTACAACTTTTTTTATAGTAAAGTCGTAACTATGACGTAAAAGATACGGGAAGCGTTGCATATCTTGCAGGATGATCACGTGTTTGCGGGGCTACGAAAGGTCTTTGGGTCATCATATGTGAGTTTATAAACAGTTCTTCTAATTATGTAACATTGAACAAGCCATGTAGTAAACCCTGAACTTCCTCTTTAAAAGGCTTTTTTTTTTTAATTATCATTATCACTTTTTTACCGTATAAAAAATACATTACACCCTATATATAAATAGTCAAATAAATAGAAAACGTTTTTTGGTTTTACTTTTTAAATTTTTTTTCTGGTCAAATTTTTGCCTGTCACCTTTCTTTAACGAATTTTAGCAACTTGTTAGGTAACTTACAAAAAAAAAAAAAGAAAGAAAGAAGGAAGGAAAGAAAAAAAGAAACGCTCTCTGCTGATTTTTTTTTTTTTTTTTTTTTTTTTTTGGCTTGTCATATTGTGTATTCGTGCTATACACCAATCCCAGTCCCAGTCATTGTATTGAACCAAGAAATATAAAACATAAAAGTTGAATCCTTACCTTAGCCGTAACGTCCAGAAATTTCCACTGCATCATCAGCAAAACTAGAACTGTCGTCTTGAAGAACATTTCTGTAGAATACAAGATACATATTAACTTCACATCAGGGGCGAATCCAGGGGGGGCGGTGGGGGCGACCCCCCCATCCAATACGGTCCACAGGTATTACCACCCACCACCCGCTAATGTTTATTTCATTTATAATCTATTCCTTTCTTCTATAGCGTGTATTATATATTATATGCCTTCATGTTAAAGTCGACGCCATGATGGATTATTCAATAACATAAGCGACATAGGAATATAACTCATTTAGCAAGTTTATAAATTATAAGTAATATTTTAAGAGCATTGTTGCTGTACAGCTCTGGCCAAAAGTTCCCGAACGGGGCAGCGGTGGCCGCTGCGATTCTCATAAAGATAACATTGTGTGGTGCGGATTGCCTATATGCTAATCGTTCGGGAACTTTTGGCCAGAGCTGTACATAGGTTGAATTAGTATTTCAAGTATGTGAGAAAAATAATAATAACAAAAAATTAACTGATTTTGAAAAGAAAATAACTAAAAACAAAGTTTATCCTACGCTGAACAATGTTATTCATTACTCAAGTATGGCCTCCAAGCGCATTAAATATGACGTCATGCGGATTGACCGTATATATACTATAAAACATAACATAATTGGTTAAGATGTTCAGAATATTATTTTATTTAATATATTGTTGTAGCGATTGTTCAAATTTGCTTAAATTACATGATTTTTTTTAAGTATTCTGCATGTTTTAGTGATGTAGAGTGAGATCCTACTACGCAAAATGATTCAAATTTTAAAATGTTAAGATGATAAAAAAATTTAATAGTGGATCTACTTTAATGCAAGGTCACGTGTTTATTAAAGTACAACTAACCAATATATTTTGTATATATTAATACTTGGCAAACCAAGTAATATTTAAATATGAATTATTTAATTGTTTTTGTGTTTTAACTAGTGAAAATGTTGTTATATTATATTCTCTTTGTTAATAATTTCAATGCAAAGTTTTATGAACCAGATATATATATATATATATATATATATATATATATATATATATATATATATATATATATATATATATATATATATATATATATATATATATATATATATATATATATATATATATATATATACATATATACATATATATATATATAAATAATATATATATTATTACTTTAAAATGAACTCAGATGACATAATTCAGTTTGTTTAAATTATTTTATATTCTTTATACTTAACGTTGGACTAATTTTTTTTTCTTTTGCTAACTTAAACATGGGTATAACAAGGGGGGGGGGGGGGTGTTAAAAACTTGAAGTTGGAAAAACACAAACTAACTTTTAAAATAAAAAAAAATCAAAATGTTACAATTTATAGATTAACAATTCATTCATTCATTCATTCATTCATTCATTCATTCATTCATTCATTCTTAAATTATTGCATGATGCATTCACTTATATATATATATTATATATATTATATATATATATATATATATATATATATATATATATATATATATATATATATATATATATATATATATATATATATATATATATATATATATATGTTTGAAAATTTGAATATCAAGCGAGGTGACATGATGATAAAAATTCATTGTAGTCTTACCTTCTATAAGACCCTGGGCTTTCACTCGCTGCTTGTTTTGACGATAAAAAATAACACACAACACCATAAAAAATTGTCACTTATATATAAGTTAATAAAAAGACTCAATTCACAGTTTTTTAAAAATTATATATACATAGCTATGTTATATTTACACCAAATTGTAACGTTTTCGAGTGCGTATGTAGAAACATACAGTGTCTGCACTCTTCTTCAGCTTACTGACTCTTGCTCACGAGGCGCGCCGACCTCCGCAACGGGGGGAGTGGCTCGTCCTCGTCAGGTGTTATTTTATTGTTTATATTTTCACCTGTACGATCACGTGGTACAGTCTTTTTACATGAATCTATAAGTGGAATCCAAATAGGCGGCAAATCAAAACTAGGTTGACTGATTGTTTCATTATTTCTTCTTGACATTTCTATTGCTTCTAATATTTTTCTTTTTTTATAATGACTTTCTCTTCCTATCACCTTTGTTTTCTCCCATTGAATTTGATGGCTGTTCTCCAGTGCATGATCTACAAGTTTTGAATATCCTGTATCTCTTTTTTCTATTTTTTGCCTGTGTTCATTCACCCTGATGTCCAATGGACGACCCGTTTCTCCGATGTATTCTTTCTCACATACACAGGGTATAGAATATACTACATCTTTATTCATATTTTTCTTCATGTCTGGTTTTGTACGTGCTAAACTTGATTTTAATGTGTCTCTGGAAGAACAAACAATACGAAGATTGACTCCCTTACCAATACGTTGTATTTTTTCACTCAACCCTTGCATATAGGGGATGCAAATGGCCCAAATGGTTGCGTCTGGTTTCTTTTCTTCAGTATTGTTTCTTTCTTTGCTGTTTTTATTTTTTATTTTATGAATAACGTGTAATGGATAATCATTTTCTTTTAAAATGTGTTCTATTTTACTAATTTCTTCATTTATTAATTTTTTATCATTACAGTGTGTTCTTGCCCTATGTAATAACGTAGCTGCTATACCTGTTTTTGTAGAGTGTGGATGATTTGAATTGATTCAAATTTCAATTCAAATCATCCACACTCTACAAAAACAGGTATAGCAGCTACGTTATTACATAGGGCAAGAACACACTGTAATGATAAAAAATTAATAAATGAAGAAATTAGTAAAATAGAACACATTTTAAAAGAAAATGATTATCCATTACACGTTATTCATAAAATAAAAAATAAAAACAGCAAAGAAAGAAACAATACTGAAGAAAAGAAACCAGACGCAACCATTTGCATCCCCTATATGCAAGGGTTGAGTGAAAAAATACAACGTATTGGTAAGGGAGTCAATCTTCGTATTGTTTGTTCTTCCAGAGACACATTAAAATCAAGTTTAGCACGTACAAAACCAGACATGAAGAAAAATATGAATAAAGATGTAGTATATTCTATACCCTGTGTATGTGAGAAAGAATACATCGGAGAAACGGGTCGTCCATTGGACATCAGGGTGAATGAACACAGGCAAAAAATAGAAAAAAGAGATACAGGATATTCAAAACTTGTAGATCATGCACTGGAGAACAGCCATCAAATTCAATGGGAGAAAACAAAGGTGATAGGAAGAGAAAGTCATTATAAAAAAAGAAAAATATTAGAAGCAATAGAAATGTCAAGAAGAAATAATGAAACAATCAGTCAACCTAGTTTTGATTTGCCGCCTATTTGGATTCCACTTATAGATTCATGTAAAAAGACTGTACCACGTGATCGTACAGGTGAAAATATAAACAATAAAATAACACCTGACGAGGACGAGCCACTCCCCCCGTTGCGGAGGTCGGCGCGCCTCGTGAGCAAGAGTCAGTAAGCTGAAGAAGAGTGCAGACACTGTATGTTTCTACATACGCACTCGAAAACGTTACAATTTGGTGTAAATATAACATAGCTATGTATATATAATTTTTAAAAAACTGTGAATTGAGTCTTTTTATTAACTTATATATAAGTGACAATTTTTTATGGTGTTGTGTGTTATTTTTTATCGTCAAAACAAGCAGCGAGTGAAAGCCCAGGGTCTTATAGAAGGTAAGACTACAATGAATTTTTATCATATATATATATATATATATCAGAATCAAGGTAGAATCAAGAATCAAGGTAGAATTGGACGCCGCTGTAGCTCAATGGTCAGAGCAGTGGAGCGCAAATCCAAAGGTTGTCGGTTCGATTCCGGCCGCCGTCGTCCCTTTTAACTGTTTGACTTTATTTGCATTTATATGATTCGTCTCAGATGGTGTTATAGTGCTAGATAAATATTTTCAAATATTTATATATTATACTTTGATACAAATATCGCCATCTCGTGGAGTTCTGATCTACACTATGTGTAGTGAAGGAAAACTATATCATTTGAAGTTTAAACACATAAATCCCGCCGCACGGGTAAATTTCCCCTCGCAAGAGGGGAGTCAGCTGTTTAAAGAGAGGCTGGTTTGTAAAAACAGGTGCCCTCAGGCAGCCAATAAGGCGACCGTTGTCGTCATAAGAATTGTGTAAATGCAAGTAAAGAATCAAGGTAGAATTGGACGCCGCTGTAGCTCAATGGTCAGAGCAGTGGAGCGCAAATCCAAAGGTTGTCGGTTCGATTCCGGCCGCCGTCGTCCCTTTTAACTGTTTGACTTTATTTGCATTTATATGATTCGTCTCAGATGGTGTTATAGTGCTAGATAAATATTTTCAAATATTTATATATTATACTTTGATACAAATATCGCCATCTCGTGGAGTTCTGATCTACACTATGTGTAGTGAAGGAAAACTATATCATTTGAAGTTTAAACACATAAATCCCGCCGCACGGGTAAATTTCCCCTCGCAAGAGGGGAGTCAGCTGTTTAAAGAGAGGCTGGTTTGTAAAAACAGGTGCCCTCAGGCAGCCAATAAGGCGACCGTTGTCGTCATAAGAATTGTGTAAATGCAAGTAAAGAATCAAGGTAGAATTGGACGCCGCTGTAGCTCAATGGTCAGAGCAGTGGAGCGCAAATCCAAAGGTTGTCGGTTCGATTCCGGCCGCCGTCGTCCCCTTTTAACTGTTTGACTTTATTTGCATTTATATGATTCGTCTCAGATGGTGTTATAGTGCTAGATAAATATTTTCAAATATTTATATATTATACTTTGATACAAATATCGCCATCTCGTGGAGTTCTGATCTACACTATGTGTAGTGAAGGAAAACTATATCATTTGAAGTTTAAACATATATATATATATATATAATATATATATATATATAAGAATACATACATACATACATACATACATACATACATACATACATACATACATACATACATACATACATACATACATACATACATACATACATACATACATACATACATACATACATACATACATACATACATACATACATACATACATACATACATAATGAATGTGTATGCACGTATGAATGTTAAAAAAATTATTTTCTATTCAAAAAGTGTATTAGATATCACTGAAATATTTATATTTATATAATAAAGCAAAAGCGCGGGATGTGGCAGTGTGTGTGTGTGTGTGTGTGTGTGTGAGAGAGAGAGAGAGTGTGAGAGAGAGAGAGAGAGAGAGAGAGTGAGATATATATATATATATATATATATATATATATATATATATATATATATATATATATAGAGAGAGAGAGAATAAAAATTTAACTCTTAAAATAACCGAAATGTTATTTGAAAGATTATTTGACAAGTTCGCGGGGGACGAGGCACTTGGACGCCATACTGGAGTATTACATAACATTACTCAGCATAGGACAAACTTTGATTTTTATCTTTTTGCTCTTTGAGAAATCGATTACTTTTTTTGCTATAAAATTATTACTTTTCTCACATATTTGAGATTTTATATTTAACCTGGTAAAAGCATGAATGCTCTCAATAATATTATTTTGAAATTTTAAATTGCCAAAATGAGTTATTTTCCCATTCTGGCCAATGTTATTTAGTGATCCAACATGGCGTCAAACTTAACATGAATTAATTCACCCTATTGTATATTCAAGTGTAAAAATAGTTTAAAAAATATCTAACTGTCATATTATTTAAAAATATTTTGAACCTACCGTTGTATGCAGAGTAGCAAGAGAAATTCTAACAACACAATTTTAAAATTCGAAACTTCTCACGAACAATTATAAAAAAAACAAGCAAGATGAATCACGTTTGAGTAGCAAGTTACAAGTTATTTAGTGAACGGCGAGACTTCTATTTATATACTTCAATTTAATTGTCCAAGGTTCTTATATAAAGAGGTTGGACATTTTATGAGTGATTCTCTATCGAGCTGGTATAGCCGAGAGGTGCAGGCAGCTGACTCGTAACTCTGTATTCCTCACTGAGTATAGGTTGGAGCCACTGCTGGGTGCGTACGTGATGTGTGAGGGCTGAGGGCACAACACGTTACACGATGCATCTTTACTTTCATTCCATGATGACTCACAGCATTCGGGAGGTGCATGATGGATGTGATTGCACCGACTAGCCTGCATAGATGTTTCCACGGTTTCTCTAGGCTGTTATGGCAAATGCAGGGTGGTGTACCTAGGCCATGGCCGGTCTGTGTGTGCTTTTTCATTCATTTGGAAAGTCCTTACCTGTCGATAAGACAATGTCTTGACTGAGACTGGGATTGTAGCACGATAACACAATATGGCAAGCAAAAAAAAAGAAAAAAAAAAAAAAACTTTTCAAATAGCTTATTTTATATTTGTTTGTTTTTTGTTTTGCTTTTTTGACTGTGCTGAATTATTTTAGTTCAGTTTTGCTGCAAACTCCAGGTTTATGGCTAGAAATAAATAATAATACTTTGATATTTGAGCTGAAATATGACAAATATTATGTCTCGAGGAAATCAGTTTGTTTTTTATTACAATATTTAAAATACAAAAGTATTATACTAAATATAAAAATATTTAGCAACGTTACTGGTAAAAATATTTTATTTTATGAATTTTTTTTCATTGCCATAATTATGCTTGCTATACACCAATTAATTTGTTATGTTCAAATGCATCTTATATTTAGACAGTAGGAAAATATAAAAATAAAAAATTTCATCAAAATAGGATCCAAAATTTAAACATATAGACTTGAATTAGTCCCTAAAAATCTTAAAATAGTCTTTTAAATTTATATAGCTCAATATAGTGAGTTTACAAGTTTTATTTGTCTGAATTTATCTATATTCTTAAAGTTCGGTTATATCTGCCTTAAAAGTAATTAAATAAAAGGTTAAAAATATCCGCATTGGTCTATTTTATCTATCTCTATATTCATATTAAATAAAAAAAAAATTAAACTTATTTTCTTTTAGATTGTTTTCATTTTTCAAAAGCTTGTTTTATTTTTACGTGTAATTAACACGCTAAAATGAAGCTGGTTTATTTTGCAGCTAAAATCTTGAAATCTGGGTTTAATATTTTATAATAAAACTTTATTAATAATAAAAAAAAATCCCCGAAGATTTTGACTCGGGCTTGTATTCAAAATGGTTTGAATTTGCAGCTCTCAAAATTTTAGCTAGCATACCTGAAAATCAATATTGATTTGGATGGGGTTATTGATTTCTTAAATTATTTTCTTAGAGTCCCCTGTTTATGACGTTATAGCTCCCCGGGGCTCTGATTGGCTAGTTTACAAGTTGCTGCGGTATTTCTCAATATTATAAATAATACTTAGTGAACTACTTTGTGCAAGCCAATCAGAGACCTGGGAACTGTGACGTCACACACACGCAACTCAACAAGGATCACTTATACTAATATGAGCGAGGACCAACATTGATTTTCAGATATGTTAAAGCTTTCATTTTATCACGTACAAGTTATATTGAATTTTGAATACGACTTTAAACATAAAATAAATACGACGCAAAACAAAAATTAATTAGTGCAAAATGCTGGGCTGAAGGTTTTATTTGAGACAGTATTTGTCTTTTAAAGCGTTAATAGATAAGGACACATGAAGGTCATTTCAATTAAATATTCAAGTATGTTTATTATTATTGATTAACGTAAAGTGATATAAACTGGCTTGATTAGTATGGATGGGATATCAATTAAATTTAAGCAAAAAAAAAAAAAAAAAAAAAAAAAAAAAAGTAGAATAAAAAAAACACTTGCTTGTGCTACATATTAATATGCTATAGGGTCTATGTATTCATGTAAAAGTCGAAGCCATGTTAGATAACTCAATAACATGGGTTGCACCGGAAAATAACTCATTTTATCTGCTTAAAAACACTATAATATGCAATATTTTTGAGAGCATTGATGCTGTAAATATGTTGAATTAGTATCTCAATTATGTGAGAAATATAACATTGACAAAAACTTAATAGATTTTTCCAAGAAAATTGCCTAAACAAAGTTTGGCCTATGCTCAGCAATGTTTCTCACTTCTCCAGTATGGCCTCCAAGCGCATTAAATATGAATAGAGTGAATAACTGACAAACTGGCATGTATATATATATATATATATATATATATATATATATATATATATATATATATATATATATATATGTTTCCAATGTTGAATTTGAGCGAGGTTGCATGATGATAAGAAAACTTTTTCGGTGAAATAGATTATTGTCTTACCTTCTGTGAAGACACTGGGCTTTACACTCGCTGCTATCACTATTTTAAATAACAATGAAATAAATATATATATATATATATATATATATATATATATATATATATATATATATATATATATATATATATATATGATATATATATACAGTGAGGGTTAAAAGAGTTGCAAAACTTTCAAGGCATCATCGCAATCTATTTATTTATATACATTCAATTAAAATATTATAAAACAAAATATATTTACCAATTTGTTAAAGACAATAACTATGAAATAAGATTTTTTTTTTTTTTTTTTTTTTTGTAATCAAATTGGACCGCGATAGCAGACGTGGCCCCCCTCAGGTAGGTGGGGGTTAAAAAAAATTGTGAATTAGGAGGTTTTTTGTTTTTATTAATTTATTATCTTGCAGCAAGTCATAAATTTTAATTTAAAAATATTTAGTTTTGTTAAATTGTAAAGAATGTTTTTTAAGAAATGCAATGGATGCAATTATGCATTTATGCATTTATATAAAAATTAACGCCATCAGTGAGCACTAAATTACATGGCAAATGGCATTGTTAAATTTTTTGTTTCTATTTTAAAACTGGTAATGAAAGTTATACTTGTTATTCTGAAAAAGAGCTATGTCTAGTATTTCTGAATTAAATATTTCTGGAATCGATGTAGTTGTTTTACCAGAAATTGCAAAAAAAAAAAAAAACAAAAAAAAAAAAAAAAAAAAATCAATATCAGCGTAATGTTAAATTAGGGGACTCTTAGCTTTCCCTGCGTTTCCTTACGTGCTATACCGTAAAAATATAGTTATTCTTTATATTACATAATTATATATTTTTTCCGTAATAATGCCACTTTAAAAACACTGCAATATTTTTTCAGCACATTGATGCTGTTAATAGGTTAAATTAGTATCTCAAGTATGTGAGAACAAATAAAAATAACAAAAATTTAACCAAATTTCCACAGTAAATTGCCCCAAACGAAGTTTGTTCTATGCTCAGCAATGTTATTCACTACTCCAGTTTGGCGTCCAAGTTCATAAAATATGACGTCATGCGGATATACACTATTGTATCTTATTGTTGCATTTTTTTGGCTTAATTTTTGCCAGTTAAATTATTTGACCTTTGTGACGTCAGTTTTAGATAAGCATTAGTTCTCTCTCTCTCTCCCATCTCTCTCTCAATCCCTCTCTCTTTCTCTCTCAGTCTCACTCGTGATTACCAGTATAACATTGTTTGCACTAAAGGGATAAAAAAATTATTGCGTTATTATTATGCTAGCTAATTTTTAGTACATAATTAATTAATTAAATTCATACTTAATTATCTGTATTAATGCTATACCGGTTGCGTTTCTTTGTATAAAATTTGTTAACAAAAATTATTGGCAGAATATTATAAATAATAATATCATACACACAAGAAGTTAAGGGGAAAAAACTTAAACCATTGTTATTAAACAAATGCAGTTTATAATTTAAACTAATTATTACAATGTATTTACTAAAATAATAAAATATTAATACTAAATAATAAAATAATACACAGAATTTTTAATATTTATTGCAGTATTAATTACTATAATTTTTTAAAAGCACATATAAAGCACATATTTCTCCAAACCTATTGACTAGTAAAGGAACAACGGTTTAGAGGCCAACTATAAGTGATTTCAGTCACATCCGCTTCCGTTTCTCCTTACTACGCATGCGCAGTAAGTCGAAACGGAAGCAGATGTTAGCGAAATTGCTTATAGTCCACCTCAAAACAGTTGTTTCTTTATTAGTCAATACAAACTCAGAAAACAAATATCAATCTTAAATTTTTATTTTCAAATTCTTTTGTAACTATAGAATATTTTCCCATGGTAAATTTTATAAATTTATATATTATCTCTTCTTTGTTATTCCTTTCATAACTTTTGTTTGAAAAAAAAAGTTTAAAATTAAAAATGCTAATAATTACACTTATACCAAAAGAAATTCTTTCCCGCCCAAAATACATCCGGGGTGCTAAACCAATCATAGAGCGTGTTATAAACCTACTAGCCAATAACAGTTAACTTAACGTAAAGTTAATTACACTGCATATTCTCGCATTAGTATTGGGAGAATTGTAAATGAACTGAACTACAGCATCATTATTCATTAGTATCAATCTTCTCGCTTCAAGATGAAGCTTATTCACTTTTTTACAAATTTCTGAAGAATAAGTGATCTTCATTTCACAAATTTGCAGCTACCTGGAGCTTCACTTACCTGTTTTATATAGCAGAAAATCAGGATTAATTTCCATTGTTAACTTAAAAATTGATGATTCCGTATCAAAAGAGGGCTTCTACACTTTAACTCTAGTAGGTCAAGTTCAAGAGCGAGCGAAAATTGGCCTTGTCTTGAATGAAATATTAAAATTATAAAAAGCAGAGGAAAGAAATTGATTATAAGTATAAGTTATAATTTATAACTATTTTATCACTAAACATTTTCAACGAATGCTAATAAATAAGCTTTAAAACTTTTGTAGTTTCAAAGTTACGTTTTTTGAATTTTTTTTTGGCAAAGGGGTTGATTGCAATTTTTTAATGAATAATCAATATTTCCTTTATTAGTTATTTGATTTTGAAAATTTTATCTTGTGTACTTTCTGAGGAAATGCACTTTTAAAATCATTATTTTCGAAATTACACATAAAAAGTCATTTTTTGTTACCAATTAGTTAATTACAAAGACACCATCTGCTTAAACATTTTAAAACTGAGCTTAAATAATGTGCAATACATGTGCCTTTGGATAAAATAAAAGTTAATTTTTTGCAATTTTTTTCTGAACATCAAAATCTGAGATATGAGATTACTATTTGACTTACAGTTAGTCGATTTATTATTTATAATAGATTTCGTTCGTGTCTTGAATGCAGTAGAGCTTTATTATTTATAATTCTTTAAGTTGTCATCAGACCCCTTTTAGATCACGCTGAAAAAAATTTATGCATATAGAGTATGCAAGTTAAAGCAATGAACTAAAATGTCAGTAATTTTGATTGACAGTACATTAGAAGTGGTATAGAGTAGAGGAGGCTAGATGAAATATTATGTATCATTAGGCGTTTATCATCTCACTGAAGCAGGTAGCTTGGAAGCCAAGATTTTTATCAATAAGTTAACATTTATTATTTAGCTGTCACATTAAAAAAGTATAGTTTGGTGCGGTGTCAGTAGCCATCAATGCTTAAAAATTAGATAAAGAAGTAGTTATAATAATTAGAAAAATATGAAAATTAAACACTAAATACTTGCCGAAACATATTTTTATGATTGAAGTTTGAAAATGTGTAATTCTTAAATTTTATGGTGAAATACAAACTTTCGAAAAAAAAAAAAAAAAAAAAAAAAATAGGAAGAAGAAAAAAAAAGATGTGTTGCCTCTCTTTGTTGTGCAAGCATGCTAAAACTATATTTTTGTACAGTCGAAGACAAATAAAAGGTTACAATTTAAACGTGCTCTATATTTGCGCGCTTCAAAACTTTATGTGAAAACGAGATTCTCGTGCCACTAGAGGCCACCACAATCGGTTACGTTTAGAGTTCTCTTTCAGGTGAGCTGCTTGTCTGTCAAACCAAACAATCCTCGTGTTGCACGCGTATTCGCACGTCGCTCCTCCGCACCTCCACATCATTCTCTCTCTCTCTCTCTCTCTCTCTCTCTCTCTCTCTCTCTCTCTCTCTCTCTCTCTCTCTCTCTCTCTCTCTCTCTCTCTGCCGTTGTGACAGCAGACAATATTGAACACGTTTCTTCTCAAGCAAAAGCGCAATATCAGTTTTTTAAAAAAGTAAAGAAATAAATCTCCTAGATTTGTTCTTTTATTTAATTGAACATTTCTAAGAAATCATGAAATATATGACTCATTTATACGTTACATTCGTTAATATATATATTTGTAATTTTACTGTTCGAAAAAAAAAATAAAACATTCCCAACTCAAACTCACTGCCAAGCAAATTACATACTTCATAACGAACATGTTTGGACATAAAGTCTTGATATAATTCTATTTATTAGGTAGCATTTACCTTAAATATCAACTTGATATTTTAATTTTCAAGCAAATATATAAATAAATCAACATACAAACAAAAAATTAAATTTAATAAATAAATAAAACATATATTAGAAATTTATTTCATTATGATTTTAAATATTCATTGAAATGACTTTTTTCTATTTTTTTTTTTCAATATATATTTTTATTCTATGCATTTGATTGAGAAGAAGATATATTTAATATTGTCTGCTGTCGCAACGGCAGAGAGAGAGAGAGAGAGAGCATGATGTGGAGGTTAGGAGAGCAAAGTGCGTAAGCGTGCAACACGAGGATTGTCTAGCTTTTGCCAGCCAAGCAACCAAGAAGCTCATCTGAAAGAGAACTCTAAACGTAACCGATTGTGGTGGCCTCTAGTGGCACGAGAATCTCGTTTTCACATAAAGTTTTGAAGCGCGTAAATAAAGATCACGTTTAAATTGTAACCTTTTATTTGTCTTCGACTGTACATGCACTTTAGTTCGTTGGTCAGAGTATAGATACAACTATAACTAAGAAATAAGGTATTATAGACAAGACACAAATTCATGTTTTTGATATAAAATTTTTATTTTATAAACAAAATTAAAAAATTAGAAATATTATAGAAATTTATAGCAAACAAAATGTTTAACAAATTGGATTTGGTGCATAATTCACTAAAATGCTTACAAAAATTAAATAAATAATAAATTTATTTGTGAAATTTAGCGTAATTAAATTAAAAATAATAAAATGCCTGAATGTTAGGCAATTTATTGTACTGTAGTGTGCAGCACATTGCAAGGCCTACGTAAATTAACAGTATATAAATAATATATTTATATATATATATATATATATATATATACTTAAAAGTATATAGCTTCGTTAAATTAGCAATAAAATTTTGTTAATACTTTAAACGTTTATAATTGTTCTGAGCTTTACAATTATGTTACATGAAGGAATAAGGTACCGTCCATATACCTCAAAAGATAGAACTGTTTGGGGTCTAAATTGCATGTGATTTTGTATCTTAGAGTAACACCTAGCTGTGATAAAAATTTTGAGGTGTTTGACAGTCTCGAAAAATAGAAACAATATATCAAAATTAACATTGCCCTTAAAAAAATCATATAAAATATAATTTGCACGGTTATTTTTCCATTTTTTTTTATATATTTGAAATTGTTATAAACTGAAGTATAATTGTACAAAATTTTAGATTTTTTTATGATAAAATTAAAGTTTTATGAACAACGTTGGTACTCTAATCCCTTAATGTAAATAATTTCTTTATAAATTTTTAAAAGAATTTTGTTTGGAAGAAATCATTATTAACACTTATCTCATTCCATATTTGAAAATTATCCATAACTAAGCAAATACAATTTTTTCTTTGCTTTTTTTTTTTTGCTTGCCATATTGTGTTATCGTGCTATACACCAATCCCAGTTCCAGTCAAGACATTGTCTTATCGACAGGTAGGGACTTTCCAATTAATGGAAAAACACACACGGGCCGGCCACGGCCTAAGTACACAGCCCGGCATTCGCCATGACAGCCTAGAGAAACCGTGGAAACATCTAGGCAGGCTGGTCGGTGCAATCACATCAATCATGCACCTCCCAAATACTGTGCGTCGTCAGGGAATGCATGTAAACATGCATCGTGCAACGTGTTGTGCTCTCACACTTCACGTACGCACCCAGCAGTGGCTCGAACCTATACTCGGTGAGGAGTACAGAGTTGCGAGACTTGCGAGACAGCTGCCTTCACCACTCGGCCATACCAGCTCGGTAAATGCATTTATATAAGTAAAAGTATTAATTTTTTTACCAAAAGAATAAATTTATTTCTAAGTTTTGGGAATTAATAAAGTAAATAAATAAGTTTTGATTTTTTCATATCAATTATTATTGATTTTTTTTTTTTTTTTTTTTGGAAATTATATATTTTTTTTATTATGGACAGTAATGCTTACATTTAAATGAAAAAACCTTAAATTCCCTCATTTATTTATATTTCTATTTTGTGGTTTAGGGATATAGAGATAGAATATTTCTAAATTCATATGTTTTTTTTACTTATATTTCTACAATAAGATAGAAAATAACAATAAAAAAAAATATAAGTTTATATAATATAAATTTATTATGAGGATTACTAGGCAATTGCAAAGTAAAGAACATAAAACTGCAATAGAAAATAGCAAAAGTCAAGTTTTTTAACAAAATTCTCTAAATTGTTATTATTATTTGGACATAATACATACAAATATTAGGCAACATTATATATATATATATATATATATATATATATATATATATATATATATATATATATATATATATATATATATATATATATATATATATATATATATATTATAGCTATATTTTGATAAAATAGCTATTAAAGTAGTTTGCTCAAATGAAATATTTAAGCTATATACTCATAAAAAATTAAAACTTATTATCTAAAATAAGTTAGAATTCGTAACTAAAATTATGCATCATTTTTTAAAGTGGTAAAAATTGTATATTTCCTACAAATACATTTGTTCAACTTTCAAAGTTTTTTGTAGCGATAAAAATTAAGAAATATAATATTTTTTTATTTAAATATGAATTGAAATATAATTGGAACGTTGAACTAATATAAGAAATTATTGACTTTGAACTTCAGTTCTATATAATATTACATTACAGTATTAAAATGCACAATAAATTTTAAACATTAAAATTTAAGATTTTGTTTCACATACAAAATAATATTTAGTTGAATAATTGTAATCCTCCCAACCATCATGTTTATATGCCAAACAGTTATGATTATTATTATTAGAAAAACCTGATCGTTTACCGGCACCAAAGAAAGTGACGTAACTTCCTGTTGCTGTCCACTTCCAAGTGCCTTCTGTTTCAGTATCGTTTCCGCTTGTCCACACCATACCGTTAGCTGCTGTGAACGTATCAAGTTCAGACTTCAAACTGTTGAACTCTTGTTGTGTCTCCACACTCAGCAACTCCATGTTGTGAGATCTGCAGAAATCTTGAGCCTCAAACCAATTCATGTTAGGCTGATCACTAGAAAAGTAATATCTGTGACCGTTAATAAATTTTGTTGTCAAGCCAAGTTCAGATATTTTATTTGAAAGTTTTTGTAAATAAGCTATAATATCAGTTGATGTTTTCTTATGATTTTCATTAACAGACTGCTTTAATTGATTAACTTTAGTGTCTAATTGCCTCTGCTGCTCACTCACTTGATTCACTTTACTGTCTAATTGCTCACTGATTTGATTCACTTTACTGTCTAATTGTTCACTGATTTGATTCACTTTACTGTCTAATTGCTCACTCACTTGATTCACTTTACTGTCTAATTGCTCACTCACTTGATTCACTTTACTGTCTAAATGCTCACTGATTTGATTCACTTTACTGTCTAATTGCTCACTCACTTGATTCACTTTACTGTCTAAATGCTCACTGATTTGATTCACTTTACTGTCTAATTGCTCACTGATTTGATTCACTTTACTGTCTAATTGCTCACTGATTTGATTCACTTTACTGTCTATTTTTTTACTGATTTGATTCTCTTTACTGTCTAATTGCTCACTGATTTGATTCACTTTACTGTCTAATTGTTCACTGATTTGATTCACTTTACTGTCTAATTGCTCACTCACTTGATTCAATTTACTGTCTAATTGCTCACTGATTTGATTCTCTTTACTATCTATTTTTTCACTGATCAGATCCACTTTGTTGTCAAGTTGTCTCTGTTGTCCACTAACTACAGACAAAAGAAAATTCTCTTCTCCTCTTAACTCTTGTATTATCTTATTCATCGCATTCATTCTTTTTTCAAACTTATTTCCAATAAGTTCAATTTTATTTGCCAACTGATTTAAATTTGCGTCAAAGTCAAGAGGCTGAAAAAAAAATTAAAATATATTACATTTTTAAAGCTAAGAACAGCTTTACGCAGACATTTTAATGTTAGATATTTACGAAGTTTTATATCTTATAGATTGCTTTCCAACAATTAGATAATTTAAAGATGCAATTGTATCATTTTGACCCAGCCAGACAGAGTATTACTATTTATTTTTTACAATGTAAAATTTATAGTATAAATAGCAGCTTGAAGTTTTGTTTTAAATACACAAATAACTATTAATAATATGACAGTTATTTAACCTTAATAATAATATACTATGAATCAAAATACTACATACAAGGTAATTACACAAACTGGTTCAATGGTCATCTTAGCGCAGTTGTGATTGGTTTATTTTAATCACGTGACCCTCAACTCAAGCGCTAATTAGCTTAGACACAAATATTGAATTTTGCGGAGGTCCAAATTGGCGAAGCGTGTCCTGATCACAAATTAAAAAATAAGAATACCAAACATAATTTTTTTTTTAATATCAATTTTAGTAATTCCAAAATGTCAAAAACTAAAGTATAATCTTATTCGAAAATCAAAAATTGGAATATGAAAAGTTATAGTTATAATTAAAAAAAATAATACATAACAATATTAAATTTTACATTTATATATTTACCTGAGCATGTAGTTGGGTAATTGTGCAGAACACCAACAACAAAACCTGGATTGTCATCCTTAAGTTCATATCTAGAACATACAATTCGGGTAATATTAAAAGTAAGATATATATTAATAAAAATATGAAACAATTTAATATAACAGTTTGGTAAGTAGGTAATCGACTGATATCTCGCAAAGCAAACTAGACGCTTGAGAAATACAATATTATCACTAAGTAAAGAAGAAGTTTGGTTTAAAAGTTAAGTTACGTTAAACATATGAAATTACGATTAAATATTTAATTTATCCCACTTTAAAGGTTACATGCAAATTTTTAAGTCATAGTGAATATTTAATTACTAAAGTAATATTAAAACTTTTTCCGGAAATAAAATACATTTTTTTCAATTTACTGAATTTCATTTGAAAATTATAGTGTTGGTCTAGCTGGAGATAAAATAATGTACAACGATTTATGTGAAAAGATAGTTCCACTTTAAGAGATTTCCGGTCCAAGCTGTTCCTCCTCTTCGTTAATTATTTTTATATCACATAAGATGCCAAGTTTGAAAATTAAGTACAATCCTCTTATAGAACCTAGTTTGCATAATTATGTAAAATAAGAATGTATTGTCTGTCTGTCTGTCTGTCTGTCTGTCTGTCTGTCTGTCTGTCTGTCTGTCTGTCTGTCTGTCTGTCTGTCTGTCTGTCTGTCTGTCTGTCTGTCTGTCTGTCTGTCTGTCTGTCTGTCTGTCTGTCTGTCTGTCTGTCTGTCTGTCTGTCTGTCTGTCTGTCTGTCTGTCTGTCTGTCTGTCTGTCTGTCTGTCTGTCTGTCTGTCTGTCTGTCTGTCTGTCTGTCTGTCTGTCTGTCTGTGTGTGTGTGTGTGTGTGTGTGTGTGTGTGTGTGTGTGTGTGTGTGTGTGTGTGTGTGTGCGTGTGTTTCATGTAAAATATAATAAATATATAATTTCTAAAAACTGGTGCATTACTTTAGTTACGAATTTTTATTTATATAAGATATACACTTTTAAGTTATCATGATTAGCTAAAATAATGCATTTCAGCAAAATATTGACAATTGGTAACTTTATCTAAAATATAGCTTTAAAAAACTTAAAATGAAACTTAAATTAGCTGTTGTTAATATTTTGCTAAAATGGAATATTTTAGCTTCTCATAATAACTTAAAAGTGGTTATTATAAAGAAATAAGTATTCGAAACTAAAGTAATAAACCAATATACACACAGGGTGTATGCGAATGACGTCATATTTATTTAGCTTTGGTGGCCACCCTGGAGTAGTAAATAACTTTGCTCAGTATAAGATAAACTTCATTTACGCCGATTTGTTTTGGGAAATCAGTTATTATTTTTCTTTTTCTTTTATACTTGAGATACTATACTTCAACTTATTTATAACATCAATGCATAATGGTTTTAAACTGGCTAAATAATTTATTTTCCTATGCAACCCATGTCATTGAGCTGTCCAACATAGCGTCGACTTTAACAAGAATGTATAGACCCTATATATATATATATATATATATATATATATATATATATATATATATATATATATATATATATATATATATATATATATATATATATATATATATATATATATATATATATATATATATATATATATATATATATATATATATATAATATATATATATATATATATAATTATTGTACTTTAATTTGTAAACATTAATCAAATTTCTGTTCTAAATATATCAACTCGTATGTATAGCATATTTACTCATAGCATTCATATAGCAATTAGCATTTTCATAGCAATATATTTCTTATATTGTGCATTTTTTTTAAATATAATAATGTTATAAAAATAAATACTGTATATATGCTATAGAGATCAGTATTTTATTGGTTATTGGTGAGTTATAGGTTCATTCACTCTCAGTCTCTATTTCTCTCTCTTTCTCCCCCCCCCCCCCTCTCTCTCTCTTTCTCTCCTCTGTCTCTGCATCTTTCTTGACGTCCTAGCATCCTAAGTTTATTTTAAAATAGTTAAAATTATTAAATAGATTCAAAAATTAAAAATATGTAAAAACATTATAATATTAAAATTCCTCATCTTTGAAATTAAATATTTTTTTGTTTTTATTTTGTTATATTACAGTTGAAAATATTCTAAATAATATTTATTTGTTATATATCTAGAAGAATGAAAATATTCGTTACCTTGAGATGCTCAGACAAATACACAAAACAACAATCACAACTGTAGCGTCTTCACTCGTATGAAAAGTAACCGTACAATTAATTAAAGTGACTTCAGTCCAGTCTTTTTATACTCTACTAGAAGCAAATAGAATTACACATGATGTCCATTAATTTGGCAACGTTGCCGACACAGTATTTAAATTATTCTCAAGAAAAAAATGCTGTTTATAAAAATACTTCTGTTGCTATGTTCTATTAGAATATCAAATAAGTTTGCATTCAAGAAAATGTAAAGCGTTCACTATAATAAATAATGTGCTTATATTGTTACCATCCTCGTAAAAATATAAATTTATACCCCGGTTTTATCAATTAAAAATATAAAGCCTTGGTAGCTCAGTCGTTTAAGGATTGGATAAGTGACGGGGGTGGCTGACACCTCATGACTTCGAACATCAGTTTGTTTATTATTATTATTTTTTTTTTTTGCACGGTAATAGTTGTGAATTCATGTTAAGTTGATGAAATAAATCATTTTAACACGTTAATTAGCTATAGTAAGTCAAATATACGCTATAACAATAAATGCTAAAAAAAATGCATATAAACACCAAAAATGCATCTTTACAAATAAGTATTAAAAAAAAAACGAGAGAAAAAAAAAAGTCGCAATGAAGTCAGAATAAAGTTACGCACAAAAGACGCATTCTATGAATTTTATATTTATATAGTGAATATAATTCCTATTATTACTCTAAACTAGATCAATGTAAGAGTTAATAGGGTTAATTATTGTAGCAGACAGAAATGTCATATCATCGCACTCATGTAAGTGACCTTAGTTCAACAACAACCGGTGTTGATTGGCTATGTATTGCGAGGCATTTTATCACAAATGTGACGTGACTTTGTTTGTATAATTAATATTCTATAGTAATTAGGATACATACAAACAAAATTATTGTTTAATTATCTCAAAAATTGCCACTCATTATGCAAATGCATGATGCTCATCTCGCAAGATGAGCGCAAGCTGGCCGTGGCGATGCTATATTGAGGCTATTGAAAGGTTTCTGGTCATCAAATGGACATGGACAAAAAAAGCTACGTAATAATTATACTAACTTTTGCAGCACAATTTGTTTAATAAAGCATTATTTTTGCTTTAATGCATATTTACTATGTTAATTAACATAAATTTTATTTGGTATAAGGTATAAGGGCTGTAAGCTGCAACCTCTAGTTAAACCTTAGTTATCTTTTTTTAATTGTTGCAACAATCAAAATAACAACTTAACTACGGTTTAACTAGTTAGTTAGCGTCGCAGCTTACGGGGGTAGGATTATTATTTATGTTGTTCCAATTTAGCATAATTAATGCTATATAATGACAGAAATCCAGCATAAATGACGTAATTTGTTATTTCCATGTGAGTCAATGAACACTTCATCTCATTATCTAACATTGAAAAACCCATGTAATAAACCTTGAACTTCTTTAAGTTTTTGTTTATTTGAACGTTTAGTAATTTTAAATGATTTTAGTTTGTAGTTCAAGAAGGTCAAGTAGAAGAGCAAGCGGAATTTCCATATGTCCTCTTGTGCAACGAAATACTAATATTCAGGTGGTACAAAATAGCTATAGTTTTATAGCAAACCCGCATATTTGGAAACCGTGTACATGTACAGTACAGAGCAGCAAAAATGTTAACAAAGGATATGCCGCTCCATTGAGGTATCTGGACAGAAATTGTCATCACTACAGAAAGGTGTGTCTACTGCCGCAATTCACCGCCTTCTTGTGCAGTCACTTGTCTATGAAACAACCAAAAGATGCATGCCTCCTGGATGGGCAGTCTCGTGCACACCTTCTCTCTCTTTTTGTTCTCGCTGCCTGTATCGAGAAAATATCATACACAAACAAACTGAAGACAGCAAAATAACAACTCCACACCCTTCTCTCTCTCTCTCTCTCTCTCTCTCTCTCTCGTTCTCTCTGTCTAAAATTCATACCAATACTATATTATAGGAAAAACAGTGCGTGAGTGTGAGCGCACAACACGATCAACTAGGAGAGCGAGAGAGGTGGAGTTGATTTTTTTCTGTCTTCAGTTTGTTTGTGTATGATATTTTCTCGATACAGGCAGCGAGAACAAAAAGAGAGAGAAGGTGTGCACGAGACTGCCCATCCAGGAGGCATGCAAAAGAAGGCGGTGAATTGCGGCAGTGGACACACCTTGCTGTAGTGATGACAATTTCTGTCCAGATACCTCATTGGAGCGGCATATCCTTTGTTAACATTTTTGCTGCTCTGTACTGTACAGTAGGATTTTTTTAAAATGGGACAAAAGGATTTTGCCGAATATGCCGCACGAATGAAATCGCTAGAAAATAATTGTCACAACAACAGTTAGGTGTGTCTACTGCTGCATTTCTCCGCCTTCTTACATCACTCGTATGTGTGAGCACCAAAATATTTATGCTTGCTTGCTTGACCAGCCGACTGGTGCATCTCTCTCTCTCTCTCTCTGCTACTGTCTCACTTCCTGTGTGAGTATCATGCAAAACCAAACTAGACAGCAAACTATCACCTTCATTTCTCTCTCTCTCTCTCTCTCTCTCTCTCTCTCTCTCTCTCTCTCTCTCTCTCTCTCTCTCTCTCTCTCTCTCTCTCTCATTTTATTATTACTGTTTATTTATGTTGAAATTGATTATATATTTTATGGTTGTCAAATTTTAGTAATTGTTTTTTTTTTCTTTCTCTCTCTCTCTTATCCTGTCTCGAGAAAAATATCATGCAATGACAGCAGAGAGAGATAGAGAGAGAGAGAGAGAGAGAGAGAGAGAGAGAGAGAGAGAGAGAGAGAGAGAGAGAGAGAGAACAAAGGTGTGCGCTAGCGTGCACCAGACGGCTGGTCAAGTAGGCAAGCAAATTTTGGTGCTCACATATTATAATAATTTTTATACCAATCATACAGGAAGGCGGAGAAATACAGCAGTAGACACACCTAACTGTTGTTGTGACAATTATTTTCTAGCGATTTCATTCACGCGGCATATTCGGCCAAATCCTTTTGTCCCATTTTAAAAAAATCCTACTGTACAGAATACAGCCTTCCTGATTGGTCAATTTTGCTAGGGTTGAGTGTTAATTAGTCAATTTTGTTGTGCACGGTCTCTTTATCGGGTTTCAAGTCAAACCGGGCTAAAAAAATCGATTTTTTTACAGCTCTAGTTTTAATCCATATTGATTGATTAATTGATTTTTTTTTGAACTGATAACATCCATTCCTTGTTTTATATCATTTCTGACCTGACTGCAGCATCATTTTCTATATTCAACCAAACGAGTTTGATTACATGTAGTTTCCATTACATTTATAAACGTTAGAGTGGAAAGCCAAATCCTAAATAATTTAATGCTTACAAATTAAAGTAATTTTTTACGAAAAAAAATATAAAAATTATAAAATATATTATATAAATACAAAATAAATTGCTTAATAGAATTGATATTTACCAATAATAAAATAAAATATTTACAACTAAATTGCATTTTAAGGGTTGTAATCAGATGTCTTATATTTCAAAATATAAGGAAAATACTTTGAGACTTTATGTTTGCATTTGAAAGTTAATAGTAACAGCTACCTGTGATAAAATTTTCAGAACCTGTGACCATCAGAGATATAGGAGAAAATTGTTATAGAAATTAACATGGGCTCTTATGGGACTAAAACTTCAAAAATTACAATTTAAAACCTAGCATGGTGACCCACCAAATTTTTTTATATTTTTGAAGATACCTTATTCTAATGTATCAGTGTAAAAAATGTCAGATTTTTCTTTCTTTACAACTTTTTAATCAAATCTCGTAGTATACCTGATTTCTCGCCTTAATTTTAATAAAGGCTTTGTATTCTTTGTAAAACATAAACAACATACAAAAAATTATTTACATTATTTATTACTGTCTACTGATACAATATAATGAATTAAAAAAAAAGGGGGGGTAGGTGACCGACTGATATCTCGTAAATTAGACTGTTGCTAATTATAATATAAACACAAAATAAAGAAGAAATGTTACTTAAAATTTTAGTTACATCAAACATGTAAAAACACGATCAAATATTTAAGTTATTCTATTTCAAAGATAACATTAACCTGTAAAGTTTAGTCAAATTAGAAACTTTTTTAAAATCAAAAAGATTATTAGAACTTTTTCAGAACATATAGAAATTTTTGGTAGATATTACAAGTTGACGCAAGTTGATGCAACTAAGGCATTTTAGCTTTGAATGGCCTTAAGCATTATTAAAAAAATTTAGAGATGAATAATTATCAGAGGCAATATAGGTGAATTTCTTGCAGTAGAAGTAGTTAAGGGAGTAGGGTACCGACGTCGGTTATTACACAAACTTTTCTCTTTAAATAAATCTGAAATTTTGCACAATGATACTTAAGCTTGAGACAATTTCAAATATATAAAAATTTTGCGGGGTTAACGTGCAAATTAATTTTATATGAATTCTTGAAAATTTATGCCCATAAGGCCCAATGTAAATTTTAATAAATTTTTTCGTAACAGTCAAACATCTTGAAATTTTTATCACAGCTAGATGTGACCCTTAGCCCTTAGCTATACAATAACACCAAATTTAGACCCAAAACACGTTCTAGTTTTTGAGATATAAGGTTGGTAACCTACACAACCCTACTTCCTTAAAGGACGTATGTTATTATCACAACGACATGACTATTCCTAATATCAAAAAAAAAAAATAATAATCAAACAAAATTGAATATATTAAAAAAAAATCTTTGTTTCGAAAACAAAAGTTTCACTATAAATGTTTTTTATTTGTATAAAAAAGTTTCTAATTTATAAGTTTTTACTGAAGTTTGAATTTTCAAGTTCATATATTAACTTTAACGTGCAATATCTTCAATATTTGACCACATTTTTAGTCATATTTATATTTATTTCATGTTAATTTTATATCTCACGATCGATCAGCTAGTCAGATATCAGCCGGTCATTATGTATACATTCATGTTAAAGTCAACGCCATGTTGGATCACTCAATAACATGGGCGGCAAAGGAAAATAGCTCATTTTGCCAGTTTAAAAATACGATGCAATATTTTTGAGAGCATTGATGTTGTAAATATGTTGAATTAGTATCTCAAGTATGTGAGAAAAATAACAATTGCAAAAAATCAAACGATTTCGCAAAGAAAATGACCTAAAACGAAGTTTGTCCTATGCTGAATAATGTTATTCACTACTCCAGTATGGCCTCCAAGTGCATAAAATATGACGTCGTGCGCATACACTCTATACTATCTTACGAAAATCAGCTAATGCGGAATTTGACTAAAAAATAGCAAAGAAATCAAAATCTTAAAAAAAAAAAAGAAAAAAAAAAAGTCACTAATATGTAGGATGTTAAATTATTATTTTTTATGTTTAAGTCTCATAAAAGACCCCTCTTGTTAATTTCAACAATTAAATTCTCTGATATCTGATGATGGTTACGGGTTCTGAAAATGTTATCATATAGGTAGCTCACTGCTGTTACGGTTAACTTTCAAATGTCATCATAAAGTTTCAAAGTTTTCTTTTTAAATTTTGTGATACAAGCCATCTGAATACAAAAATTAACAACTTTCTTATAATTTGCAAGTAATCAAAAGTATCGGTGTTTGAGGGTTGTATTTAGATAGCTTAGATCTTAATAGAAAAGTACTAAACTCTATGATGACATTTGAAAGTAAACAGTAACAGCTACCTATGACAAAATTTTCAGAAACAATGACCTTAAGAAAAGAAGGAAAATAATTATTGAAATTAACAAGGGCTCTTGTGACACTAAACATACTTGTGATACTAATTCAAAATTCTTTAAAAAAAAGTATTTTTAAAGTGGCAATATGTATCATTTCCCTTGTTATTGAGTGAACCAACATCCCATAGCACCGTTGTAAATGGTTGATAATTGTTTTACAATGTAATTTTTTTTTTTTTTTTTTATGTATTATATATGCATTTTATAATATACAGTATTTGGCAACATTATTTTATAAAAAAGTTATTTTATATATAATAATTTTTAAACAATAAAAAAAACTGTTTTATTATATAGTTATTTTATAATTTTTGTATTGTAAAAATATAATTTAATACGCAATTCATTATTACTTATTATTATTATTATTTACTTATTAAGCTTCTATTAAGCTTAATAAAAAGCTTCTATTATTACGTACACCTTGAAATAGCAAATAATAACTTATATTTCACCACCTCGAATCTATATAAGGTGGTTTCATTCATGTTAAAGTCGACGTCATAAGTGAGTACTAAATAACATTGGCCGGCATAGGAAACTGACTCATTTTGCCAGTTTAAAAATACTTCGCAATATTTTTGAGAGAATTGATGCTGCTAACAGGTTGAATTAGTACCTCAAGTATGCGAGAAAAATAATAATGATCAAAAAATAGCTAATTTATCAAAGAAAATAGTCAAAAACTAGGTTTGTCCTATGCTGAGCAATGTTATTCATTGCTCAAGAAAAGCATCGAAAATCACTCAGAATGACGTCATGCGCACACACCCTATTAAGGGAGTAGGGTACCGAACTTATATCATATGTATCGAAAACTAAAACATGTTTCGGGTATACATTTGGTGTCATTGTGTAGCTAAGGGTCATACCTAGCTGTGATAAAAATTTCAAGGTGTTTGACGGTCCCGGAAAATAGAAAAAATAAAATTGAAATTAACATTGTGTCTTATGGGCTTTAAATTTAAAAAAAAGCACATAAAATTATTTTGCTGAAGTATCATTTTGCAAAATATAAGATTTTTTTGACGATAAAACTTTAATTCAAATGCCGACATCGGTACCCTGCTCCATTAAAACACAGTAGATCAGAATAAACGTAGTACGTGACCGACTCGGACCGGAAAGCTCTAAAAAAAATACCCATTCCTTCACAATAATAGTAGAGAGGGGTGGCAGGTTCTGTTCTAGATATGATAACATGGTGTTCCTATGCTAATGCATGTTAAATTTTAAGGAGCCAAGGAGCCATTCTCCTGCCTTCCCAACTGTATAGTAAAATATACATACAGAATATAATATAGCGTTTACAATAGAATATATATTATAAACTTATTGTATTTAGCAATATATATAATATAATATAAAGCAATAATATAATATAATAGTTATTTTATATATTATTATGTGTATATATACGTTCTGTTAATGATGATTGTATATATTATTTTTCTTTTATTTAAGAATTACTAACGCTTGCTTATATACAATGAATATTATACGCTTTGTAATATAAATAAATAAATAAATAAATAAAATAAATAAATAAATAAATAATCGTGGATTGTATACTTGCTATACCTGGATATATAAATGTCATATTATACAAGATAACGTTTCAGCATCATATATCGTGTATAATCATTCTCGCTGCGTCCGCACAATTATGTTTTCTCTTCTTGCTGTCGTATAAGAGAGTACTAGCAGTATTACTTTTATTATCATTATGTACTCCTAATATTTTAATTTTATTACGTGTTATAAAAAAAGATTATAAAGTATGCGTCGCTGTATTACCTATACGCATGATCTTACATTAAAACAATATAATATAGAATATTCACACGACACAATCATTATAGTGTACAGTGTATTATACATTATATGTTATATCATATCCAACTTTTATATGGTATGGATATTGCTATGCCGCTGCATGTACGGTATATATGAATGAAAGGAAGCATCATAATAATTAAATGCTGCTGCACTGTCTCATCATTGCAAGACGCTCTCTCTCTCTCTCTCTCTGTCTCTCCCGGCTAATAATCTTTCTATACCTACGTATATAAGATTTTCTTTTCTTGCGTTTACATATTACATTATAATACTAAGTGTAATACCTATATCGATCATCATGGATTGTAAACGCCCGTGAAGATTTTACCCTTAACAATTAAAAATTGAAAATTTAAAACTTTGACATATTTATTGTCCGATATGTGTATATTACGTTGGTATTTTTCTTCATTTTTTTTTTTTCAAATTTGTACTGTGGTGATTTTACGATGTAAATTAAAACAAAACAAAAAAGACTGGGTGCCGTTTACTATCCTTGATATTCGATATAGTATAATAGTTCAAATGTGTACTACCAAAAGTAGTGTGGTAAGATGTATAATCTACTTATATGCGAAGAACAGTATATAGTATAGCGTTTTCAATAGGTTATACATGTTCCTAAGGTATTATGAATAACATATAGCAATATAAAAATAAAATATTTAAAGTATATATTATGATGTGTATGTGTATACATACGTTCTGTTAATTATGATACTGTATATAATGTTTTTCTTTAGGTTAAGTATTACTTACGTTGAGATACAACAACATTTTATACGCTTTTTACTTGCTATACCTATGCAGTTTAAATGTTATTCAAGGGTACGTCTCAGTATCATATATATTGCATTATAATATAATTTCTTATTGAGTCAGCGTAATTTTATTTCTCTTCTTGCTGTCGTATCCCAGAATACTTGTGGTAATACTTTTTTATAATAATGTTCTCCTAATATTTATTTGTGTGGGTTATAAAATGCCATCAAATAGTGTCAGTGTCACTTAATTAACTATATACATGATCTTAGTGAACTATAAAATAATATTTAGTAATATGCTGAACACATTCACAATAATAGATTGTGCAGAATACATTATGTTTCCTGACTACTTTTTATATAATAATTTTTCAGTGCTAAGTATATTAAAATACAAATGCATGTACAATATTTAATTGTTACTTTGTTAGAGAAAGAAGCATCATATATATTTATATGTAACCCCAGCATTATTTTATTAAAGCAAGAAGATCTCTCTCTCTCTCTCTCTCCTTCTCTATCTCAGTGGATATTCTTATATGCATATTATAAGAATATATTATATAAGGATAATATACTACAATACATATGTGATTTTTTTTCCATCGCTTCCATTTCATTTTGTAGATTGAGTGCAATACCTATAGCATTTTTGGTGTGTTTGTTATACAGTAACAGTTCTTCATTCTATTATACATATTTTAGTAGAGTATTATAACTTTTGTATATATAAAAATTATATTATTTCAAGACGAAACTCAAAATAAAAACTTGCTAATAATTTAAGAAGTTACCTCTAACTTTTTAGCAAATTAAAATCATATAGACATGTAACATATAGACACATAAGAAATACGTTGTTTAATATATTACTTAAATTATATCATGTAATAAAATACAATATAATACATTATATATATATATATATATATATATATATATATATATATATATATATATATATATATATATATATATATATATATATATATATATATATATATATATATAAAGCTGTAAAAACTCGAAATATTTTTAGCCTGGTTTGACTTGAAACCCGGGTTTAGTTTGAAATCGAGTTTAAACTCGAAAATCGAGCCAAAGCTCGGAAAGCTCGACATTTGAGTCAAAGTTTAAAAACGAGCCTTCGAGCCTATGAAGAAGAAAGCTCGATTTTTATTATGAAAAAATTGTTTATGAAGGATAAAAGTCATAAATAAAATAAAATATTTAAAAAGTGTATTTTAAACAGCTTATTTTCCATGATAGAATATTAAAAATGCAATTTTAAATAAAAATTACAAACATTTTTTTTTTTGCTTTCTTCAAAAATTGCACTTTAGCTCGATTTATTTTCAAAAGCTCGTTTTTTTCAAGAGTCGTTACGAGCTCAACTCGAAAAAGCTCGTTTTCGAGCTAAAAGCTCAAAACCCGGGTTTACCATTTTCAAAAAAACGAGCACCCGACGATTTTGACCCGGGCGGGTGCTCGAACCGGTTTAAATTTACAGCTCTAATATATATATATATAAATATATATATATATATATATATATATATATATATATATATATATAATAATGTAAACACATTTTTAAATTTTTTTTTTTACTAAAAAGTTAAATGTAATGTCGATTCATATACTGCTGCAGTCATTTAAAATAACATTTTTTTTTTGGAAGCTGCAGCTTTCTCTTATCTTAAGTTACAATCTCTCTCTCTCTCTCACTCTCTCTCTCTTTCTCTGTATTTAACTCTTCTTTCAGCACAATTTCTTTCTATACATTTTACTTATTAATTTTGCGATATTTATTTCTCGCGCTCGCATTATATTATAAAGTATAGAGTGCAATATACCAATACCTAAATACGTGTATGTTATATTTTATTATACTTATTTTTTCTTTCTATATTGCATTTTACACTTTTTATAATAATTCAGTGTATTTATGATTTTCATGATATGTAAAATCAAGTCTTTTGTATAAAATAAGTTAACAGTAACTTTGAACTTTATATTGCAAATTAAATTGATTTGAACATACGTTATACGCACATAATAGATTGTAGTGTATAATATTGTAATTCTTAATTTATATGTTAAAAAGAATTGTATATACATTCTTTGTAATACATTATTATACAACAGAGTAAACACACGATATATTTATAATATAACGCATGCAGTAAAGTTTGCATAGTGTATATATATTTTTTTTTACCAAATTTATATATAGATTTTTTGCTAAGTATATTAAAGCAATGATAAAGCATTTAGTTATTTGATTTGTACTCAGAAAAAGAAGCATAATATATTATGTATAACTGCCTCAGCATTATCTTATTATAGCACGATGCTCTCTCAATCTCTTTCTTTCTCTCTCTCTCTCTCCCGCCGCAAGTTCTTCGTACTTCATATACATAATACTATACGTTGTAATTTTTCTTTCTCGCACTTGCATGTTAAAGCATAGTGCATGAGTGCAATACCCATAGTAGTTTAAATATTTTTTTATTGTGTTCATTATTAAAAGTACACCTAAATCTTCATTATGTTATACAAGTTTTACTGTAAATAATTTATATATATATATATATATATATATATATATATATATATATATATATATATAATATATATATATATATAAAATATATACGTATGTGTGTGTTTGTGTGTGGTGTATTATTTTAAGAACATAAGAGATGATAGTGTTTAACATCAATTGGTTAATCAGCATTGAAAGATGCTCTCTTTCTCTCTCTCTTTCTTTCTCTCAATCTTTCTCCAAGTTAAAAATCTGCCCTATATTATCTACGTATATGTATTTTTTTTGTTATGAATATGTTAGTTTTTATTTTGCGATTGCATATAATACTATAATAATAAGTGCTTCATATGTGTAATTATAGTATTACAATATATATATTTTTTATTGTGTATAACATATTATAAACATACAAGTATTATTTATAAAAAAAAAAAAAAAAAAAAAAAAAAAGATAAGAACAAATGCATTTTTCCCGTACAATACATACACTTTAAATTAAAGCATGTTGTGCAGGTTTTGTATATCCTAATTTTTATTTTAGATATATACATAGTACAACAGTCCATGGAAAGCTTAAAACATACTCGTATAAAAAGACTTCATGATATACAATATTTCGTTTTATATAAACTACACACAACTTTTGAGCCAGCATCGAAAATTTTCCTTTGTTAACAACATCTGATCATGACGTCATTACCTGTTTACTACGTTTACATATGGTTGATCATTGTTATTTCTACGTTTAGAACTTTGATCTGGATAAGCAGCGAATAAAACTTTACAAAAAATAAGAAAAAAAGTTCCATTCTCAATGCGACTCACTTTTATCGGCTCAAAAAACAAGATAAACCAATGAATGTTTCTTATGTTGTTGGTCAGTTTATCACTGTTAATGAACTTCACTATACTTTACAGAACAAGCTAATATTATACTTTGATATGAAATTATAAGTACATAATTGAAATGCTTATCATAATTGCTTGCTGAAAACTTCACTTGCATGTTTTGTTAGAATAACACAGCAGCAACATCTTATTTTACGTATATGTTTCTATATCCATAAATAATTTATAAGGTCGTATGTGAGAGTACTTGTAGTAATACTTATATATACGCATATTAAAATTACTCTTCATATGCACTTACACACTGATGATACTCACAATATCTTCTTATGCAATTTTTTTTTATCGTCTTAATTATTATGTTAAATTAAGCATCCGGCTCTACACATTTTAAAATGCTTAGCAAATACATAAGCATGAGCATACTTCCAGAAAACTATTTAAGTATTCAATAACATTTTAATTCTTTCGTTTTTAAATGGATGATGTTTTGTTGAATAGCATTTGTATTATTTTTTTTTTAAATACAAGGTTGAAATTGAAGAAAAAATCCTTTAATTTTAATGAAAAAATATTTCTTTATTATAAGTATACAAATTCTAAATATAAGATATGTTATTGATAATTTGCTGCTAATAATTGTAACCATAAAAACGTTTGAAAATAAAGGTACGTAGAGTGTAATGTGATTATGTTTTTTTTTTTCGTAACACAACGTTTAATATTGTATATTATGCTACCCGTTTAGTTTAAACGGCTACCCGTTTAGTTTAAACGGCGATCCGTTTAGTTTAAACGGCGATCCGTTTAGTTTGAACGGCTCCTTATGTAGTTAAAACAGCTACCCGTTTAATATAAACTGTTTTTGTTTTTCCATCATTGCTTATACTAAACGCAGTATACCAGTGGTTTGGAGCCCTTACTCTGACCCGTTTTCTGCGAAACCCCAAAATTTTGGGCGGATCCTTTAGACCCGGGTCATCAGACTCAACAAAAAGAAAGACTGGTCCCGGACCCGTCTTAAGTATTTTCGGGTCCACGGACCCAGGTCCGGGACCAGTCTTTCTTTTTGTTGAGTCTGATGACCCGGGTCTAAAGGATCCGCCCAAAATTTTGGGGTTTCGCAGAAAACGGGTCAGAGTAAGGGCTCCAAACCACTGGTATACTGCGTTTAGTATAAGCAATGATGGAAAAACAAAAACAGTTTATATTAAACGGGTAGCTGTTTTAACTACATAAGGAGCCGTTCAAACTAAACGGATCGCCGTTTAAACTAAACGGATCGCCGTTTAAACTAAACGGGTAGCCGTTTAAACTAAACGGGTAGCATAATATACAATATTAAACGTTGTGTTACGAAAAAAAAAAACATAATCACATTACACTCTACGTACCTTTATTTTCAAACGTTTTTATGGTTACAATTATTAGCAGCAAATTATCAATAACATATCTTATATTTAGAATTTGTATACTTATAATAAAGAAATATTTTTTCATTAAAATTAAAGGATTTTTTCTTCAATTTCAACCTTGTATTTAAAAAAAAAATAATACAAATGCTATTCAACAAAACATCATCCATTTAAAAACGAAAGAATTAAAATGTTATTGAATACTTAAATAGTTTTCTGGAAGTATGCTCATGCTTATGTATTTGCTAAGCATTTTAAAATGTGTAGAGCCGGATGCTTAATTTAACATAATAATTAAGACGATAAAAAAAAATTGCATAAGAAGATATTGTGAGTATCATCAGTGTGTAAGTGCATATGAAGAGTAATTTTAATATGCGTATATATAAGTATTACTACAAGTACTCTCACATACGACCTTATAAATTATTTATGGATATAGAAACATATACGTAAAATAAGATGTTGCTGCTGTGTTATTCTAACAAAACATGCAAGTGAAGTTTTCAGCAAGCAATTATGATAAGCATTTCAATTATGTACTTATAATTTCATATCAAAGTATAATATTAGCTTGTTCTGTAAAGTATAGTGAAGTTCATTAACAGTGATAAACTGACCAACAACATAAGAAACATTCATTGGTTTATCTTGTTTTTTGAGCCGATAAAAGTGAGTCGCATTGAGAATGGAACTTTTTTTCTTATTTTTTGTAAAGTTTTATTCGCTGCTTATCCAGATCAAAGTTCTAAACGTAGAAATAACAATGATCAACCATATGTAAACGTAGTAAACAGGTAATGACGTCATGATCAGATGTTGTTAACAAAGGAAAATTTTCGATGCTGGCTCAAAAGTTGTGTGTAGTTTATATAAAACGAAATATTGTATATCATGAAGTCTTTTTATACGAGTATGTTTTAAGCTTTCCATGGACTGTTGTACTATGTATATATCTAAAATAAAAATTAGGATATACAAAACCTGCACAACATGCTTTAATTTAAAGTGTATGTATTGTACGGGAAAAATGCATTTGTTCTTATCTTATCTTTTTTTTTTTTTTTTTTTTTTTTTTTAAATAATACTTGTATGTTTATAATATGTTATACACAATAAAAAATATATATATTGTAATACTATAATTACACATATGAAGCACTTATTATTATAGTATTATATGCAATCGCAAAATAAAAACTAACATATTCAAAACAAAAAAAATACATATACGTAGATAATATAGGGCAGATTTTTAACTTGGAGAAAGATTGAGAGAAAGAAAGAGAGAGAGAAAGAGAGCATCTTTCAATGCTGATTAACCAATTGATGTTAAACACTATCATCTCTTATGTTCTTAAAATAATACACCACACACAAACACACACATACGTATATATTTTATATATATATATTATATATATATATATATATATATATATATATATATATATATATATATATATATATATATATATATATATATATATATTTAAAAAAATTTACAGTAAAACTTGTATAACATAATGAAGATTTAGGTGTACTTTTAATAATGAACACAATAAAAAAATATTTAAACTACTATGGGTATTGCACTCATGCACTATGCTTTAACATGCAAGTGCGAGAAAGAAAAATTACAACGTATAGTATTATGTATATGAAGTACGAAGAACTTGCGGCGGGAGAGAGAGAGAGAGAAAGAAAGAGATTGAGAGAGCATCGTGCTATAATAAGATAATGCTGAGGCAGTTATACATTATATATTATGCTTCTTTTTCTGAGTACAAATCAAATAACTAAATGCTTTATCATTGCTTTAATATACTTAGCAAAAAATCTATATATAAATTTGGTAAAAAAAAATATATATACACTATGCAAACTTTACTGCATGCGTTATATTATAAATATATCGTGTGTTTACTCTGTTGTATAATAATGTATTACAAAGAATGTATATACAATTCTTTTTAACATATAAATTAAGAATTACAATATTATACACTACAATCTATTATGTGCGTATAACGTATGTTCAAATCAATTTAATTTGCAATATAAAGTTCAAAGTTACTGTTAACTTATTTTATACAAAAGACTTGATTTTACATATCATGAAAATCATAAATACACTGAATTATTATAAAAAGTGTAAAATGCAATATAGAAAGAAAAAATAAGTATAATAAAATATAACATACACGTATTTAGGTATTGGTATATTGCACTCTATACTTTATAATATAATGCGAGCGCGAGAAATAAATATCGCAAAATTAATAAGTAAAATGTATAGAAAGATATTGTGCTGAAAGAAGAGTTAAATACAGAGAAAGAGAGAGAGAGTGAGAGAGAGAGAGAGATTGTAACTTAAGATAAGAGAAAGCTGCAGCTTCCAAAAAAAAAATGTTATTTTAAATGACTGCAGCAGTATATGAATCGACATTACATTTAACTTTTTAGTAAAAAAAAAAAAATTAAAAATGTGTTTACATTATTATATATATATATATATATATATATATATATATATATATATATATATATATATATATATATATATATATATATATATTAGAGCTGTAAATTTAAACCGGTTCGAGCACCCGCCCGGGTCAAAATCGTCGGGTGCTCGTTTTTTTGAAAATGGTAAACCCGGGTTTTGAGCTTTTAGCTCGAAAACGAGCTTTTTCGAGTTGAGCTCGTAACGACTCTTGAAAAAAACGAGCTTTTGAAAATAAATCGAGCTAAAGTGCAATTTTTGAAGAAAGCAAAAAAAAAAAATGTTTGTAATTTTTATTTAAAATTGCATTTTTAATATTCTATCATGGAAAATAAGCTGTTTAAAATACACTTTTTAAATATTTTATTTTATTTATGACTTTTATCCTTCATAAACAATTTTTTCATAATAAAAATCGAGCTTTCTTCTTCATAGGCTCGAAGGCTCGTTTTTAAACTTTGACTCAAATGTCGAGCTTTCCGAGCTTTGGCTCGATTTTCGAGTTTAAACTCGATTTCAAACTAAACCCGGGTTTCAAGTCAAACCAGGCTAAAAATATTTCGAGTTTTTACAGCTTTAATATATATATATATATATATATATATATATATATATATATATATATATATATATATATATATATATATATATATATATATATATATATATATATATATATATATATATATATATATATATATATATATATATATATATATATATTGTATTATATTGTATTTTATTACATGATATAATTTAAGTAATATATTAAACAACGTATTTCTTATGTGTCTATATGTTACATGTCTATATGATTTTAATTTGCTAAAAAGTTAGAGGTAACTTCTTAAATTATTAGCAAGTTTTTATTTTGAGTTTCGTCTTGAAATAATATAATTTTTATATATACAAAAGTTATAATACTCTACTAAAATATGTATAATAGAATGAAGAACTGTTACTGTATAACAAACACACCAAAAATGCTATAGGTATTGCACTCAATCTACAAAATGAAATGGAAGCGATGGAAAAAAAATCACATATGTATTGTAGTATATTATCCTTATATAATATATTCTTATAATATGCATATAAGAATATCCACTGAGATAGAGAAGGAGAGAGAGAGAGAGAGAGATCTTCTTGCTTTAATAAAATAATGCTGGGGTTACATATAAATATATATGATGCTTCTTTCTCTAACAAAGTAACAATTAAATATTGTACATGCATTTGTATTTTAATATACTTAGCACTGAAAAATTATTATATAAAAAGTAGTCAGGAAACATAATGTATTCTGCACAATCTATTATTGTGAATGTGTTCAGCATATTACTAAATATTATTTTATAGTTCACTAAGATCATGTATATAGTTAATTAAGTGACACTGACACTATTTGATGGCATTTTATAACCCACACAAATAAATATTAGGAGAACATTATTATAAAAAAGTATTACCACAAGTATTCTGGGATACGACAGCAAGAAGAGAAATAAAATTACGCTGACTCAATAAGAAATTATATTATAATGCAATATATATGATACTGAGACGTACCCTTGAATAACATTTAAACTGCATAGGTATAGCAAGTAAAAAGCGTATAAAATGTTGTTGTATCTCAACGTAAGTAATACTTAACCTAAAGAAAAACATTATATACAGTATCATAATTAACAGAACGTATGTATACACATACACATCATAATATATACTTTAAATATTTTATTTTTATATTGCTATATGTTATTCATAATACCTTAGGAACATGTATAACCTATTGAAAACGCTATACTATATACTGTTCTTCGCATATAAGTAGATTATACATCTTACCACACTACTTTTGGTAGTACACATTTGAACTATTATACTATATCGAATATCAAGGATAGTAAACGGCACCCAGTCTTTTTTGTTTTGTTTTAATTTACATCGTAAAATCACCACAGTACAAATTTGAAAAAAAAAAAATGAAGAAAAATACCAACGTAATATACACATATCGGACAATAAATATGTCAAAGTTTTAAATTTTCAATTTTTAATTGTTAAGGGTAAAATCTTCACGGGCGTTTACAATCCATGATGATCGATATAGGTATTACACTTAGTATTATAATGTAATATGTAAACGCAAGAAAAGAAAATCTTATATACGTAGGTATAGAAAGATTATTAGCCGGGAGAGACAGAGAGAGAGAGAGAGAGCGTCTTGCAATGATGAGACAGTGCAGCATCATTTAATTATTATGATGCTTCCTTTCATTCATATATACCGTACATGCAGCGGCATAGCAATATCCATACCATATAAAAGTTGGATATGATATAACATATAATGTATAATACACTGTACACTATAATGATTGTGTCGTGTGAATATTCTATATTATATTGTTTTAATGTAAGATCATGCGTATAGGTAATACAGCGACGCATACTTTATAATCTTTTTTTATAACACGTAATAAAATTAAAATATTAGGAGTACATAATGATAATAAAAGTAATACTGCTAGTACTCTCTTATACGACAGCAAGAAGAGAAAACATAATTGTGCGGACGCAGCGAGAATGATTATACACGATATATGATGCTGAAACGTTATCTTGTATAATATGACATTTATATATCCAGGTATAGCAAGTATATTACAAAGCGTATAATATTCATTGTATATAAGCAAGCGTTAGTAATTCTTAAATAAAAGAAAAATAATATATACAATCATCATTAACAGAACGTATATATACACATAATAATATATAAAATAACTATTATATTATATTATTGCTTTATATTATATTATATATATTGCTAAATACAATAAGTTTATAATATATATCCTATTGTAAACGCTATATTATATTCTGTATGTATATTTTACTATACAGTTGGGAAGGCAGGAGAATGGCTCCTTGGCTCCTTAAAATTTAACATGCATTAGCATAGGAACACCATGTTATCATATCTAGAACAGAACCTGCCACCCCTCTCTACTATTATTGTGAAGGAATGGGTATTTTTTTTAGAGCTTTCCGGTCCGAGTCGGTCACGTACTACGTTTATTCTGATCTACTGTGTTTTAATGGAGCAGGGTACCGATGTCGGCATTTGAATTAAAGTTTTATCGTCAAAAAAATCTTATATTTTGCAAAATGATACTTCAGCAAAATAATTTTATGTGCTTTTTTTTAAATTTAAAGCCCATAAGACACAATGTTAATTTCAATTTTATTTTTTCTATTTTCCGGGACCGTCAAACACCTTGAAATTTTTATCACAGCTAGGTATGACCCTTAGCTACACAATGACACCAAATGTATACCCGAAACATGTTTTAGTTTTTGATACATATGATATAAGTTCGGTACCCTACTCCCTTAATAGGGTGTGTGCGCATGACGTCATTCTGAGTGATTTTCGATGCTTTTCTTGAGCAATGAATAACATTGCTCAGCATAGGACAAATCTAGTTTTTGACTATTTTCTTTGATAAATTAGCTATTTTTTGATCATTATTATTTTTCTCGCATACTTGAGGTACTAATTCAACCTGTTAGCAGCATCAATTCTCTCAAAAATATTGCGAAGTATTTTTAAACTGGCAAAATGAGTCAGTTTCCTATGCCGGCCAATGTTATTTAGTACTCACTTATGACGTCGACTTTAACATGAATGAAACCACCTTATATAGATTCGAGGTGGTGAAATATAAGTTATTATTTGCTATTTCAAGGTGTACGTAATAATAGAAGCTTTTTATTAAGCTTAATAGAAGCTTAATAAGTAAATAATAATAATAATAAGTAATAATGAATTGCGTATTAAATTATATTTTTACAATACAAAAATTATAAAATAACTATATAATAAAACAGTTTTTTTTATTGTTTAAAAATTATTATATATAAAATAACTTTTTTATAAAATAATGTTGCCAAATACTGTATATTATAAAATGCATATATAATACATAAAAAAAAAAAAAAAAAATTACATTGTAAAACAATTATCAACCATTTACAACGGTGCTATGGGATGTTGGTTCACTCAATAACAAGGGAAATGATACATATTGCCACTTTAAAAATACTTTTTTTTAAAGAATTTTGAATTAGTATCACAAGTATGTTTAGTGTCACAAGAGCCCTTGTTAATTTCAATAATTATTTTCCTTCTTTTCTTAAGGTCATTGTTTCTGAAAATTTTGTCATAGGTAGCTGTTACTGTTTACTTTCAAATGTCATCATAGAGTTTAGTACTTTTCTATTAAGATCTAAGCTATCTAAATACAACCCTCAAACACCGATACTTTTGATTACTTGCAAATTATAAGAAAGTTGTTAATTTTTGTATTCAGATGGCTTGTATCACAAAATTTAAAAAGAAAACTTTGAAACTTTATGATGACATTTGAAAGTTAACCGTAACAGCAGTGAGCTACCTATATGATAACATTTTCAGAACCCGTAACCATCATCAGATATCAGAGAATATAATTGTTGAAATTAACAAGAGGGGTCTTTTATGAGACTTAAACATAAAAAATAATAATTTAACATCCTACATATTAGTGACTTTTTTTTTTCTTTTCTTTTTTAAGATTTTGATTTCTTTGCTATTTTTTAGTCAAATTCCGCATTAGCTGATTTTCGTAAGATAGTATAGAGTGTATGCGCACGACGTCATATTTTATGCACTTGGAGGCCATACTGGAGTAGTGAATAACATTATTCAGCATAGGACAAACTTCGTTTTAGGTCATTTTCTTTGCGAAATCGTTTGATTTTTTGCAATTGTTATTTTTCTCACATACTTGAGATACTAATTCAACATATTTACAACATCAATGCTCTCAAAAATATTGCATCGTATTTTTAAACTGGCAAAATGAGCTATTTTCCTATGCCGCCCATGTTATTGAGTGATCCAACATGGCATTGACTTTAACATGAATGTATACATAATGACCGGCTGATATCTGACTAGCTGATCGATCGTGAGATATAAAATTAACATGAAATAAATATAAATATGACTAAAAATGTGGTCAAATATTGAAGATATTGCACGTTAAAGTTAATATATGAACTTGAAAATTCAAACTTCAGTAAAAACTTATAAATTAGAAACTTTTTTATACAAATAAAAAACATTTATAGTGAAACTTTTGTTTTCGAAACAAAGATTTTTTTTTAATATATTCAATTTTGTTTGATTATTATTTTTTTTTTTTGATATTAGGAATAGTCATGTCGTTGTGATAATAACATACGTCCTTTAAGGAAGTAGGGTTGTGTAGGTTACCAACCTTATATCTCAAAAACTAGAACGTGTTTTGGGTCTAAATTTGGTGTTATTGTATAGCTAAGGGCTAAGGGTCACATCTAGCTGTGATAAAAATTTCAAGATGTTTGACTGTTACGAAAAAATTTATTAAAATTTACATTGGGCCTTATGGGCATAAATTTTCAAGAATTCATATAAAATTAATTTGCACGTTAACCCCGCAAAATTTTTATATATTTGAAATTGTCTCAAGCTTAAGTATCATTGTGCAAAATTTCAGATTTATTTAAAGAGAAAAGTTTGTGTAATAACCGACGTCGGTACCCTACTCCCTTAACTACTTCTACTGCAAGAAATTCACCTATATTGCCTCTGATAATTATTCATCTCTAAATTTTTTTAATAATGCTTAAGGCCATTCAAAGCTAAAATGCCTTAGTTGCATCAACTTGCGTCAACTTGTAATATCTACCAAAAATTTCTATATGTATTGTACCAAACTTTGCAATTGATAAAACTTCATATGTAATTGCAATTTGTTGTTTGATAATTTAACATTTAGAATGGAAGAATCATGTTAATTTTGATTTTAAATGTATTATTTTTTTAATCTATAGCATTGATTCTATAAATATTTAAATGAAAAAATACTAGACATAATTTTATGTGTTTTGAGACAGAATTTTCTTCAAGTGGGAAATCAGGTATTGCGTAAAGAAAACAAAATCTGAAATTTTGCAGAGTAATACATTAGGATAATAGTAGTTTCAAAAATGTAAAAAAAATTGAAAGGTCACCATGCTAGATTTTAAATTATGATTTTTTTTAAAAAAAATTTAGTCCCTTAACTTACTTAGTTAACTTACTTTTTATCATTTAGAATACTAGATTGATAATTACCATACCGTATTATCCATGAATTAGACACCAACACGTTAATTTTGTATTTATTTTTATTTATTTTCTTTTTTACTGTTATATCACGTATCTGAAGTCACAATGTACCGATGGGGTCGTGATAGGGGCAAAGAACTTGAAAGAGGGGCTTAAATTTATCACGTGACCAGAGCGGTGACTGTGATTGGTGGCAGTACACTGTGACGTCAGATATATGATATAACAGTCAAAAAGAAAATAATTAAAAATAACTACAAAATCAACGTGGTGGTGTCTAATTCATGGATAATAAGGTATAGTAATTACTAATTATCAACCTAGTATATTCTAAATAATAAAAAAGTAAGTTGACAAGGGATATAAGAGCCCATGTTAATTTCAATAAATATTTTTTTCTCTTATCTGATGGTCATGGGTTCTGAATATTGTGTCATAGGTAGCTGTTACTGATAACTTCAGCTTTGAACATTTAAGAAAAAGTGCCAATAAAATTTATCTAACTGCACTATTTTTTTCTCCAGTATCATTGACGATAAAATAAAACGTTGTAGGTCCGTGAACTGAATACTTATTGCAGTTTATGACAAGGGACACGAGGATTGATATTTTTTAATAAAATTCAATCACATTGTACTTTATTTGAATTACAGCACTAGAAATATAATCAAAGAAAAAAGTTGGCAGAAGATTTTCCTTTGGTGTAAAATGTCAATTTAGAAAAACAATAGATTCATATGGGAATGGAATAGAAAAATTATTGCAATATGAAATTATTGTCATATCATTTGTCCTTTTACTTGTATTTTGTAATGAGAAAAAAAATTACACTATATAAATGTATATTGAATTTTGAATATTTTTTGTTATTATTTTTAATATTTAATATTTTTTATTTTTTTACTTAAAACCATAGACCAGTTAAAACCACATGCTCGTTCTATTGATTTAATACAAAATGAGACCTACAAACTAGATGACAATTTTTACCAGGGCTTAAATGTGGCTTCAAAGAGACGTGAAAGTAATTTAAAGTACGCCTTCTACGCCAAAATTTCAGTTTGTGCCCTTAGAAACAAGCAAAACATAGTATGAAAATGTTGTGTGGGTTGCGTAATTCATAATTTCATTCGTATAAAACTATAAAATAAGTTTTCTGTTCAAGGTCTTCTACGCCTGTAAGTTTAGTGAGAAAATAAACAATTTGACAGCTCAATAATACTGTGAAAGTGCTAGTAAACGACTTTGTGTTACTGTCTACATTTAACATACTTTCTTATGGGGCAATGAAGCAGCTATAACTCAAATTACAATTATTTCTTGAAGCTGAAATGTTTACTGTACCTTACTTAAGCCTCAAAGCTTTTGTTTTCCTGGATTTTAATCAATTTGGTTGCAGTTTTTGTATTCACACACATGACTTAAATTAAGGAAAACATAATAAGCTTTGAGGCCCAGCAAGCTGCAGTAAAAGTTTCAACTCCGAGAAATAATGAGCTGTTCATTATCTCAATAAACTAAATTTTGCAAGTCTTCCATTTAAATGGCATAAATATACCGAATAATGTAACTAAATAATATTAATGCGAATTAAAAGATAATTATCATGAAAGTATAGGGTGGTTTCATACATGTTAAAGTCGACGTCATAGTCAGTACTAAATAACATTGGCCGGTATAGGAAAATGGCACATTTTGCCAGTTTAAAAATACTTCGCAATTTTTTTGAGAGCATTGATGCTGCTAACGGGTTGAATTAGTACCTCAAGTATGCAAGAAAAATAATAATGACCAAAAAATAGCTAATTTTCCAAAGAAAATAGCCAAAAACTACGTTTGCCCTATGCTGAGCAATGTTATTCATTGCTCAAGAAGAGCATCGAAAAGCACTCAGAATGAAGTCATGCGTACACACCCTATAGCATGAAAATAGGTATTTTGTAGAAAATACGGTTCTAAATATACTGAAAAAAATGACTGAAAATACTTACTCACCAAAATAATAAATTACTTAATTTATGCCGCATTTATGTCATAATAGCATCAATTATGGTAAATTAGTACAACATAAATAGTTATGCTGTATAACATAAAATTTATGCTATATAGCATTATTATTAAGCAATATAGCATAGATTATGCACGGAAAAATTTATCTAAAGGGTTACTATTTAGACTTTTTTATAATAAATTTGTTACATACATGAAAAGTTTTTTAAGATCTAAAGAGTTAACTATTTGCCGCTGAAGAAATTACGTTTATGCTAACGAGTTACTTTTTAAACTTTTTTTCAACCAAGTTATTGGTTTGTACTGAAGAGTTGCATCTGAATAATTTCTTAAATTTATGTTTTCCATGTACTATATTGAACAAATTGTGCTGAAAATGAGCTAGCATAATTATTACGTACTTATTTTTCCCGTTCTGAATAGTTTTAATTAACAATAACAATGCAAGCAGCAGAAATTAATCAAAACTCCATCAAAGTAAAAGTCGTAAATGCTCAGATAAATCTCTCTCACAAATAACCCAAATACCAAGCAGTATTTCAATTTTATTTTCTTTATTTCCCAAGTGGCTAAGATAAAAAAACTTAAACGCTAACGTTTCAATTTTCTACTTTTATTTTATATAATATAAATCTTGATTTTCTGGGAGGAGACTTTTTAAAACTTTTCTGTTTCCCGCTTCACTTTGAGAAAATACTTTTCTTTTTAAGTCACACATTTTTTTTTATGTTTATTTGCAAATATCTTTGGCATTGAAAACTTTAACGTATTGAAAGATGATACGAGTTTCAATAGTTTGAAATCTTTGTCGCTTTTAATATGGTTTAAATTTACGTCTAATGAAAGTAGCTTCGCGATTAATTTTATTATTGCACGAATTGCAAGTAATTAAAGATTGAAGATTTTTTTATTTTTTATAAACAATTTATAAATAAAATAAATTGTCCATTTTAATTATCTTTATTCGTTGGGGGAAAAAAATGACGTTTAAAAGAACTAAAAATATAATAATTAATGCTTTGTTAAATATATTTACATGCGATAATCAATCAATCAATCAATTGGTCTCTCTCTCTCTCTTTTTTTCTCTCTCTCTCTCTCTCTCTATACTTCTCTATTTTTTCTCTCAATCTTTGACATCATGTTGAATGAAAGGAAATATAAAAAACACAACAAAAATACATTTTACATTTTTATTTACTTAAAAAATAATAAATTTAAACACTTCTTTAAGTTTTCTTAAACATAATATAATCTCAAGACAAAATAATACAATTTTATCCGTTAATTTTGACATTTCCTTGAGAAATCATTGAAAACGAAAGAATTCTAAAAGTTTGATTTTCTATTTTATATATTTTAGCGTAAATCACTTTCAAAATATAAATTTCAATTTGTATCCGCTTTAGAAGCAATAATAATATGCATTTCATGCAATAGTAAGAAGAGAGGTCAGAAATACAAAATTTGTGGTTTTAAATCAATAAGTATGCAATTATATATTACTCGATCTCGTAATATTTAATTACGTTCATAATATATTACTGATTTTTTTTTTTTTTTTGTCAATCAAAATAAAAATCAAAATCGTTGGTTGGAAAGAACACTAAAGATCCAAAAAATTGAAAATTGTACACAAACAAAATTTAAAACTTTCACTGTGGGGACATTTTTTTTGTGTGTGTTATTTGTGTTTTTCTTGGTACAGTCTGAGTCACAGAAAATTTTATTCCTTGATTTTAATTTTAAGACAGTAGAGTATATTTTCATATGACAGAATGTTTACAATGTAAAAATCAGATTCACGTAACGATTTTATTTTTATCACCATATCTGACCCCTCATCTTAAAACATTTTTTTTATTTTTGACAGTTTTTTCAATACGACTCATGATATTCAGATATAAATAATATAGACATTGTTGCGTAGTTATTATTCAATATCGATGTAGATGGTAAGTAAGTTAAATTGGCACCGGCTCTCCCGCCCAGGCTGATAGGTCCATGCGGGGGATTGCGTCACTGGTGCAGTCCACGCGTTGATTGCTGTAATAAATAATAAATTAATAAACAAATAAACAACCAAACAAGCAAAAAATAAACAATTAAAATAATGAATGATTAAATAACTCACTGTATTTATATTAAAATTTAAAGCGCCTTTAAAGTAGGCAACTTTTGTATCATAATTGCTTAGCAGGTTGCATAACCGTTAGGATGACAAATAATAAAAAAATAATTATTATGCACTGATCAAATATTATGCTTTTCTTATGAGAAGATGTGTATTTTAATATTATTTTGTATATTTTTCTTTTTACCTTTTCCTTTTCTTGTTTGTTTGTTTGTTTTTCTTTTTCTTTATTTTTTTTAACTAATAGATGTTAGTATTTGATGGTTATAAACTTCTATTTCACATTATATATTCAGTTTACTGTAAACAAGTCATTGCTATGATACTTACGCGAAAGAAGACTTGAAGAAAGCGAGGGGTTGGATACGAATGACGTCATCAGAATTATCACACAATACTCGGGCCAAAGTTGACTTCTTAATCTCAACCAATTGTCCTGAAAAGCAAGAGGAAAATCTATAGTTCATGTTGCACCAAAAACTTAGAAACATAATAAAAAAAAAGTTCTACATTTTTGTTAAGTATAGCTAATTTGTTTTTGTTTTTTTTATACAAAATATTACAAAACAACAAAATATGCAAACCTAACGATTTTCTTTGAAAAAATATCACTAAAATTACTATTATCGACAACTGGATTAAAAATTTTAAAATATCAAAAATCAAATAAAAAAATCAATTACAGAACACTTGTGAAAATTTGTAGACAATTTTTAATTACTTTGATACAAAAACGATAAAAGTGAAGCTGTTTTCTTGAAGCTTAACACTTTGCTAAGCCTGATTCACAATTGTTTTGTTGCTGTTTTTTACGTGAAATTTGCTAATCAGTGTCACTTAAAAGAAAATATATATATTTTTACGTAAAAATTTTAAATGAGAAATAAACCAAAAAATCTTAAATCTTAAAAAAAAAAAAACATAAATCTTTTTATGTTAAAAAATTAGTTTTACTAAAAAGAGTAATTTTCTTAAGAAGAAGTAATTAGCATTTTTAATTACTAGAGCCAATGAGGAATACTAATAATTTTTGGGACAGTATTTAAGCACATTTTTAGAAAGAGTATAATTAGTAGTATATAGTAGAGTATAAATGACTAGCGGCACAGGCTTCTTGGGGGTGTGGCTGCCACTTTTAAATCATGAATTAATTGCTAAAATTTAATTAATAAAGGCAAATATTGACGTCAATAGAATCTACTAATTATACTCTTTCTAAACATGTGCTCAAATTCTGTCCCAAAAATTATTAGTCTTCCTCATTGTGAACACGGTTCTACTTTAACCGTTTTTATATTAAAATAATTAGAAAAAAAATGTCCACATATTTTTATTTTTTTTTTATTTTTTAGAATATAAATCACTTACTAGGATTGAATGACGCAATTTGTCCCTCCTCTTCATAGAAAAATCGATCTCCTCTCCTCAGCCTAGCAAACTGGTCACTTAGCAGACACACTAAGGTGGGTCCTAACAAAGCTCCGGGAGCTGGACGCTCGGCCACAAGAGCAGTGTTGTAGTCGATCGCCCTTTTTTCGATCCGATCACGATCCGATCAATTGAGATGTAGCTCGATCCGATCTCGATCACGATCTTCAAAACTCGAGACTATCCGATCACAATCCGATCTGATCGACTATCATTTGATCGAAAATTTTCGATCGTTTTCAATAATAAATGTAGGTATGTAAGAACTTGTAAATTATAATAATTATGAAAAAAAAAAAAAAAAAAAAAAAGGAAATCATACTGTAATAATACATTATACTTAACAATATTTTTATATTCATATTTCCGTGCAATTTTTTTTAATAAATAAATGTGTTACATAATTGTTAGTTCTTACCTTTAGATGTTTTATTAGATTTGCTGCAACAGATTTAAAGGCTATACGACGTTATTCGGTTTATTTTTGCACGATAAATACAAACACTGAATACCAAGCTCTTTCCCACTTTTATCTTTTTTAGGAGCTCCAGTTACGTGATAAAATTCTTTTAAGTTATTATTTCACGAAAAAAAATTGTCACCTAAATTATCTTTAATTTATATTATAAATTATAATATATTAACGTTTATGAATATGTAAAAATAAATAAAAAATACACTTTTGCCTGCTTTCTTATCTCGTGACACCTGCGAGAACGTACAGACCAAATGACTGGTGTCTGGATGGAGGTCCAAAAATTATCCTATGTACAGTACTGTGTGTCTTCATCCCCACTAATCAAAGCAACCCCCTCGTGTTTATTTCAGAAAAAATTTCCCCTCACCGCGGTTTTTTAATACATCAAAATTTCGTGGAAAAAATCATTAGTGTAAAAAAGCACTTAAAATTTTTCGATTGGTTATAAAGTCACCTCTAAAACTCATACAAGAAATGTATTGTGTTAAAATAAAATTGACAATCTTTCAATGCAGAAAAAAATTCTGTTACTTGAATATACGAACAAAATAATACGTCAAGAATTCATTTTAAACAAAACTTATTTACCACCTTTAATGTCATGTCAAAAAAAAAAAAAAAAGAAAAAAAATCTTTGGTGACATAGACACACTATTGATAGAATAATTTCTTTCCTAGAAAGCCTAGAAGCTTATATAGCTCAGAGTCAGGTATTTGCTATTTTTCTTTTATTTCTTTCATTTTTGCTTTCTTTGTTTTGTTTTGCGATACCTTTTAGCTAAAGTAGATAACATCTTAATATCTACCTAGCAGCTGCTAGCAGAGTACTGCCTGTACTGTACCTTTAAATTCTTTTCTATTTTGGACTTTGACTTTTTGCTTTATTATAATGAATAAAAAAAAGGGAAAAAAAAAAAAAGAAGAAGAAAAAAAGAAAGAAAAAGATACCTATATGGTTGTAAAAACTAAAGTATGAAACATGATGATCGGATCGAAAAAACGTTCGATCACAGCCCTAAATGTGATCGAAATCCGATCACGATCATTTTTTTATAAAATGGGTCGAACCGATCACGATCCGATCAAATGATCGTGATCGGATCGTGATCGGATCGAAATTTGATCGATTGACTACAACACTGCACAAGAGCCACGAACAAGTCGATCTCATCAACACTGCTGTACACTTGTTGTAGCACATTGAGAGTCTGTGAACATCAACATTGTATCGAGATTGAGGCAGGAAATTCGACTAAAAAAATGTAAAGAAAAAAATCTGAACTTTTACATAGTGATTCATTAGAATAAAATTACATCAAAATTTTCAAAAAATTGAGGGATCACCATGCTACCTTTTAAATTATGATTTTTTGAAGTAGTCCCATAAGAGCACATGTCAATTTAAATACTTTTTATATTATTAACCATAAATTGTCTTGATGATTACGGGGTCCGAAAATATTATCATAGGTATAGCTGTTGCTATTAACTTTCAAATGGCATCATAATATAGTTTAGAAACTTTCTTTTTAGATTTTAAGATATAAGCAATCTAAATGCAACCCTTAATCTATTGAAAGTGTTTGTATGTTACACTCGAAAAATTAAGAATTTACTGTAAAAAATAATCATTAAAAAGCTGACGTCACTAAACGATGAAATTTTAACGATAAAACTGTTAGTGACGTCACAAGCGTTCGAACCAAATGACAAAAAAAAAATTACAAAGGTAAAATTTAACGTTTGTGATTTTTACGCTAGTGACGTCATTTACTCTTTTATCGTTAGATTTTCAACGTTTAGTGACGTCATAACTGTTGATTCCACAATACTTTAAGCATATTGCAAAACTATTTACAAGCTTTTTAACACTTATTTTCTAGAGTGTAATTAGGGTAGTAATTGTAATACAGAACAAATATGTTTGATTACATCTATATGGCTATTCTCTAGTACACTTATCGTCTATAGCAATATAAAATAGTAGAGTTTAATGACTTGAAAACCATTAAATATAGATAGAGTTTTATGCACATATGTATCTTGTGTTGAAGTATTTTTATGACCAAAATTGTTTCATTTTATGTTTTTAACGTAATATAAAATAGTTTTCTATATTGGTGCTGCAAAATCTACTACTTAACATTTTTTGCAGCACTTCAAAAGAACATTAGATCCTAAAAGCAATCACATAAAAGTAAAGAGAAATCTATAAAAGGCTTTTTTTATTTTTTTTCCTCTTTTTCTTTTTTTTAAGAGTGGTTTATGAAGCAAAAATATTGCTTAGTATTTTAAAATGACAAAATCACTCAAAATATGGCACATTACTTTAGTTACGAAACCTAACTAATTTGATATAAACACCTATGAGTTATTATGAACAGTTAAAATAATGTATTTTAGCAAGTTATTGACAATAGCTATTTTAAGTTGTTTTGAGTCATTTTTGGCTTGTTTAAGTTAAAATAGCTATTGTTAATAATTTGCTCTAAAATGCATTACTTTAGCTAATAAGTGTTTATCTCAAATAAGTTAGGATTCATAACTGAAGTAATGCACCATTTTTTTGAGTGTATGAGTGATTTCTCCATGCAGCCTTGAGTGATCCAACATGGCAATGACTTCAACATGCATGCAGACACCCTGTATGTGTAGTACATACCTGAGGGTCAATATCAGTCGCCAACTGCTGCCAGGATTGAGCCCTAGGCTTGCCACAAACTTCTCTCCAGTCGTTGTATGGAGGAATGCCGTGGTCTCTACCTCGCTGAATGTTCAGAGCCACGAGGTCAAGACCGAAGGGAAGGTCACCTTGGAATAATCTGTCGGTCACCTGTACACAAAGGTTTGATAATATAAGTTATCATAATAACATAAAATCACAACAGTTTTAATTATCATTAGAAAAGTGTGCCTTATCAATCTCATCATGAACGTTATTCATATTTTAGACTTCGGTGCAGAAGTCTTCTCGAAATAATAATAATAACAAAAATTTATTTTCAAAATAAAATAAATAAATTGTTTTTAACTTTTGGGAATAAATATAAAAATTTAAGTTTTTTAAATGGATTTTTAACTATTTTCTTAGCTATTAAAAATAATAATAAAAAAATAATAATTTATAACAATTTTTCTTGTAATTAAAAAAAATTAAAATGCAATGTTAAATATTCAGTTTGAGTAAAAAAATGTAAAATTCATATTTATTTCTTTAATTTTTAACGTCTCTCCCCCTCTGCCCCCCCCCCCCCCCCAAACCAATTTCTTACATTTGCCGAAAATTAAAAACATGTTTCAAATAAACCGGGTATTTTTCTCAGTTCTTTTATATTTATAAACGATTTTCAATAAAAAAATTTTAGCAATGACAAATTTTTTGCAAAAAAAAAAAAAAAAAAAAAAAAAATGGAAGAAATATTTATATCCTGTTTATAGCTTAAGGAATATGTTATTTGGTATAATTCATTATGCAGTAGAAAACACCATAATTTCTGCTATTTATGACAAAAATACAGCTCATTAATTACGTAATTTATTTTATGCGTGCCCGCATTGACAAAAACAAATAGTTAATAATAATTAAGCTCAGCTTCAACACAATTTGTACAGCAAAGAGTTATTTATGCTATCATAATTCTTATGTTAAAATAGCATAAACATTGTGTTGTACTGCATAATTATTTATGTTGTTCCAATTTAGTATTAGTTGTGCTATTGTGTCACAAATGCCACATAAATTACATAATTTGTTATTTCCGTGCGTTAAGCATTATTCACATGACGCGTAAATTTGACGCGCGTAACAAAGCTGGAACAATGTAAACAAATGGAGCCGTTCACATGGTTTTTGAAAGTTACATGTGAACGGCTCCATTTGTTTACATTGTTCCAACTTTGTTACGCGCGTCGACGCACGTTGACGCGAGTCAAATTTACGCGTCATGTGAATAATACTTAAGCGTTTTTTTTTTAAAGCAAAAACAAAAAAAAAAAAAAAAAAAAAATCATAGAAAGGCATCTAAGGAAACTTATATCAGGAACTTTTCTTTAACGCTTTTTAAAAGTATTTACTTTTGATAAAGTTTTAAAAATTCAATTTGTCTATATTAAAAAGTAAACATTATTAAAGTATAAAAAAATTATGTAGTATAAGTAAACAATAAAATAATTACTTTTCAAAAAGAGTTTTTGGGGTTAATTTGATTTTTATTGATTGATTTATTTTTTGATACTTAAACAATCAAAATTTCTAAAACTTGTACTAAAGTACAAATTGAAATCTTGGTTTTCTATAAATAAACTTGTTTTCAAGGAAGCAAAAAGAAATGTCATCTACAGGTAATGACGTCACTCTCACAATGCACTGTCCCCCCTGCTATGCTTCTGTATGTAAGGTATGATTGGAACATCCTCTTATCTTGACAGCATTATAGCTGCTATATAAACTTAACGTTATTGCTACACTGAAAGAAAATAAGCTAGGAATACTACAACATTTTGTAACATACACTCAAAAAAATAATCGTCGAAGAGCTTGTACACAATTTTGCAATGCTTTAAATATTAGCAGTCATGACGTCAGTAAGCGTCAATACTCTGACGATAAAAACGTAAATTATGTCACATGTGTTATAGAATCCCAATGAAATGAACGTTAAACTTGGCCTTTCCTATTCAACAATTTTTTTCCCATTCGGTCCCAACGCTAGTAATAATAATTAACTGTTTTTATTGAGCGAAATCAAGCATATAACCTCTCACTTTAACCCAACTGTTTAACAGTACAGTCAGTTACAATTTTAATTAATAGCAATAGACACTGCATGCTATAAAACAATTAAAAGAATATTTACTAAATACATTGACTATAATTTTTCATTTAATAGCAAATACTTAATTACGTAAATAAAGTTTTTATCGTTAATTTAAACGCGTACTTGTTAGTGACATCATAACCGTTGATTCCACAATATGTAAAGCATTGCAAAACTGTGTACAAGCTTTTCAACGATTATTTTTTAGAGTTCTGATAACATTATTTGAATCAAGAATAAATTTTTTAAAAGGTTATGTTTTTTTGTCAGTGTAGTTGTTACCTCTTTAGAGAAGAACCTGTCAAATCTCTGACACTGCTGAGTCAACAGTCCTCTGATGAGGTCGTCAATAGCGCCTTCCTTGTACAGGATGAACGGAGAGAAGAGAACTGATTTCTGGACAGCACCAAGTTTTCACGTAGAGAGCCGAACTGACTGAAACCTCTGTGATTTAACAAGTATACATCATTATAAATATTGCAATAAAATGTAAAAATAATAGCTTTTTTTTTTTTTTTTTGCTAAATTGCTAATTTATTTTTAAACTGTATAATAATATTAAACGTGTGTATACAGTATTTATTGACATTTTGTACACTTTGAAAGTCATGATACGTGATAAAATCTTTAGTCTTACAAGAAAAAAAAGTATCAATGTAAAAAAAAAGTCACATTATTAATACATATAATTTAACCTATAGCTGGATTTTTTTTTTTTAATTTGCTTTTTTTTTCAAGAAGATAAGGATGGGAAAGTAGGGAACAAACTTGACATTTTCTTGGACACACACACACACACACACACACACACACACACACACACACACACACACACACACACACACACACACACACACACACACACACACACACACACACACACACACACACACACACACACACACACACACACACACACACACACATCACAATGCTTTAGCAATTCGTTGAAATGTGTATATTAAATTTTGAAGGAAAAATAAAATCGATACTTATATAGGTTTTACAATAAAATTTTTTTAAAAAAAGCTAGTCTTGCTCTGATTGCTAGTATCATCAATTACAAAATCTGACAAGTTGTAAATTATTTAAATGATTTTATCATCGTATATCTGGTTGCTTTAAATTAAGTTGAATTACATCGCTTTTATACACTTAGTTTTTGACAGACGATAATGACTTTTATTACACAGTTAGCACTACGTTCAAAACAAAAATAATGAAATATAGTTATCGAGATTATCAGAAACAGAGCGAGAAAGTGTGTGTGTGTGTGTGTGTGTGTGTGTGTGTGTGTGTGTGTGTGTGTGTGTGTGTGTGTGTGTGTGTGTGTGAGAGAGAGAGAGAGACAGAGAGAGAGAGAGAGAGAGAGAGAGAGAGAGAGAGAGATTTAAGGGTTGTATTCAGATGTCTTATATCTCAAAATATAAGGAAAAACCTTTGAGGCTTTATGATGTCATTTGAAAGTTAACAGTAACAGCTACCTGTGATAAAATTTTCAGAACCTGTAACCATCAGATAAAGGAGAAAATTGTTATAGAAATTAACATGGGCTCTTATGGGACTAAAACTTCAAAAATTATAATTTAAAATTTAATTTAGCATGGTGACCCACCAAATTTTTACATTTTTGAAGATATCTTATCCTAATATATCACTGTAAAAAATGTCAGATTTTTCTTTCTTTACAACTTTTTAGTCAAATCTCGTAGTACCTGATTTCTCGCCTTAATTTTAATAAAGGCTTTGTATTATTTGTAAAATATAAACAATATAAAAAATTATTGACATTATTTATTACTGATAAAATATAATGAATAAAAAAAAAAAAAAAAAAACATGAAGGGGTTAGGTGACCGACTGATATCTCGTAAACTAGACGGTTGCTAATTATAATATAAACACAAAATAAAGAAGAAATGATACTTAAAATTTTAGTTACATCAAACATGTAAAAACACGATCACATATTTAAGTTATTCTACTTTAAAGATAACATGTAAATGTGGAAATTCAAATTTAACCGGCAAATTAGAAAATTTTTTATAATCAAAAAGATTATTAGAACTTTTCAGAACATATATAAATCTTTAAAATTTACTTGGTTTCATTTGTAAATTTTATAGTGTTATTTTGTTGGAAATAAAAAAGCACTAAAAATTATAGTAAAGGAATGGGTCTTTTTTTAGAGTTTTCCGGTCCGAGTCGGTCACGTACTACGTTTATTCTGATCTACTGTGTCTTAATGGTACCGACGTCGGCCATTATACACTTAAACTTTTATCGTCAAAAAAATCTGATATTTTGCATAATGATACTTCAGCTTGAGACAATTTTAAATATACAAAAATTTTGGGAGGTCACCGTGCAAAATTATTTTATATGATTTTTTTAAAATTTAAAGCCCATAAGACACAACGCTAATTTCAATATTTTTTTTCTATTTTCCAAGACCGTCAAACATCTTGAAATTTTTACAACAGCTAGGTATGACCCTTACCTAAACAATGACACCAAATTTATACCCGAAATACTTTCTAGTTTTTGAGATAAAAGATTGACTCGATACCCTACTCCCTATAGATTCCAGATGGTGGAATATAAGTTATTATTTGTCCTTTCAAGGCATAAAAATAAGAGCTTACATTAAATAATTTATAAATTATTTTTAAAAATCAAATAATAATAACATAAATTGCGTATTAAATTATCGACGGTCTCGCGGCTATTATATGTATCTCACAATCTCGCCGCGCCACACAAAATAGGTATCTCACAATCTCACCGCGACACACAAAGTAGGTATCTGACTTCCTCGCGATGCGCACAATATAGGTATTAGAAAATCTTGCCATACGCACAAATTAAATACGACGAATTAAATTAAAAATAATGCCATTCAAAATTAAAATGCATTAATTGTATCAACTAGTTAAATCTACTGAAAAGCAAATATTATATAAATTAATATTCAAAAGTATATATATATATATATATAAAAAATGTATATCAATTTATTGTCACATAAAACTAAATGTACAAAACATATAAAAATTTATACACAAATAAATTTTATAATTAATATTATTCAATAAGACATTTTTGGACTGTGTATTTAATATAAACAATATGATTTTTTTTTAATTACAAGTGTACTGAAGTAGTAAGGGGGAAAAAATTGTACATAATTTATAAATATCGTATTAAAAAATTATATAAAAAAAACATTTAAAGACAAAAACCAGAAAACGATATTTAACGATTTTCAGACTAAGTCAATCACCTTCTACGTCAAAATATTACCCTCATGGGTTATATGCCCTCTTATATTAAAGGCATAGAAAACATGAAACAACATGTTCGTTAAAACAAAATGGGATCTACAAAACTAATGATAATTTTTATCAGAATTTACATGTGACCCCACAAGAGAGCGTAAAAAAACCCTGTAAAGTACGCAAATTGCGTGAATATTTCTGTTAATGACGTCAGAAACATGCAAATACTGGTATAAAAATGTTGTGCGGGTTGTATAAATCATAATTTTCTGATCACTGCTATGGTACGACAGTTATGTTTTGATACCAATTATTGTTATTTATTTAAGTCCCATCTAGTGTTTTGTGATGAAAATGCTAATGTTTTCATGTTGTCTATGCCTTTAATACTGACAATATGGGTTCAATAAACTGTGCTATGGAAAGATGATGTACATTTCAATGACAAAGCCTACGTGACAATTCGAACGACATAAAAAACCTTCACATGATATAAATCATACAAAATAATTGTAATATTTTATTTTATATTTCCTTTTAACCTGCGGGTCAAATTTGTCATCAAAATTCTGTATAGTAAATAATTATAATTTAGTAAATAATCATTGCAAAAAGGAAGTTTTAAAAATATACGTCAAAAATGATGTAATATTTTACTTTTTTTTTTTTTATTTTTTGTTTAATATTTTATTATGGCATTGACAATGACCGCATACGAATTAAGAAATAGGTAGCTTATGATGCATTTACGTAATTATCGTTATTAGGATATACATAGGGTATATGCGCATGAATTCATATTTTATGCACTTGGACACCATATATGGAGGAATGAATAACATTGCTTAACATATAAAAAACTTCATTTTTGGTTATTTTCTTTGAGAAATCTGTTAATTTTTGGGTTATTGTTATTTTTCTAGCATTTAGCATACTTGAGATAATAATTTAACCTGTTAACAACATCAATGCTATAAAAAATATTGGTTATTTATTAGTATTTTTAAACTAGCAAAATGAATCATTTTCCTATGTAGCCAATTATATTTATCATGATCCAACATGGCATCGACTGTAATATGAACCCAGCAAACATGGCCCAAACTGAATACTGGCCGAATGCGGCAATGCTGGATTAATGCTGACAAAGTTTGAATGCTGGCAAACCGGGATTCAGCCACCAAAATACTTATAAAATTTTCAGCTTAAATTAATTGTAAAGTTAAAAAATTTAGTTTGCATCTATTGCGATCGAATATTGGATGAATGTTAACTTGCATTATCAAAAATAAAAGTATTAAAAAAAATATGAATAAAAATAAATAATAATAATAAAAAAAACTAAAATTAAAAATTCACAAGAAAACAGTCAATTTAAAATCAAATTAGTATATTAAAATTAATTCTTAATTAACGATATACCCAAATCTTAATTGTCAGAATTGACTGTCATTGGTAAAATATAATAACATTGCTGTAGATTAAGAAACTCTAAGACAGTATCAATATTTAAAAGTGATTATAGGCGTACATATCTAAGTGCCAAACAGCTCCGCTTGTAGTATTTTTTTTTATTATTTTTTTTTCTCTTCAACACCTTTGTTATGCATCTTTTTCTATAAAGTGATATAAAACTTTTATTTTTTTTTTATTTTTTTTTTTCTAATATTTATATATTTTTTTCTTTCTATTATTAATTTTTTTTCTTATTACGTAGTTTTAATATTTCCTCTGATCGAAATTTTGAATGTAATTAAATGATTTCATGAATGTTTTTCTGTTGGGGTTAGGTGTAAGAGTGGGCCAGACATATTGTCAGGCTTAAACCTCGCCCTTTCAAAAATTTGTAAATTTTTTTTTCCTTGCATTTTTTTTTGAATAAAGACGATTATTTATTTATTTATTTATTTATTTATTTATTTATTTATTGCTCAGCATTGGACGAACGTAGTTTTTGGCTATTTGGTTATTATTATTTTTTTGCATACTCGAGGTACTAATTCAACCTGTTATATAACAGCATCAATGATCTAAAAAAAATTGCAAAGTATATTTAAACTGGCCAAATGTGCCATTTTCCTATACCGCGCGGCCAATGCTATTTAGCACTCACTTATGACGTCGACTTTAATATGAATGAAAGCACCCTATAGTTGTTTTGTTTATAATATTAATGTTTTTGTTGTTATTATTATTTATGTTCTTTGATTTTGCTAGGGTTTTAGTCAGTCACTATCGGACAGTTGTATTTAGATGGCTTGTATCTCAAAATCTAAAAAGAAACCTTCAAAACTTTATATAATATATATCGTCACCTTAGAGTGAGAACCTCGTATATCGCAAAATTTTTGACGGGATTCTGAACCTTATATTATATCTACATAAGGCTCAAAATTGCATCATTTTATTTTGGATATACGAGGTTCTCACTCTAAGGTGACGATATGATATCATTAAAAAGTTAACAAAAAAAGATCGATCGACTACAACACGACTTGTTGGCTTAATAATTTTTGGTTTATCTAGTTTTATACTTCATAAAAACACAGTTACGTTAAACAGCCCAATTTACGCAACACTTTTTGTTTGTTACTAAAGTAAGGGAAAAACAGATCAGAGTGTGTGTGTGTGAGAGAGAGACAGAGAGAGGAAATAAAAAAAATAATTAACATATCCTGATACACAGAAAATTAAAAATTATTATATATAAAAAAAAAAGGATCATAAATCAAATTGAATTACGCAACTATACATGATGTAAAACAAAACATCGATCTTAATATAATCGATTATTTAAGAGGAAATTCCAGAACTTTTAACAATGCAGTATACTAGGTTTTGCAAAACTGCATCGACTAACTGTACCTAATAATAAAAATAAAATATCGATTATTTATGCAGTAAAATTTTAAATTTTCTATGGTTGTTAAAATATAAACTGTAAAATATATCGATTTGATTAATAATTTTATTATCGCCCATTAAATTTTTTTCGTATATAAATTGCGTGTGTGAAACTTGTTTTTATAAACCTACATTTACATATTAAAATGCATTCAGCTGCGATTTTATTTTTAACTCTCTTCTGCGTTCTGGTAAGATTTATTATTATTATTTTTTTATTGTTTTTTTTATTATTTTAATGTTTTATTTTTAAAATTATTAATTTTCAGAAATTCATTGCAAAGTGTGTAATTTCTACCCTCTCCCTCCTTCTTTTTTTAAGACAATGGAACACAAAAACAAATATTGAAATTATGGAACCTTTTTTTTTTTTTTTTTTTTTTTTTTTTTTTGAAGCACTTTATTAGAGCTTTTCGGAAAACAAATAATTTCCTACAAGTTTTGCTGTTCTAACAAAATCACTTTTCAACTATATAAATTGCAAGGATTACTGTATTTTCCGACAATTTTAATATTTTTGAAGACAATTTTTAAATGTTAAAGATTATTTGCATGGTAAAAATAGAGAAAGAGGGAGACAGAGAGTGAAAAGAGACTATCATACCGCTCACTCCGCATGATTATCAAAATATTTGCAATATAAATATTACATATATATATATATATATATATATATATTTTTATATATATATATATATATATATATATATATATATATATGTATATATATATATATATATATACATATATATATATATATATATATATATATATATATATATATATATATATATATATATATATATATATATAATAAATATTGCACACAATTTACTTTTTATTAAAGGTGTGAGAGAGAGAGAGAGAGAGAGAGAGAGAGAGAGAGAGAGAGAGAGATTTCTGCTTTAACAAATTTTAGTGCTAAACTACAAGAAAAAAATGTTATTTTTAATGCTTATATAACATAAAACAGGATCTCCAAAACTAATGACAATTTTTACCATTATATAATTTTGGCCCCACCACAAGACAGCGTGAAACTACTGTAAAGTATGCTATTTGCGTGAAAATCCCTATTTCTGACGTCAGCAACAAAGAAAAATTAGTGTAAAAATGTTGAGCGGTTTGCATAAGTAAAAATATTCTAATCTTCATTACCGCGCTACAGTTGGTTTTTGATTGAGACAAACTAATGTTATTTATATGTGTAAGTCATATCAAGTTTTTTTTTTTTTTTTTTTTTTTTTTTTTTTTTTTTTTTTTTTGGTGTATGGTTTTAAAACTATACCAATCCTAAATAATAATGGTATTTTTTTATTATATTTTTGCAGTGCGTTAACGGGGCATCCGTTCAAACAGGTAAATTTAAAAATTAACAAAGTAAAAAAAAAATAATAATAATAAAAATATTATTAAAATAAAAAATAATAATAATAAATATATTTTAAACAAGGTTTTTTTAAACTGGTACAAACAGTAATTTTCCCATACTGGACCATGCTATTTAGCATTCACTTGTTAGGGCTTTGACTTTAACACGAATGAAACCACCCTATATAACACGATAATCACTATTTGAAAAAAAAAAAAAAAAAAAAAAAAAAAAAAAAAACGGATCACCTTTAAAAATTAAGACTGACACTAACCCAATTAATTTAATAACTTATGCTTACAGGAGATAAAAATGTGACTAAACATATTCTGGGAGGAAATACAGCAGTTCGTGGTTCTTTCAAATGGGCTGTTTACATTAGACTTGGTGGCGCCACTGGTACTCAGATTTGTGGAGGCTCTTTGATTTCAAATCTATGGATTTTAACAGCTGCACATTGTCTGGATAAGTTAGCTCATTTTTCTTTCATTTTTGTACCAATTTATAGTAACAAAATGTATCATATAACCAGTTCTGTTTCATGGTAACTTTTATATCATGCAAGGAAAATATAAATTTATAAGACATTATTCAGATACAACTCTTTAATACAAATCAATAACTTTGTTGAAAAAAAGTTGAAACAGTAACTTGTTAGTATAAACGTAACTTTTTTCAGCGTTTAATAGTTTGCATTTTACTATTTTAAAAAACTTTATGAAATTTAATATAAAAAAGATCTAAATGATATAGCAACACTTTAGATAATTCTTTCTATGTGAGAAAAGGGAAAGAAATATTATGTAAACAAATTATATAACTATTCAACAATATACCCTCTGAGAAAGCGTGCATTACTCCTGTTACGATTCCTAATTTATTTGATACAAACTATGCAGGTAATTTTAACTTAAAATAGCTATATTATTAAAGGGCCCCTGGTCTCAAAAACCCAATTTCCTATCAATTACAAATCATGAGATATGATTATAATAAATACACATATTTTGTGCCTTAACCCTTCAGAACTCGCAAAAACTAGGGAGAAAACTTGTAAAGTAGGCAACCTGCGCTACAATTTCTATTGTAATCCTGGCATTGTTGACGTCATGAAGTCCTAAAGTTGCCTACTTTACAGTTTTTCAACTGCAGATTGTGAGGCTACAGAAGGGTTGAAGGATATAATATGTCCCATATAGATATAGATGGTCCCATCTTATGAATTTTACGTTTTCGATTCAATTGTTTGAGGCCTGGAGCCTTTTAATTATTTGCTAAAATACGTTAAAAGCTACTCATATAATAACTTAAAAGTTTATATCTTTAATACAATTAAGTATTCGTAACTAAAGTAATACACTATTTTTTAGAGTGTATGCTAAAATATTTTATTATTACAGATATACCAGTTTTCAAGTAACATTGGGAGCTTGTGATTTCAACGCAGTTGAGCCTGGACGTGTGGTTCAACTTATATCTGCTACAGTTGCTAATAAAATATTAAACACTGGCTATAGTGCAACCAGTGGTGCTAATGATATCGCATTACTCAAATTGAACACTGCAGTAGCTTTTACTGGTATTTATTATCATTATATGTTGTGATATTTTATGTTAAATTCAAGATCCCACTACGTTATTCATCCAATACACAAACTTTTTCTGTAAAGTATAGACCCCTTGCACATTCTAGCTTTATCGCCATGTTTGTGGTGCCTAATGCATTGTCCAGCATAGGGGAAACATAATTTGTTCTAATTTTTCACATAAAAAGAGTTTATTTCAACTGAATGAATTTTTCTCATATTCTTCAAACTTATCAAGAGCTAGAAATAAGGCTTTGATTGAGTTTGAAGCTTCTTTTGCTATTAAAAAAATAAAAATGAAGTTTTTCCTATGCTGTACTATGTATTTCTGACCAACAAAATGGTGACAAATATATAAATAATGTATATCCTGTGTATATACAGTACATATATCCTGTATTTTGCAATAGGTACACTGTAATTTAAAACAGGTAGTTATAAATTACAATACCACTAAATCTAAGTAAGTCACAACTTTATTGTAGCATATTGCACCTGCTTTAGGTATTACTGCAGTATAATAATACCTGTGTTCTAGGTTATATGTCTACCTATTGCATTTACTTTCCTCAAGTATTATTTATTTTACGTGTAGTTCATTTTGACACCACAATTAGCCATATATAGTTAAATGTTGAAATTACTATGCAATAATTACTATAAAATTACTCTGATAATATTATATAATAGTATAATATAGTATACTATATAATACTATTATATAGTATACTATATACTGTACTCTATTATATAGTACTACAATAATATTACTATGAGATTACTATACACTCTCGAATATTTAAAGGTTGAAATTTGAGCAAGGTTGCATGATATAACAAGAATTTTTCTGATGAAATTTTTTTTAACTTACCTTCTTTTAAAACACATTGGGCGCTTTACACTCTCTATTGTCACTCTTTTGATAAAACACTGATATAACTATAGTCACTTTGTATATACACTATAAAAAAATGATGCATTACTAATGCACAATTGCATTACTTTAGTTACGGATACTAAAATATTTAAGATTATCTTTTTTAAGCTATTATGAGAAGTTAAAATAATGCATTTTAGCATAATATAATATATAATTAGCATTTTATATATAATATAAAAAAGGTAGTATTCGTAACTAAAGTTATGCACCATTTTTTAGAGTGTCAAATTAAAATACACTGAATCCACAGTTTTTATTATTATTATATATTTTTTTTAATTACATATCTATGTTATTCACACAAAATGTTTAACGTTTTCGTAGACTAATATATATATTATAAAAAATGATACATATTTTGTAATCTGTCTCTTTCATCACAACACACTATATATTATTAATAAATGTTTTTTTTTCTAGCAAATATTGATATTGTTCGTCTACCTAAAAAATCTCAAGCATCTCTTACGTTTGTTGATAAATATGTAACAATGGTTGGCTGGGGTTCTACTGCATATTTTAGTAAGTGTTTTAATTAAAGGATTCATTAGTATTGAACAATCACATTTGATAGTTGACTCGCTTTTATCATTATATCTCACAGAATAAATACATCAAACTTTATTTAAATTTCTATGCTACCTATAATACAAGTGAATTAAAATTAAATTTAAGCCTTATAGTTCTCATTTGTCAAATTTATTTAGGTAAATATTTTACATAATTCAACCACAAATTGCTGTTGTTCCGCTCTATTGGCCGATGTCCACTTGACCTTAAAAAATATTTTTTGGCGGCAAATGACCAAACTAATGTCAGTCACAGTTATACAAAATTTTAGATTTTTAAAATAATTTTTGAGCAGGATACACTACTTTTTATGCATATTTTTGGAAGGTTACGTCATATATCACGCCGTTGCTAATGAACTGTAACGTACAAGGAAAAATTAAAGCATTTAATTTATAAATAACATATCAAGAGTTCAGAATAAATATGGTTTTTATTTGTTTGATACGACGTTTTGTTCATGAGAAACGATTTTTTTAAACTTCGGGTCCGCTAACTTATTTCCTCGACTGTAGATGCGTGTTTCCATAGCTATGGCGATAAATGTACGTAGATGCGTGAAAGTAAGCAAACCTACTGAAAGTAGAACTGTAGTTTAGCTGCATGAACATCTATTTGTTCTACTTGCGCATGAAAAATTTGGTCAAGCCAGGAATTTTGTCACCTAGTAAGGAAATATGTCGTCTTGTGCAAGATTCATTAAAATCATGAAAAATCTTGTATAATCTTGAGTAAGATTTTTGAGCAGTGTTAATTAAATTGAAAAAAAATTATATCCTCAGTGGTTAACAGTTAGCTCTTTTCATCTTTAAATAAAAACTTTGTGTATGTAATATCTAACAAATTTATTTTAAAAAACGTCTAAATAGTAACTCTTTAGTTAGTTTCCGTGCAGATAAAAAATTGATAATGTTTTAGATGGTGCAAGTAGTCCAGTATTACGTTCTCTGACATCTCACAGAGTCATCACAAACTCCTTATGCTCCTCCACGTATGGTACTCAAACTGTCATTGCTTCTACCATGTGTTCCAATGGTCCTGATGGACAGAACGTTTGTGGGGTAAATTATTAATAATAATTTATTATATATCTATATACTTTGATTTAAGTAGTAAAACAAATTAAATAAAAAACTTGTGTGATATCTTTTACATATATACCTGATAATCAACGTTGATTTGACTGGAGTCATTGATTACTAATTTATTTTGAAAAAAATAAGATGATGTGTGCCATCAATGACGTCACAGCTTACTTGTTTTAAGCTCGCGTGGATCTGGCAAGCTGTGACGTCATAGTCCGCTTCCACTATTTCTTCAATAGAAAAGAAATTAGAAATCAATGACTTTGTCCAAATCAAAGCTTATTTTCGTGTATGATAGGATTTTAGACGTTTTTTTTGTTTAACATGTTCTGTGTATTTTATTATTGACTAATTGACTGATATATATTTTTTATTGATGCATTGATTCATTCATTGATTCATTGATTCATTGATTCATTCATTCATTCATTCATTGATTCATTCATTCATTCATTCATTCATTCATTCATTCATTCATTCATTCATTCATTCATTCATTCATTCATTCATTCATTCATTCATTCATTCATTCATTCATTCATTCATTCATTCATTCATTCATTCATTCATTCATTCATTCATTCATTCATTCATTCATTCATTCATTCATTCATTCATTCATTCATTCATTCAATTATATTTACTTATTCATCAATGTACCTATATTTTCATGACCTTATTGATTGATTGATTTCCAGGGCGACAGTGGTGGACCAGTAACCTGGGTTGATGGAGCAGATTACAAGCACACTCTGATTGGAGTGATGGCTTTTGGTTACAATACCGCCAACAACCATTGCAATTCATTGAAACCAGCAGGTCACGCTAGGGTCACCAGCTTTCTAACTTGGATCAATTCTCAAACTGGCATCGTAATTCAGCCTTGATTTTTTACGTTTGACCTGGATACGTGTGGATTCACATTTTGCTATTTTTTTTTCAACTTTATATTTTTATTAGTTTTATTTCTTTGAATATAATTAAATTTTTACTCTAAAAAAATTGTAAAAGAGTATAATAGATTACAATTCATGAACAATAGTAACACTTTGAACAAAAAACATGTTTTATATTCTAACATACACAAAGTTAATTTGGCCACAGCCATTGATTTCTAATTTATTTTACATTTACAAAATGTTAGCAGCGGGTTTCAGACGTCACAGCTTGCCTGTTTCAGCGCGTATGGACTAGTGAGCTGTGACGTCAGCTGACATTTTGTGATTGAAAAATAAATTAGAAATCAATGACTTCGGCCAAATTAACGTTGATATTTAGATTTTTTAGGATATTTGACATGCCTTTTATTCAAGGCATTCTACGCCTTTAAATACTTCTGTAAATTTTTTCTAACGTATGATGAACAAAATTTAAGTTATTACAAACAATCATCTTATACTGCTCTTAAAATTGATATATTGTAAATAAAAAAATTGTAAAATATCAATCGAATAAGCTTTTAATCTCTTTACTATTACAAAAAAAATCAGAAGTTTTTGAAGGTAAATACGGGTTTTCTATACTCATGCATTTTATAGTAAACCAGATGCGGATAAAATAAAAACACAAGAATAAAAAAAAGTAGAAATCCACAATCTGTTACTCTACATAAGTGTAATGTTAAACTAGAGGACCCTTAGCTTTTCCCTCATGCTTTGCTTTACTGATAAGCTATATTTAATTTAAATGCAGCATAAACTATCATATTTTTGCTCGTAAAAGATATAATAATTATAAAAAGGTATGAGAAAAGTATAAAATTTATAGTTTTCCACGTCACAATAGAGTATCTACACTTTCAGCGCGGTGAAAGGACCATTTGCACTTTTCACGCAGCATGGTGCGTGGACTAGTGGCCATTCACTTAACATTGCAGATGCTCCACGGTGGAAAGTGTAGATGATCCACTCGCCGCACTGGTGGAAAAACCATGGAAATACTCTATATTGTCGTGGAAGCATCAAAATGTGAATCCAGAACCATTGACAATGTATAAGCTTATAATTAAAAATATATTTTATTTTAGCTCTTATGTATGGGACACTTTTATTAAATGGTTAATAAAGATTTAAAGCATCGTTCAAATTACATTTTATTCTTGTCTCGACCTTTATTTTATATTTATATTTTATATTTTATATTTTATATTTTATATTTATATTTTATATTTAAATTATAATAAGGATTGGAGAATAGAAGAAAACATTATTAAATTTTTTTTTTTTTTGTATTTTAAAAATCTTTATTTTGAAGCTACAAATTTTTGTAACATTTTATTCAAAAATTTATCACGTATGAACTAATAGTTATTGGTATTGGCAAAAAAAAAAAAAAAAAAAAAAAAAAAAATCTTCAAAAGTAATAATAATATTAATATTTAACGGCTTTTTTATTTGGGCGAAATCAGGCGTACAACCTCTCAATTTAACCCAACTGTTAAACAGTACAGTCAGTTACATTTTTTGTTAGTATAACATCAACATATAGCATGAAAATTAAATTAATGATTTATTTGATAAATTTTAATTAAAGTTGTTAATTTAATAACTAGAATTTTAAAATTTAAGTTAAGTTTACTTTCACTTAAATTTATATAGTTGAGAATATATATATACACTTAAAATTGTTGTTAGTAGATATGAAAATAAATAATAAAAAATAGTGATAATAATAATTGAGAAATAAGTAATTATATAAACATATTGTTGAGAATAATATTATACATTTTTGAACACCATAGGGTACATATCGTTAATGCTGCAAATAACGCTCAAATAATATTTTATTTAAGTTTGATTTAAATGTATTACCAGAAGGTGAATTTGTAAGTGAAGTAAGTATATAGGATGATATAAAAGTGGAAACGACTTTTTTTGGAAGCATTTGAAAACATCTTTTTTTACAGAAGTCTATAAAAATCATTATTGTTAAAGAAGCAATCAATTAATGTTTGTTTTTTTAAGAGTTCATCGATTTATTAAAAGTTTTGCAAGCACTATCTCAAAATTTTAAATCATTGCACGCTGAGAGCAAAAGTAGTTTTAGAAATCCCGAACCTACGTCACAGCTACAACATATACTCTCACCCTATAATAAATTATTTTACTACATAATCTGTAGCCTTAATAATATTTTATGTACGTTAAATATTACGTCAAGTAGCTATAGATCTAAAATCAGAGTAATTATCACTCTCGTGTCAATTTTTTTTTTAATATTTTTATTTTTAACGTAATATTTTACGTACATAAAATATTATTAAGGCTACAGATTATGTAGGAAAATATTTTATTCAAATATAAGAGTTACTCCAGCTCACGCCAAGATAGCGTGAGATCAAGTTGTAGCTGTGACGTAGGTTCGAGGTTGCTGTAATGGCTTTTTCTCACAGCACGTAAGTAATTGAAATTGCGTTTTCAGAAAGTTCACTCTAAAAATTGGTGCATTACTTTAGTTACGAATCCTAACTTATTTATGATAATCTTTTTTAAGTTATTATGAGTAGCTAAAATAAATAGTATATTATTAACAATATATATATATATTTATTTAAAATAGCTTAAAAAAACCAGAACAACTTAAATTACCAATTTTTAATAACTTTTTAAAATACTGTACATTATTTTAGCTTATTTTTCTTTACAAAAACAGGTACTCTCTTTATTTTTGTAACCTCTCAAGGTAATAAAATTTGCACTCCAAAGTGACCTATTACACAAGGGGTAACGTTTTATGTTTTATAGAGTGTATATCTTATATTTTGATATCCACGCAAAATCAAAACTTTAATTAAGAATTGCAATTGATGCAATCATATCTGCGCGCTTAACTTTTTTGTCAATCGGTAAGACAACACTTTTGAGGAAGAATCAAAATTTAATACTTTTTGAAAAATTAAAAAATAATAATAATAATAATTAAAAAAAAAAAATAACTCAAAATTGAGACAGACCATGTCCGAGCGCTTGAGGGTTAACCAAGTTTTTGTGCAGTTCTCGGAATGACAGAAATGTCTCTTTTGTCAAAAAGTTTTTCTTACTTTGAGGGACTACCTACCCACTCAAAATAGCTTCAAATAGTTTTATAAATCACTTTAATTCAAGGCATTTTTTCTAGCCGAGTTTTTTTTTATCTCAATTTGTTAGATTTTCTTTTTTCGAATTTGTCTATTTTTTATATGAATTATCTGAAGTTTACTGTATTGTATACTGGGATTGAAGAGGATGTACATATAACTCAAAGAATCAAAACATTAAATCAATTATTAAAGGTGTAGAACAACTTGAACAAAAGTTTTGCCTGAGAACCTAGCATACATAAATATTAACGTTAAATTTGCCCGATTCATTAAGTTCTAATTTTAATCCATTTATATAATGTCAGATAATGGTTTATGACGTCACAGCTCACTGGTCTACGCGTGTGGAAGCAAGAGAGTTGTGACGTCATAAACCCACATGTGATATTTTCATAAATGAAAAATAAGTTAGAAATCAAATAACTCTTTCTGAATTAACTTTGATATTAAGGTATGATAGGATATTGGTCAAGTTTTTTTTTTACCAAAGTGTTCTATGACTTTAAGTTCTTCTCTATATTTTGTAGAACTATTCCTAGATTTTGAAGAACCAAGTACAATTTAAATATAGCTGGCTTTCAGTTCGCTATACAATAATTTAAGTAAGTAGGAGACTGGAGACCGACTGATATCTTGCAAACTAGATAATCAAAAATTAAAATATTAACACAAAGTAAAGAAGAAATGATACTTAAAAGTTTAGCTACGTCAAAAATGTAAAAACGCAATCAAATATTTAAGTTATTCCAACTTATACCACTTTAAAGATTACATGCAATTCGATGGTTCCGCGGAAAACTGAACTATCTATAGTCTCTGCGCTTTAAATTTGGAATATCTGTGCTCTCCGCCTCTCTTAAAATTAAAGCATCTGAAATAATACGCTGGTAAGAGATGCTTCACATTCGAGACAGGTGGAGAGCGCAGATATGCCAAATTTGAGGCGCGCTGAGACCATAGATAGTTCAGTTTTTCACGGAGCCATCAAATTTTAGAATTTCAATATTTTGGCTGTAAATTTTAGTCCAATTTGAAACTTTTCTAAAATTAAAAATATTTTTTAAACTTTTTTCGGAAAAAAATCAAATTACTCATACTCAGTTGAAATGATAGTGTTTGTTTTGCTGAAAATAAAGAATGTACAAAGAATTATTTTGAAAATACAGTTCCTCTTTTTACCGATTTCAAGTCCAAGTCCGTTGCCCTCTCCATTAAACTATTAATTTTATGGGTTCTATGCCCTCTTGAATTAAAACTGACAAAATAGGTTCAATAAATTCTGCAATGGCAAGATGATGTAAATTTCAATGACAAAAAGCCTACGTGACATTTACAACGACATAAAAAACCTTCACATGTTATAAATCATAGAAACTAGTTGTAACATATTGTTTTATGTTTCCTTTTAACCTGCAGGTCAAATTTGTCATCAAAATTCTGTATTATTTATTAATACTTTGGTATGATCATTAAAAAACAGGAAGTTTAAAAATACATCAAAGTTGATGCAAAATTTTACTATTAAATTTTTTTTCTATGGTGTTAACAATGACCGCATTCATACCAATTAACAAATAACTAGTTTAATATACATTTTTGTCTGTATTACGTGAAAATGTATCAAGTGAAGTTATCACGAGGTTTACAAATGTTCCATCTACATAGGGTTTACTGTGTCAGATGAAACGTTTGGCGCGCTCGTGATAATTTCACTTGAAATATTTTTCTGCGATAGCCGATAGAGATGATTAAAGTAATATAATCCTTACTAAGGCTATATAACATAAATATTGCTATCTCCCAGCTTTATCTCTCGTAGCGGTACTGTATGCCTAGTGAACATATGTCAGTAGAACACTTTGGCAAGATTGCCCAAAAAAAAAAAAAAAAAAAAAAATGCAGAAATAAATTGTCAAGGAGGCAAGCATAATATTTTGGTTCTCAGAGAGAGAGAGAGAGAGAGATAAGGTGTGCAATGTGCATAGTCAAGGATGTGTGCGTATATTTATGTCATTGGTCACTGCAATGACAACTAGCCTGAGAAGGTGGAGAAATGCAGCAGCAGACACACCTTGCTATTGTAATTTTGTGGAGCAATATTTTTTTGTTAACATTTTTCTTGCTTAAATAGACGACTGAACTCTTTGGCAAGATTGAAAACACCTGTGCAATTTCTTGTTTAGGATCTTACATGATCTAGTGCAAGATTTCGTATTAGATCTTTCAATATCCTTTTAAACGTCTTGCGCATGATCTTGCACAGGATAAATTGCAATATTTATTAATTAAATTTTATAATTATTAACGGCGCTAAATACCTGTAAGTGATGACTTAAATACTAAAAAATATTTTGTAAAGCAATTTTGATACCTTATTGTCATATTTTAGAACGTCTTTATTAGTTTTTTTAATAGACTTTTAATTATTTTTCACCCATCCAAGAATTGGGCTATGCTCGACTTTGCTTGACTTCAGTGATTGTCATTCAATTGAAATTCCTTGGATGATTCTGCCATCTTATCATCTTATTTATTGGATGGTGGAATTGAATGTTATATTTATACTTTGTATTGCTACATTGACATGTTATGACATGCTTTTTAACCATACTTTGGGCAATTGCTACCCCTAAATGAACACCCTTAATTTAAAATTATAAAAATATAATAAATATTTATCGTAAATAATTGTAAAATAATTGCTTTTTATAAGAATATTGTTAAAGTTTTACCAATTCAATCAGCTTTTAATGAAAGAACTATCCAAAAAGATTTACAAAAACGAAACAAATCCTACACAAGATAAAATGAAAAATATCTTGCAGGATCTTGCAAGACCCTGTGTAAGTTCATGCAGGATCTTGTGTAAGACTCTTAAATAATTCTTGCAAGATCTTGTGCAAGATACGAATGATCCTGAGCAAGACAAGACTCTAAAATTTTTCTTGCAAGATCTAGCATGACCTTGTGCAAGATTATTTGGATCCTGTGCAAGATCATGCCAGACTTGTGCAAGAAAGCTTTAATGTCTACAACGATCTTGCAAGATCCTGCGCAGGATTTTTTAGCAGGGTTGAAACTCGTTATTTTTTATCATTATTTATTATGTGCCTTATTAATAAATTTATTAAATTAAAACGGTAATTAAGGGAGGGGGCGTTTAATACGCACCAAAAAAAGCAACGCCTATTGAAGGATTTATAAACTTAATTTTGATTTTAACATCAATTCAGCATGAAGTTATTTGACACTTTTGCTCAAAATTACCCCAGTCCAGCGTCTACATCATTGCAAGGCTCCGTAAAAGTTTCAGGAAATTTAAAGGAACATTGATTGATTTTTATGTGCAACAAAAAAAAATTAAACGCTTTAAGCGCCATCTTGTATCAATTCTATGCATTTAAATATCTTTGCAGTTTTAAGGGTTAAACCACCCCTAAAAGTACTTTGATAGTATAATAAAACATTGAGTACAAGGCTGAACCACGTCTGCAGTGTTGGCGACAATTTGGATGTTTCAGCTCAACAAGTGTGGGCACCAAAAATTATTTCTAAACCACCATTGTATAAATTTAACGCCCCTCCTTAACATTCAAATTTAGTTTTTTTTATGCTTTTCGAAAACATTTCAATAAAAATTATTCATTTAGTTGACTTTCCTAACCCAGGGATAAACAAACCCCACGAGGGTAACGAAAAAAACTCTGACGTAGTAGATTTCCATTACTGTGTGAGTAAAAAATCTGTACTTTTCAGGTAAACTTGAGCAAGAAGGGTACAAATTTGTTACTCTCATAGTAGAAGGGCGTGTATTTTATATCGTTACCCTTTTCAGGGTTTGTTTACAGCGAATTAAAAAAAATCAAATGAACAAATGATTATTATTGAATGGTTTTAGAAAATAAGAATAAAAAATACTTATTATTAGGTAAGGTATTGCTTTAAAAACGTATGGTTGGGATGGATTATATAATTATTTATTTTAATTATTGGCAATGTTGGGGTGTTCAAGTGATATTTTGAACATTTTCGAACAGCACACAAATTCGAACAGTATTTCGTGTGCGTGTTTGCATGGATTTGTTAAAGTGTTCAAAATTGTGAACACTATACAATCGAAAACTATTACAATTAAAAATTTGTTGTTAAAATTTTAAATAAACAATAATTTTAAAATGAAAAATTAATGATTATATAAAATAAAGTAAAAGAACTTTCAGCCATTTCCCATGTTACATAAAAATATTATGCATAAAAAATAACAAAAAAGGTTGTTTAAGTTAAAGACAGTGGTAAAAATATTGCATTTTTATGGTGACAGCGATAGTAAACTGGCTCTCTGATTAGCTAAAGGAAACCCACTACCCAAACAGCGAGCTAGTTTACTACCACTGTCACAATAAAAACGTGATATTTTTACCACTGTCTTCTGTCTCTACCTTTATTTTTTATAAATTTTTTAAGGACATATTCGAACACTTACAAACACTACGGTTGAACAGTTTGTGTTGTTTTTTAACTTGCAAAAAGTTCAAAATGTTCGTGTTCGTAGCGTGTTCGAAAGAATTTTAAGTTTTCGTGATCACTTTATGTTCTTCTCAAATTGGCTTCGACTCTACAGCACTCGAGCTGGTATGGCCGAGTGGTAAAGGCAGCTGAATCGCAACTATATACTCCTCACCGAGTATGGGTTCGAGCCACTGTTGGGTGCGAACATGAAGTGTAAGAGCACAACGTGTTGCACATGCATGTTTACATGCATTCCATGACGACGCACAGTATTCGGGAGGTGCATGATTGATGTGATTGCACTGACCAGCCTGCCTAGCTGTTTCCACGGTTTCTCTAGGCTGTCATGACGAATGCCGGGCTGCGTACTTAGGCCGTGGCCGGCCTGTGTGTGATTTTCTAATTATTGGAAAGTCCTTACCTGTCGGTAAGACAATATCTTGACTGGGACTGGGATTAGTGTGTATAGCACGATAACACAATATGGCAAGCATTTCTAGTTTATCTAGTTTTATTTCATAAAAACACGGTTACGTAAAAGGTTAAGCATGCATTCTGAATATTACGAAACCTTTTTTGTTTTGTTACTAAGGGAAAAACAGAGCAGAGTGTGTGAGTGAGTGAGATAGAGAGAGAGGAAATAAAACAATAATTAATATCACCTATCCTGGTACATAGAAAATTAAAAATTATTATAAAAAAAAATCATAAATCAAATTGAATTACGCAAATACATGATGTAAACGAAACATCGATTTTAATAAAATCGATTTTTAAGAGGAAATTCCAGAACTTTTAACACAATGCAGTATACTAGGTTTTACAAAAAGCAACATCGTCTAACTGTACTTAATAATAGAAACAAATTATCGATTATTTATGCAGTAAAATTTTAAATATACTAGAAATTTTAAAATATAAACTTGATAATATATCGATTCAGTTAGTAATTTTTAAATCGCCCATTACATTTTTTTTTGTATATAAACTGCGTGTGTGAAACGTGTTTTTATATAAACTTACACTAGCTCATTAAAATGCATTCAGCTGCAATTTTATTTTTAACTCTTTTCTGCGTTCTGGTAAGATTTTTTATTATTATTATTTTTAAAATTAATTTAATGTTTTATTTTAATAGTTACTATGTTTTAGAAATAAATTTCAAAGTGCCTAATTTCTGCCCTCTTCCCTCCCCCCCCCCCCCCCCCCAACACATTTTTTTTATATTCTTTGTTTTTTTGGTTTTGTTTTTTTAATATTTTGCAAAAAATATATATATATATATATATATAAATATATAGCTGGCCGCGCTTCTAAATGGTAAGATTGCAATTTTCATGAGCCGCGCAAGTGATAAATAATCACCTTTTACGGCCACCGCGAGTGATAATCTATGCTCACATATTATGTCATTTGCCACTCGCGGCGGCCGTAAAAGGTGCATATTTACCACTCGAGCGGTTCTTCATAAAAATTGCTTTTTACCATTTAGACGAGCGGCTAGCGATATATATATATATATATATATATATATATATATATATATATATATATATATATATATAGCACACAATTTACTGTGAATGAAGGGAAGAGAGAGAGAGAGAGAGATTATTTCATCTTTACCAATAAAAGCCCTAGACCACATGAACAATATGCTATTTTTAATGCAGTATACATACTACATTAAACGAGATCTCCATAACTAATGACAATATTTACTATCCACAAAACCACGTGAGAAAATTGTAATGTATGTTATTAGCGTAACAATTCCAGTTTCTGACGTCAGAAACAAACGAAAATTACTATAAACATGTTGTACGGTTTGTATAAATCAAAAACTTGCTGATCAATTCTACGGTGCTACTGTTGGGTTTTAAGACAAACTAAAGTTATATATGTGTGTAAGGCATATCAAGTGTTTTTTTATGTGTTTTTTTTTTTTTTTTTTTTTTTATTGTGGTTTATGCCATTAAGATTATTTTAAGTCCTAAATAATAATGTAAATTTTTTTTTTATTATAATTTTTCAGTGCGTTCACGGGGCATCTGTTAAAACAGGTAAATTTAAAAATTAACGAAGTAAACAAAATAATAAATTTAAAAATAATAATAATAAGTAATATAAATTAAAAATATTTTAAACGAAAGTATTTTTAAACTACCAAAAGAAAAGTCATTGTCCTATAAAGCTAAAAAAATAGAGAACCTTAACAGAGAAGCGACAACTTCATGTTTTAGGCAGACCTGCAATACATTCGTATTGAAAGACCCGCTAATAGTACCCACACTTTCTAGCATTCTGATTGGCCAGATTCGAGATATTGTTTGAGTGTCCAATCAGAACACTAAAAAGTGTGGGTATACTATTAGCGGGTCTTTCAAAACTAATGTAATGCGGGTCTGCCTAAAACATGAGGTTGTCGCTTCTCTGTTAAGGTTCTCTATAAAAAAAAGTATTGATGCGCCATGTGGTGTTTTAGTTCAAAAGGGGCGTGGCCTCTTCGCCGAGAAAGGATTGCCCTATACTGATAGCATTGGGGATCTCACTAATTATTTATTTACTCAAGCTGTATGTACGATATCACTACAGTGATAATTGATTTAATAACTTTTAGGTATTAGGTGTACACAAAAAATATATCTAAAGGTACATTAACGTTTCTGTGCTGCTGACACTTTGATTTAAAGTCAATATCCTATCTAGGGTATCATAGCTATCCTTTTTTTTTTTTTTTTTTGCTTTCTATTTTTTGCTTCTATACTAATCCATGTTAGCATTCACTTACTTGTTGGGTCATCAACTTTAACATGAATGAAACAACCCTATAACAAGATAATCACTATTTAAAAAAAAAAAAAAAAGTTATCGCCTTTAAAAATTAAAACTGACACTAACCCAATTTAATAACTTATGCTTACGCAGGAGATAAAAATGTGACTAAACATATCCTGGGAGGAAATACAGCAATTCGTGGTTCTTTCAAATGGGCAGCTCACATCAAACTTGGAGGTGCAACTGGGACTCAGCTTTGTGGAGGTTCTTTGATTTCAAATCTATGGATCTTAACTGCTGCACATTGTCTGCAAAAGTAGGCTCATTTATGTTTCATTTTTGTACCAATATCTAGTAACAAAATATATCATAATTACACGCAAAAAATTAATACTAACAATGTAATAGGTAGACATATAACCTGTAACACACACGGAAAAAAAAGATGTGCTAAATTTAAGTAGATTAGTATACTAACGCAAATAAGCCCGCGCCCTAGTACATACGTGCAAGATCTAAGTAACCTGCATCTCTAGCATAAGTGACGCTAAAACCCTAGCGCTAGATTTTATACCACCTGCGATCTAGGGGGAGCGGTACCTAGCGTCAGTTATAGTCAGTATAGTTTTTATGTCACCTGAGATCCAGGAGGAGCGGCACCTGACTGCCAGCACAGGTGTGCTTAACTCGCCTGAGCCGATCTAGTATTCCCGCATACTAGCAGCTAGCATTGCTAAAATCAGCCAATCTCCGTTTAAATGGCCACGTTTCTCTATTTTTCAGGAGACCATGAAGAAGGTAATTAATTCTAAACTATCAGATTTATAAAAATACTTTAACTGTCTTAATTACCGCGTATTTCATGCAAATAGAATTACAAGTGACGTTTTAACATAAAAAATAAAAATGAAGTAATCGCACAGTCAAATAAGGTGCAAAATGGGTCGTCATGTAGTAACACAATGGTATATTATATTTGATATATTCATCGATATGGCCTATGGTAGCCAAACCCGATCGACGCATTGAAAAAAAAATGGTCCTCTGTCCCCCGCTACTAACAAATTATGATATGATTTATAATTATGTAATTTATATGAAAGTATATTTGCATACAATTATAATAAACTAAGAACATCCACCGCGGGAATTTTTCATTTCATTGAATATTTCAAATTATTACCAACGTTTATTTTTTATAATAATTAATAATTAAATTAATACACAAAATTATTTTTAAAAAACTCGTGTACGCCATTTTGCGGTCCAATTCTAAAATTTAGTATATTAGTGCTAACTCAAATATACTAGGGGTGAGTTTGCAAGCCCACCTCACCTGAGTCTATTTCTCCTGGCCGACAGGTATGCTATGCTGCGCGCAGGTAGGAGCGGGTCTAGCATGCCGCCCTACTAATTCTCAGTTAGGACTGTCTCTATTGCAAAACACAGCATTTTAATACTAGCTTTTTGCTTAATTTAAGTATATTTTATTTTCCGTGCAGGTATTATTATACTACAATAATACCTAGGCTCGGACTGGCCATAAGAGCAAGTCCGCAATTGCGGACGTGCCCCCCCCCCCCCTGTTTAGAGGCCCCTTAGGCCCAAATTGCCAGTCCGACCTTGCAATACCTATATATAATGCAGGTGTACTGTGCAACAATAAAGGTGTGACTCACTTTGATTAAGTGGTATTGTAGTTTTATAACTACCTGTTCCTAATTTAAGTGTACCTATTGCGAAATACAGGATCATATATATGTACCTGCCATTAGTAGTAATTTTTTCCTTGTAGTATTGTTACATAAAGTTACTGTAGTATCATATGCACGGACAACATAAATTTAAAAAAAAACTATCCTGATACATATATGTAATATGTTTATATATATCCATATGATTTATACTATAATATTTTATTACAGATATACCAGTTTTCAAGTAACATTGGGAGCTTGTGATTTCAACGCAGTTGAGCCTGGACGTGTGGTTCAACTTATATCAGCTACAGCTGCCAATAAAATTATACACACTGGCTATAATAATGCCACTTTAGTTAATGATATTGCATTACTTAAATTGAACACTGCAGTAGTTTTTACTGGTACTTCGCACTTTAAAAAATAGTGCATTACTTTAGTTTTACGAATACATACTTATTTAAAGCCCCTCTCCAGGCCTAGAAACATGCCTTTTTAATTTTTATTTAAATCAAAATGGGATTTGTAAAAATATATTTATTTTGACCCAAAATTCAATTGCAACGTCCAAAAGACAAATTAGAAATGTCAACTTATGCAACCTGTACAACAATTTCTTATGCATTGAGGCCACTCTGACGTCAGGTTGGACGCAAATTGCCTACTTTAAAGACTTTTTGTGATCTCTAGTGTGTTTACGTTTAAGTCCTGGTGAAAATTAACGCCAGTTTCAAAGGTCCTTTTTTTGTGATCAATGATATAAAAAGGCATGTTCATAAGTCTTCAGAGGGGCTTTAAGATAATCACTTTTAAGTTATTAGATGAGAACCTAAAATAATGCATTTTAGCAAGTTATTAAAAATAGCTAATTTATGTTTATTTATGCTATTTTAAGTTCAAATAGCTATTGTTGATAATTTGCTAAAATGTAGTATTTTAGCTACTCATAGTAACTTAAAAAGTGATTATCTTAAAGCCCTTGTCAATTAACTTTTTTTATCATTTAGAATAATAGACTGAGAATTACCATACCTTATTATCCATGAATTAGACACCAACACCTTGATTTTGTTTTTATTTGAATTATTTTCTTTTTGACGGATATTTCACGTATCTGACGTCACAATGTAACACCACCAATCACAGTCACCGCTCTGGTCACGTGATAAATTTAAGCCCCTCCTTCAAGTTCTTTACCCCTATCACGACCCCATCAGTCATTGTGACGTCAGATGCGTGAAAAAACCGATAAATGAAAATATATACAAAATCAACGTGTTGGTGTCTAATTCATGGATAATAAGGTTTGGTAATTATCAATCTAGTATATTCTCAATGATAAAAAAGTAAGTTGACAGGGGTCTTTAACTAGTATTCGTAACTAAAGTAATGCACCATTTCTTAGAGTGTTGTTATCATTATATGTTGTGCTTTTTTATGTTACATTCAAGACCTACTACATTTATCAGTAACCTTTTTCTTTTTCTTTTTTTTTTTATGAAAAACAAAATATTAAAAAAAATCATTTTCCTGATGGAGCTAAAAATCAAATCATATCCCGTAATTATCCGTGTAAATCACGGACCACGGATATTTTTTATATGCACACGGAAAAAAATTACTATCTATGGCAGTTTCATTCCATTGGTTTAAAAATAACTCATTAAAATGCATTATTTTAGCTACTCACAATAACTTCAAAGTGATTATCTTAAAGGGGCACAGACACTATTTTTTTTTAAGTTATGCTGAGTCCCCTATTTAGAACTACTTTATGAAAATAATGGTAAATGTGGTTTGAAGCTGGTGCGCCTTTTCCTTTAATTCCAAAATTAAATAAACGTTTGCCACGGCTTCTTATATACTCCGCTTCACGTATCTTCAGAACCGTCTCACGCTATTTGGTCACTTTTTTGGTGGCCAAATTCACATTAGTCATTAACAGTTATTGCCTCTTCAAAGAAGGCAATACCTGTTTGTTATTTTGACCATAAAATGTGGCTGAGTGTTGATTAAAGCTAAAAACTTACATGAATCGAAGTATAAAAGTCGGCTGATCGTTGTTTGGCCAAACAACGATCAAACTTTAATTTAATATTTAAATCAGAAGGATTAGTCGCATCAGATATTAGAAAATTGTGAAATTGTTTTTCTATCTAAAAAGATTCTAAAAAGCCAGGTTGTCTGTGGGCCTTTAAATAAGGTAGCATTAGTAACTAAATTAATGCAACTATTTTTATAGTGGAAAATTGAAATAAATAATCAACTCACATAAAAAATAAATAAATAAATACATATGAAGATGTTACATAGTTGATATTGACACAAAATATTTAACGTTTTCAAAGAATATATAAAAAATGATATGTTATGATATCTGTCCCTTTAATCAGAACACACTATACAGTATTATGTAAATAAATATTAATAAATATTTGCCTTTTTTTTTCTAGCTAACATTGATATTGTTCGTCTACCTAGAAAATCGCAAGCAACTCTTACATTTGTTGATAAATATGTAACAATCCTTGGCTGGGGTTCTACTGCATATTTTGGTAAGTGTTTTAATTAGAGGATTAAATATTATTTAAAAAAAAATCACATTAAATAGATTGACGCACTTTATTTATTTATTATGTATCTCACATACTCACATATTAAAGTATAAACTTAATATGAATAGCAATGACAATGAGAAAGACTAATGATTTTTGGGACAGTATTTGAGCTATTCTCATGAGCTTTTATATTATTGCCCTATCTAAAAAGCATTCTTTTATTGTTTGTATTTCAAATTTCCGCCACAACAATAATCGAAAATAAACAAACGTTATATTTGACGCCACCATCTCTGCCAATATTATTTGGCCAAGACAGTGGCGCCACCGTTACATTTACAGATTGTAGTAGTAAAAATTTAAACTACAAACATTAAGAGATCGTTTTTTCAACAAGAGTTTCCTATATATCCTGTATGTTTATCCGTAATTTGAGCACATTTTTAGACACAGTATAAAGCCATAAACCACATAAAACAACATGTACTTTTTAATGAATAAATATGAAATGGGATATTCAAAACTAATAACAATTTTTACCAGAATGTTAATACAACCCACGAGAGAGCGTAAAATTACTGTAAAGTATGCAATTTGCGTGAAAATTTGTGTTTAAGACGTCAGATACATGCAAAAATTATTATGAAAATGATGTGCGGGTTGTATAAATCAAATTTTCTGATCACAGCTACGGGGCTACTGTTGCGTTTTGAGACAAACTAAAGTTGTTTATGTAAATCCCATGAAGTGTTATGTGATATACATGCTTAGATTTTTTTTTTTTTTTTTTTTTTTGCTCTATTACTATAACTAGTAGATTCTATTGAAGCCAATATTTACCTTTATTAATTACATTTCCGTAATTATTTAATGACTTAAAAATTAGGGTTACGCCTCACATAAGCCTGTGCCGTTACTCTTTTGTTTGAATTTGCAGCGGAGTTTGATCGGCTTCTGCAAATTTGCAAATTGTAGAAGAAGCCATTAAAGGAATAGACCAGAGAAAAACATAAGCATTTATATCACAAAAAAACTTGATGGGATTTACATAAATAACATTAGTTTGTCTCAAACCCCAACAGTATCCCCGTAGCAGTGACCAAAAAATTTGATTTATGCAACCCGCACAACATTTTTATACTAATTTTTGCATGTTTCTGACGAAATAAACATGAATTTTCACGTTAATTGCGTACTTTACACTATTTTCGAGCTCTCTCGTGAGACTGCATTAACATTCTGGTAAAAATTGTTATCCGTTTTGAAGATCCCATTTCGTGTTTATTTATTAAAAAGCACATGTTGTTTTATGTGGTCTATGGCTATACTGCATTATGCTTAAAGGCATAATGCACTTTTTTTAACATCCTTTAGAATACTAGGTTAAATATTTACATACCTTATTATGGCAGAATTAGACATGAACGCGATGATTTTGTATTTATTTTCCATTTGACGGTTGAAATAAAACTTATCTGACGTCACACTGTACTGATGGGTCTGCAAAGTGGTGGGGTGTTTTTAATTTATCACGTGACCAAAGAACTTGACCATTGCTTGACTGTGATTGGCTGATAAGATGGGCAGGGGGGAACACCGGGAAAAAATTAGGTACTTCCCTAAACTATAAAACACTTTGCGCGCAAACTCGGAGGTATAAAGTTTAGGGAAGTACCAAACTTTTTCCCGGCGTTCTCCCCTTCCCATCTCATCAGCCAATCACAGTCAAGCAGCAGTCAAGTTCTTTGGTCACGTGATAAATTTAAAACACCCCACCACTTCTCAGCCCCATCAGTACAGTGTGACGTCAGATAAGTTTTATTTCAACCGTCAAATGGAAAAATAAATAAAAATAAATACAAAATCATCGCATTCAAGTCTAATTCGGCCATAATAAGGTATGTAAATTATTAAACTAGTATTCTAAAGGATGTTTAAAAAAGTGCATTATGCCTTTAAGGTAAGAGAGGATCTACAAAAATCATTAATATTTTAGGTGGAGGAACTAGTCCAGTATTACGTTCCCTTACATCTCACAGAGTAATCACCAACTCCGACTGCTCCATATCGTATAACAACATTCTTGCTTCTTCCATGTGTTCTAACGGTCCTGATGGACAGAACATTTGTGGAGTAAGTATTATATTTATATAATTGAATAAATTTGTAGAAAATCTTGAATAACAAACAAGCACGCTAAAAATTGGTGCATTACTTTATAGTTATGAATATTAACTTAAGATAATAACTTTTACGTTATTATGAGTAGCTAAAATAATGCATTTTAGCAACATATTAAAAATAGCTAATTGAACTTAAAATAGGTTAAATAAACTTAAAACATTTTTAAATTAGCTTTTCTTAATAACTTGCTAAAGTGCATTATTTTTATTTTTCTAATAACTTAAAAGGGATTATCTTAAATAAGTTAGGATACGTAACTAAAGTAATGCACCATTTTTTAAGGCAATTTTGTTTTATATCTTACCCACTTCAAACCCTGACTTTTTAAAAAATTATTTCATGGTCGTTAAAAAAAAATCCACATTTTTGCGCGGCTATCAGAATGACAAAAATATGTTTGTTTGTTTTTGTCAAAAGTTTTATTGCTTTTGCGGACCCCCTACCTACTCTAAAATGCTCAAAATAGCTTTAAAATTGCTTAAATTCAGGATCGTTTTCTGGTTAAAATGTTGTATTTTTATCTCAATTTCTTCATTGACAACTTACGTCACTATACGTTATTGGTTCAGACACATCATTATTTCAATTTTTTTTCAATTTCCTTCCTATTTTTTTATTGAATTGTTTGATGTCCATTGTATTTTATAAAGTGACTGAAAAGGTAGCTAATAGTCAACATTAATTTGACTGGAGTCATTGATTTCCAATTTATTTTGCATTCATATCAAATTATGCTTGCCGATAATGACGTCACAACTTGATTGTTTTAAGCGCTAGTGGTTCAGACCATCTGTGACGTCATATTCCGCATCCACCATTTATTGAATGGAAAATAAATTAAAAATCAATGACTTTGTCCAAATCAAAGTGGTATTTCTGGGTATGTTAGGATATTAGACAATTTTTTAACGTGTTCTATGCCTTTTAATATTGAATAATTGATATATAGATTTTTTTCATTCATTCATTCATTCATTCATTCATTCATTCATTCATTCATTCATTCATTCATTCATTCATTCATTCATTCATTCATTCATTCATTCATTCATTCATTCATTCATTCATTCATTCATTCATTCATTCATTCATTCATTCATTCATTCATTCATTCATTCATTCATTCATTCATTCATTCATTCATTCATTCATTCATTCATTCATTCATTCATTTATGCAAATATATTTACTTATTCATCAATTTACCTATATTTTCATGACCTTATTGATTGATTGATTTCCAGGGCGACAGTGGTGGACCAGTAACCTGGGTTGATGGAGCAGATTACAAGCACACTCTGATTGGAGTGATATCTTTTGGTTACAATACTGCCAACCAACATTGCAATTCACTGAAACCAGCAGGTCACACTAGGGTCACCAGCTTTCTAACCTGGATCAATTCTAAAACTGGAATCGTCATTCAACCTTGATTTTACCTTCAAACTGGATATACTCTAAAAAATAGTGCATTATTTCAATTACATATCCTTACTTATTTAAGATAATTACTAGTTACTAGTTATCAAATGAGTAGCTATAAAATAATGTATTTTAGTAAGTTATTGAAAATAGCTAAATTAAAATGCTTTAAGTTTATTTAAAGGCATAGAACACCTTGAACAAAAAAGTTGCATAATATCCTAAAAAACCTTAAAATCAACGTTGATTTGTCCGGAGTTATTGATTTCTAATTTATTTTCCACTCACAAAATGCTGCTGCTGGTTACTGACGTCACAGCTCGCCTGGTCGACGCGCAAGTAAACCGGACGAGATGTGACGTCAGTGACCGGCAGCAGCATTTTGTGAATGGAGAATACATTAGAAATCAATGACTCCGGTTAAATCAACGTTGATTTTCAGGTTTTTTAGGATATTACGTAACTCTTTTGTTCAAGGTGTTCTACGCCTTTAAGCTATTTTAAGTTAAAATAGCTATTGTTAATAACTTGCTAAAATGCAATATTTTAGCTACTCATAATAACTTAAAAGTGATTATCTTAAATAAGGTAGTTCTTAACTAAAGTAATGCACTATTTTTTAGAGTGTATAAGTGGATTTACATTTTTTTATTTTTGTCAACTTTAGATGTTTATTGGTTTTGTTTTGATTCAATATAATTCCATTTTACACTAAAAAAACATGTGTACAACTATAATAGAATACAATTAATGAACAAAAGTATAAAAATCCAATGTAAAACTCCCCTAAAATATTTCTGTAATTTTTTTCTACGTATGGAGAGCAAAATTTCAGTTATCACACCAAATAAAATTATATTGCTCTTAAAATAGATATAATATTGCTGTTCGTAAATCCTGTTCTCTGCTCCTAAAATGACGATTACCTTTGGTTATTTAAATGGAATGCGCATTTTTTTATGCAAGAGAACAGGGCTTACTAACAGCATTATCATATATCGATGGCTCCGTGGAAAACTGAAATATATGGATAGTATATGGATATGAAGCATCTTTAAGGTTGCACTGATGAGAGAAGCTTCAAATTCGGGAGAGGCGGAAAGCGCAGTTGTTCCAAATTTGAGGCGCGCGGAGACTATACTGTATAGGGTCTATGCATTCATGTTAAAGTCGACGCCATGTTGGATAACTCAATAACATGGGTGGCATAGGAAAAAAAATCAATTAGTGAGTTTAAAAATACTATGCAATATTTTTGAGAGCATTGATGCTGCAATATGTTGAATTATTATCTCAAGTATGTGAGAAAAATAACAAAAAATTAAACAATTTCCCAAAGAAAACTTGCTTAAATAAAGTTTGTCCTATGCTGAGCAATGTTATTCACTACTCCAGTATGGCCTCCAAGCGCAATAAATATGACATCATCCGCATACACCCTATACATAGGTCAGTTTTCCGCGGAGCCATCGATATAACAAAAATATTAAAATATCAATGAAATAAAGTTTTCAATCTGTTAATACGATTAGAAAAAATTAATTACAAGTTATTGTATAGGAAAATATGGTGTTTCTATACTCATGCACTTAAAAGAATATAGATCAGAAGAAAATATAAATATCCATATCACAAAACAATTGATGGGACTTACATAAATAACTTTAGTTTGTCTTAAAAACCAACTGCAGCTCCGTAGCATTAATCAGAAAATTTCGATTTTGGTAACCCGCATAATAAGCCATAGACCACAAAAACAACATGTCGTCACTATCGCGGCAAATTGTTTCAAGTGAAATTATGAAGAGCGCGAAACGTTCCATCTGACACAGTAAATAGTCAACCCTATGTAGATGGAACGTTTGGCGAGTTCGTGATAATTTCACATGATATATTTTGACGCGATAGAGACGATGTGCTTTTTAATGAATAAACATAAAATGTTATCTTTGAAACTGTTGACTATTTTTACCAGAATGTTAATGTAGCCCCACGAGAGAGCGTGAAAATACTCTAAAGTTTGCAATTTGCGTGACTCTTCATGTTTATGACGTCAGAAAACATGCAAAAATTAGTATGAAAATGCTGTGCGAGATGCATAAATCAAAATTTCATATCATTGCTACAGTTGGGTTTTGAGACAAATTAAAGTTATTTATGTAAGTCCCATCATGTGTTTGTGTAATAAATGTTTAGTTTTTTCTCTGGTCTATTCCTTTACTTTGAATGCAGCATAAATAACCATATTCTAATTGATTGTAAAAGAATTTTTATAAAAGTGGTTTAACAAGACTATAAATAATAATAATGTGAATCCAAAACCATTGACGGATGTATAAGCTTATAATTAAAATGAACATATTTTACATTATCTCTTATGGGATTTTTTTTTAAATGGTTAATAAAGATTTACAGCATTGCACATAACATTTTATTATTGTCATACCTTTGATTTATATTTATATTATATAGGGTGTATGCGCATGACGTCATATTTAATACTCTTCGAGTCCATATTTGAGTAGTGAATAACATTTCTGAGCATAGGACAAACTTCGTTTTAGGCAATTTTCTTTGGGAAAAAGGTTAATTTTTTCAATTGTTATTTTTCTCACATACTTTAAGCCCTTGTCAACTTACTTTTTTTATCATTTAGAATACTAGACTGATAATTACTATACCTTATTATCCATGAATTAGACACCAACTCGTTGATTTTGTATTTATTTTCGTTTATTTTCCTTTTTACGGCTATATCACGTATCTGACGTCACAATGTACCACCGCCAATCATAGTCACCACTCTGGTCACGTAATAAATTTAAGCCTCTACCTCAAGTTCTTTAACCCTATCACAGCCCCATTGGTACATTGTGACGTTAGATACGTGATATAACCGCAAAAAGTAAAATAAACAAAAATAAATACAAAATCAACGTGATGGTGTCTAATTCATGGAAAATAGGGAATGGTAATTGTAATTATCAATCTAGCATTCTAAGTCATAAAAAAGTAGGTTGACAAGGGCTTTAAGACACTGATTCAACCTAACATCAATGCTCTCAAAAATATTGTATTTTTGTAAACAGTAGTTTTTAAACAGGCTAAATAAGTTGTTGTTTTTTTTCCTATGCCTCTCATGTAATTTAGTGATTCATAATGGCGTTGACTTTAACATGAATACATAAACACTTTAGGGAGACAAGAAGTGAAACATTGTTAATATTTTGGTATTTTAAAAATCTTTATTTTGAAGTTATTATAGTTTCTGGTGTTTTTTCTAAAATTTATCACATAATATATTAATTAGTTATTTACCAAAAAAATTGTTATATAAATTTTCTTCAAATATAAGTAGGTATATATAAAATTGGAAGTAACTTTTTTTATTGAAGAATTAAAAAAAAAAAATTGTTTTTACAGTATATAATTAAACATTATTTTTCTTAAAGAAGTGGTCAACGTTGGCTTTTTAATAAAGATCATTGAGTTTTTAAAAATTCCATAAACATGATCTCAAAAATTTAATTCATAATGCGCTGAGAGCAAAAGCAGTAACAGCAACTCTGAATCTACGTCACAGGTAAAGTTACTCTAACAGTCTAACGATAGCTTGGCGCGAGTGTGATGAGTTACTCTTACTTTTGCTCTTGCTTCTTGACGTAATATTTAACGTATATAAAACATTTTTACGGCTATCGACATAGTTAAATAAATTATTCAGTTATAATAGTAACTCAAGCTCACGCCAAGCTAGCGTCAGAGCAAGTTGTAGTTTTGGGGTCGCTGTAACGGTTTTTGCTCAAAGCGCGTAAATAATTCAAATTGCGTTTTCAGAAGGTTCACTCTAAAAATTTGTGCATTTCTTTATTTACGAATATTTACTCATTTAAGATATACACTTTTAAGTTATAATGAGTAGCTAAAATAATACATTCTAGCAAATTATTACAAAATACAGTTTAACTTAAAATAGTTTTAAAAAAACTTTGAACATCTTTTATCAGGAATTTTTATAACTTTGTTTACATGGGTTGTTTTAGATAGATAATATAATAACTTTATTAAGGCGTTGTGAGGGCTTGACAGCCCTGTTAGCTACTCATAATAACTTAAAAGTTATTATCTTAAGTAAGTTAGTATTCGTAACTAAAGTAATGCACCAATTTTTAGAGTGTTTCATAACACGATGATCACCATAAAAAAGCCAACGTTAACAACTCCTCTATACAAAAAAAAAAATCTTATTAAGTACTAGTCACATTATTAATCCATGGCAGATATTCTACGATGTCTGTATATGGCTCTGCAGAGTCTTTGGCACCGTGGAGATTGATGCCAGCAAATACGTAGTTGAAAAATAATAGTGAGCCCAGTTCAGTCTAGAACAATACAGTATATGAGTGATTGATTGATTGATTGATTGATTGAGTGAGTGAGTGAGTGAGTGAGTGAGTGAGTGAGTGAGTGAGTGAGTGAGTGAGTGAGTGAGTGAGTGAGTGAGTGAGTGAGTGAGTGAGTGAGTGAGGTAGTGAGTGAGTGAGTGAGTGAGTGAGTGAGTGAGTGAGTGAGTGAGTGAGTGAGTGAGTGAGTGAGTGAGTGAGTGAGTGAGTGAGTGAGTGAGTGAGTGAGTGAGTGAGTGAGTGAGTGAGTGAGTGAGTGAGTGAGTGAGTGAGTGAGTGAGTGAGTGAGTGAGTGAGTGAGTGAGTGAGTGAGTGAGTGAGTGAGTGAGTGAGTGAGTGAGTGAGTGAGTGAGTGAGTGAGTGAGTGAGTGAGTGAGTGAGTGAGTGAGTGAGTGAGTGAGTGAGTGAGTGAGTGAGTGAGTGAGTGAGTGAGTGAGTGAGTGAGTGAGTGAGTGAGTGAGTGAGTGAGTGAGTGAGTGAGTGAGTGAGTGAGTGAGTGAGTGAGTGAGTGAGTGAGTGAGTGAGTGAGTGAGTGAGTGAGTGAGTGAGTGAGTGAGTGAGTGAGTGAGTGAGTGAGTGAGTGAGTGAGTGAGTGAGTGAGTGAGTGAGTGAGTGAGTGAGTGAGTGAGTGAGTGAGTGAGTGAGTGAGTGAGTGAGTGAGTGAGTGAGTGAGTGAGTGAGTGAGTGAGTGAGTGAGTGAGTGAGTGAGTGAGTGAGTGAGTGAGTGAGTGAGTGAGTGAGTGAGTGAGTGAGTGAGTGAGTGAGTGAGTGAGTGAGTGAGTGAGTGAGTGAGTGAGTGAGTGAGTGAGTGAGTGAGTGAGTGAGTGAGTGAGTGAGTGAGTGAGTGAGTGAGTGAGTGAGTGAGTGAGTGAGTGAGTGAGTGAGTGAGTGAGTGAGTGAGTGAGTGAGTGAGTGAGTGAGTGAGTGAGTGAGTGAGTGAGTGAGTGAGTGAGTGAGTGAGTGAGTGAGTGAGTGAGTGAGTGAGTGAGTGAGTGAGTGAGTGAGTGAGTGAGTGAGTGAGTGAGTGAGTGAGTGAGTGAGTGAGTGAGTGAGTGAGTGAGTGAGTGAGTGAGTGAGTGAGTGAGTGAGTGAGTGAGTGAGTGAGTGAGTGAGTGAGTGAGTGAGTGAGTGAGTGAGTGAGTGAGTGAGTGAGTGAGTGAGTGAGTGAGTGAGTGAGTGAGTGAGTGAGTGAGTGAGTGAGTGAGTGAGTGAGTGAGTGAGTGAGTGAGTGAGTGAGTGAGTGAGTGAGTGAGTGAGTGAGTGAGTGAGTGAGTGAGTGAGTGAGTGAGTGAGTGAGTGAGTGAGTGAGTGAGTGAGTGAGTGAGTGAGTGAGTGAGTGAGTGAGTGAGAAAATGTATTTTTAAATACACTATAATTCTAATATTATGATACAAAAAATACACTACAAGTCTTTAGAATTTCTTAAAAATTTAAAAACTAAATTAGCAAAAAAAAAGGTCATTTTTCTTAGCGTGATAAAAAACGAGATACACATATTATTCGCAATAACATTGACATAATGTACTCTTTTTGTATATGAAATAAAATTTTCCACTAAATATAAAATTTTGTCATTTAATTTTAAAGTATATGATTGACTTACCGGTCCATTGTAATAAGATGGTGATTCAGCGAGGCAAAGTGTTCTTAATTTGTCAAATCCAGGTAGAGTTTCACATTCACATTGCTCAACTAATGCTTTACGATTATATACCATGTGAGGCTGCAAAGTACAAATATAAATATTAACAATAATCTATAGGGTGTATCCGCATGACGTCATATTTAAAGCCCTTGTCAAGTTACATTTATTTAATTAGAATACTAGATTAAAAATTACCATACCTTATTATCCATGAATTAGACACCAAAACGTTGATTTTGTATTTATTATCATTTATTTTTATTTTAACGGTTATTTCACGCATCGCTGACGTCACAATGTACCAATAGGGCCGTAATAAGGGTAAAGAACTTGAAGGAGGGGCTTAAATTTATCACGTGACCAGAACGGTGACTATGATTGGTGGTGGTACACTGTGACGTCAGATGCGTGAAATAGCCGTCAAAATAGATTGTGTCTATAATTCATATGGATAATAAGGTATGGTAATTATCAATCTAGTATTCTAAATAATAAAAAAGTAAGTTAACAAGAGCTTAAATGCGCTTGTAGGCCATACTGGAGTAATGCTCACATATAACAAAACTTCATGAAAGGGATACAAACACCCAGGCCTTTTTAGAATCTACTTGGTAAAAAAACAGTTTCACAAGTTGTTAAAATCTGATGCGACTATTTCTTCTAATTTAAATATTAAATTAAAGTTCGATCGTTGTGTGGCCAAACAACGATCAGCTGCAGGTTTTTATACTTTAATTCATGTCAGTTTTTAGCTTTTTTCAGGACGCACCCACATTTTATGGACAAAATGACAAACAGGTATTGCCTTGTATGAAGCGGCAATAACTGTTAATGTGATTTTGGCCACCAAATAGCGTGAGACGGTTCTGAAGTTACGTGAAGCGTAGTATATAATGGGGTATGGCACATTTTGATTTAATTGTATAATTATATGAAAGGAAAAGAAGCACCGGCTCCAAACGACATTGAAAGTTAATTTCATAAATAATAGTACTAAATAGTAAATTAAGCACAACTTCCAAAAATTTAGTGCCTGTGACCCTATTTAAGTGTAACCCTTAAATAATTTAGTATTCGTAACTAAAGTAATGCACCAGTTTTTAGAGTGAGTGTTTATACGACCATGGATAAACAGACAGGATAGGAAGCTCTTGTTAACAAAAAAAAAAAAAAAAAAAAAAAAAAAAACGATCCCTTAATGTTTGTAGTTCAAATTTTCACCACCACAATAAATAAATATACTGATGGCGCCACCGTCTCGACCAACACAATTTGTCCGAGACGGTGACGTTAAATTTAACATTTCGATCTTGTTACGAAAAAAGGCCTATCTCGTATTTTGTCAGTGGAAGCAAAAGGCCTATCTCGTTCCCGAACGTTATGGAGATGGCGCTCGAGATAGACCTTTTGCTTCCACTGACAAAAAACGAGATAAGCCTTTTGCTACCACTGACAAAATACGAGATAGGCCTTTTTTTCACAACAAGATCGATTTGTTTATTTTCAGTTTTTGTGGCGGGAAATTGAACTACAATAAACTATAAGGGAGTGCTTTATAGATAGGGCAATAGTATAGAATCCCAAGAGCCTGGTTCCAAACATGTTAGAAAATAAATCAATAGCTTACCAAGTAATTAATAAAATCGCCAACAGTTCCAAGTGTAAATTTGGTCCCCGGTGCAGGTAAAGTGGCCAAGGTTTTAAATCCAGGACATGTCTACAGATCAACAATTACAATAACATGTAACTAACACCTACTGCAAGTACGTGATTTGTGGTACTCAGTGTCGGCCCAATAGAGGGGGATGAGGGAACATTTTCCCAGGGCGCAGGAGTAAAAAATAGGGCTCAGGCGAGAGTAATAAGTAATGAGTAACCATTAACAAAATTAAAAGCTACAATAATACAGCCTGAAAAATAAAAGCATATAAAATTTCACAATCTGTTAAATAGTAAAAAACACTTAATATCAGCATTTTATAAGTAAAATGATATAAAACTCAAATTTATATACTTCACAAATCACAAATAAGTTTCGGCTCAAATATAATAATGCTGTTCGTAAACCCTGTTCTCTGCTCCTAAAATGACGATCGCCTTTGGTTAATAAATTGGCAAATTTAGCAAGTAAAAGATACAAAACTGCATGCTCTTTTTTTACTTGATGAATTAACTTCTCATCAAAAAATACTATAGCGTGTTCTTCTATACAGATAAACGTTTATTGAATTTGAGTTTTAAATAAATTTTTACGAGATTTGTATTATTTTTATTTTTTTCCGGAGAAAAAAACTTGCAAATTGAATTTTTCAATTGTCGAGAAATTTGTTCAATTTCGCTCATTGGTGCTTCAGAATGGTCTGTTCTGTGCTGCAATTGGTGAGCTTAAATAAAGTAATGTAGGCTTACTGCATTGCGTATGTGGTTTGTCTATAACATGAAGATGTCACTTCTGTGTGAAAGTTCTCTAGTTAAAGTAAACAAATCTGCCAACAATACTCAACTCGAAAAACCTCAGGCAATTCATCGTTTTACCACTAATGTATCGCCCATTTTCTCGCGCGTATTTCACAGAGGAGCGGCTGGGCGGGCTGGGCGATACCTTAAATGGTTGTACGGCAGGTAACTCAGGCTTTTTAAGATGAGTATAGAAGTGTGGTTTAGCTGCAAATATAGAACTTTAACAGAGAAACGACATCCCCACGTTTTAGGCAGACGGCAACACTCAACAGTTAAAACTTGGCAACGTTGCTTTTTGAACAGAGAAACGACATCCCCACGTTTTAGGCAGACGGCAACACTCAACAGTTAAAACTTGGCAACGTTGCTTTTTGAAACACCAATCAGAGGCCAGAAGTGGTTGATTTGAGGCAACAATCAGAGAGTGTGCTATAGACCCCTTGTACAACATTGAGCTTTGTCGCCATGTTTGTGGTGCCTAATGCTTTGCCCAGCGTAGGGGAAACGTAATTTCTTCAAAAATTTTAACTGAACTTATTTTTCTCATATTCTTCAAGATTATTAGGAGCTAGAAATAAGTCTTTGATTGTAGTTTGAAGTTTCTTTTGCTATTAAAAAAAAAAATAAAAAATAAGTTTTTTCTATGCTGGCCTATGTATTACTGACCAACAAAATGGCAGGTCTTAAATATGAGTGCAACCGGTCCATACTAATTTCATCTGCAGCATTGCCAAGTTTAACGTAATAAGTGTTACGGGTCTGCCTAAGACAATGGGATGTCACTTCTCTGTTAAATTTCTCTAGCCGCAACAGCATCGATATGCTCTTTATGGGGCAACCTTGAAATGCACATATACCAGTTTTCCGTGACCATGTCGTTTTGATTCTTATTACTTACTTTCAATAACATCATAGTACTGTAAGCTCCATCCTTCAGTGGATGAAAAACTACCAAAGTGACTCGATATTTTTTGTGGTTACTAAATAGGAAGTCTATATTTGTAGTATTGGCGCCAGTAAATATCACTAAATCACTGAAGCCGAAAGCATCCCTGTCAAGCCAAAATTTTCAATTAATTAAAGACTGTAAAAAATGGTGCACTACTTTAGTTACGAATACTAACTTATTTAAGATTAAAATTTTTAAGTTATTATGGTATGAGTAGCTAAAATAATGCATTTTAGCAAAAATATTAATGCTGTTCGTAAACTCTGTTCTCTTGCACCAAAAAATGCGCATTGCATTTGATTAACCAAAGTTGATCGTCATTTTAGGAGCAAAGAACAGGGTTTACGAACAGCATTACTATATAGTTGAAATTGTAGAATTTGACAATAAAGTATAACGTCACTTCAATGAAGTGGCTGGACGATAATTGCATTTGTCTGCCTTTCTTTTAGCTTACTGTGCGTTAGAGAACTTTAATAAGAGAAGCGCATTCCCACAGATGTTGGCTTCCCGTGCAACATAGGGTCACAAAGGGTTGCCTACGTTCGCAGGCGGCGCTGTGTGACGTCACTCGACCAATCAAAAGCTCGGATTTTAGGGGTACCAATGAAATCGCGTAAACGGTTTTGACGCGAAATTTAAAATCAGGCAATCTTAGCATGACTGAGGATTGAAGTGTTTCTAGAGCCTTGTTAGAGACTTGCCTACCTATAATTCGCGTTTTATTATCTTCTTTGTTAAATTTGAAAAACAAGATTCTATTTTTACTGTTTTATTTTGTCACGGCAATAAATTAAATACGATCGCACACCTCTGTATACCAACTGCCGTCATATTCCCCGCATATCTATTTTGTTCTGCCGTGTTGTTTGTAATATTTTCATCTGAAGGAGACTATTGAATCAATTATTGAAATTTCAGTTTGAAAGAGAGGAAAACAAATAATAAAAAAATGAACACAGGGCGGAGAGAGAGAGAGAGAGAGAGAGTCTGGACGGCAGCGGGGCAGCGCTTGCTTTTCTCTGCTTGCTAGAACTTTATATACAGATGGTTCATACGACATTCTCATCCTGGCTTGGTAGCTCTGTTGTCTACCGTATTGTTTTTTTTTTTCTTCTTTTTCTTTTTCATTATTATATATATATTTATCATTAATTATTATATTACACAATAATAATTCAGTTAACAAAAGGTGAAAAAAAAAATAAATGAGAAAATGTTGTACATATACACGCATTGTGTTTAATAAAAAAAAATTATTTCCTTTTTTTTATTATTTATATAATTAAATAACTGGATTATTATTGTGTAATATAATAATTAATGATAAATATATATATAATAATGAAAAAGAAAAAGAAGAAAAAAAAACAATAAGGAAAATAGCAGATGGATTCGAACCTCTGACCTTGCGATCATGTCACCATGGCGTAGACAACAGAGCTACCAAGCCAGGATGAGAATGTCGTATGAACCATCTGTATATAAAGTTCTAGCAAGCAGAGAAAAGCAAGCGCTGCCCCGCTGCCGTCCAGGTCCAGACTCTCTCTCTCTCTCTCTCTCCGCCCTGTGTTCATTTTTTTATTATTTGTTTTCCTCTCTTTCAAACTGAAATTTCAATAATTGATTCAATAGTCTCCTTCAGATGAAAATATTACAAACAACACGGCAGAACAAAATAGATATGCGGGGAATATGACGGCAGTTGGTATACAGAGGTGTGCGATCGTATTTAATTTATTGCCGTGACAAAATAAAACAGTAAAAATAGAATCTTGTTTTTCAAATTTAACAAAGAAGATAATAAAACGCGAATTATAGGTAGGCAAGTCTCTAACAAGGCTCTAGAAACACTTCAATCCTCAGTCATGCTAAGATTGCCTGATTTTAAATTTCGCGTCAAAACCGTTTACGCGATTTCATTGGTACCCCTAAAATCCGAGCTTTTGATTGGTCGAGTGACGTCACACAGCGCCGCCTGCGAACGTAGGCAACCCTTTGTGACCCTATGTTGCACGGGAAGCCAACATCTGTGGGAATGCGCTTCTCTTATTAAAGTTCTCTACTGTGCGTAACAGCCAAAATGCATATGTGTGTGTTGTAAAGGTGGGGGTCCACCTTTACTCCTTATTTCCTGTCTTTACTCGTGTCGCATGCACATCTCGTCTCTCTCTCTCTCTCTCTCTCTCTCTCTCTCTCTCACTCACTCACTCACTCACTCACTCACTCACTCACTCACTCACTCACTCACTCACTCACTCACTCACTCACTCACTCACTCACTCACTCACTCACTCACTCACTCACTCACTCACTCACTCACTCACTCACTCACTCACTCACTCACTCACTCACTCACTCACTCACTCACTCACTCACTCACTCACTCACTCACTCACTCACTCACTCACTCACTCACTCACTCACTCACTCACTCACTCACTCACTCACTCACTCACTCACTCACTCACTCACTCACTCACTCACTCACTCACTCACTCACTCACTCACTCACTCACTCACTCACTCACTCACTCACTCACTCACTCACTCACTCACTCACTCACTCACTCACTCACTCACTCACTCACTCACTCACTCACTCACTCACTCACTCACTCACTCACTCACTCACTCACTCACTCACTCACTCACTCACTCACTCACTCACTCACTCACTCACTCACTCACTCACTCACTCACTCACTCACTCACTCACTCACTCACTCACTCACTCACTCACTCACTCACTCACTCACTCACTCACTCACTCACTCACTCACTCACTCACTCACTCACTCACTCACTCACTCACTCACTCACTCACTCACTCACTCACTCACTCACTCACTCACTCACTCACTCACTCACTCACTCACTCACTCACTCACTCACTCACTCACTCACTCACTCACTCACTCACTCACTCACTCACTCACTCACTCACTCACTCACTCACTCACTCACTCACTCACTCACTCACTCACTCACTCACTCACTCACTCACTCACTCACTCACTCACTCACTCACTCACTCACTCTCTCTCTCTCTCTCTCTCTCTCTCTCTCTCTCTCTCTCTCTCTCTCTCTCTCTCTCTCTCTGATTACTTCTGTTTACTCAAAATACGGAAAAGGAAGTAGCCGGAAGAGGAAACCACGTGACGGTAAAAGTGGGAGAAAAGTTGGTGTCAGCAGCAAGCTAGGCCTGAGCTACCTACCACTTTTACCGTCACGTGGTTTCCTCTTCTGGCACTTCCTTTTCCGCATTTTGAGTAAATATAAGCAATCTCTCTCTCTCTCTCTCTCTCTCTCTCTCTCTCTCTCTCTCTCTATGTTATCGTTTCCTGTCCAGTTCAAGAGAAAAGAGATATAAATAAGGAGTAAAGGTGCAGGTGTCTGGTCAACTGAACACACTCACACTGCATTTTAGATTTTACGCATAGCAAGCTATAATTAAGAAGGCGGGGAAATGCTATTATCGTCGAGCCACTTTATTGGAGCGGCGTTATACTTTATTGTGGAAGTCTACAATTTCAACTGTATATATAACAATAGATATTTTAAGTTAAAGTACCTATTGTTAATAAATTGCTAAAATACATTATTTTAGCTTCTCATAATAACTTAAAAGTGATAATACTGATTATCTTAAATAACTTAAGATTCGTAACTTAAAAAATGCATCCTTTCTTTTAGAGTTACACGATGTAAAAGAATCTATACTTTGTTATTATTAAACACAAAGCAGACCACTTGTAATGAATATATATATATATTTTTTAATTTAGTTGAATCAAAGATAATTAATAAAAATAAAAAAACTTACGGAACATTTTTTGTTGTGCATATTGCCCAATTTTTTTTAATTAGAGCTGCTGGACCAGCGAACTTCTTTTGATATACATTATATACGACTCCCTGTATGAAAAAAAAATCAATCAGTTAAAAATAATCGATCGATCAATAAGTCAATAAATCTGTTAATCAAATAATAATAAACTTATAAAACAATAAAACAATAAAACAATAAAACTTAATCAATAAATAAATTGATCAATCAATGTATCAATAAATCAATTAATAACTCATTGAATCTACCTAACATTTAGTTAATAAATCAATTGATTAATCAATTAATCAGTTAGTCATTCAATTAAATAATTCATCTGCCAATCAAAATCAATCAACAATCAATCAATCAATCAATATATAAATCTATAAATATATCAATAAATCGATTCAATCAAAAAAATACATCGATCAGTAAATCAATGAATAAATCAATTGATCTATCAATATATCAACCAACGAATCAATCGATCAATGCTTCATTAGATTAGTAAATCAATGAATCAATAAATGAATCAATCAATCACTCGGTCAATAATTTAATCAATCCATATATTGATCAATCAATTTATCAATAAAAGACACTTGCCACTTGCTCCCAAATTTGTCCAGTATTAGTTCCACCAACGCGAGAATCAACTGAAATTAAAAATAAAACATTTTTAAAGTTTAAAGGTGTAGAACACCTTGAACAAAAAAAACTTGCCTAAAATGCTAACATACATATACCTAAAAAAACAACGTTAATTTAGCCGGAGTCATTGATTTCTAATTTATTTTCCATTTACAAAATGTCAGTTGCAGGTTTATGACGTCACAACTCACCTGGTCAACGCGTGCTTAAACAAGTGATTTGTGACGTCATAAACCCGCAAATGACATTTTATAAATAAAAAAAAAATGAGAAATCAATGTCTCCAGACAAATCATTCCGGTATGTTAGGGTGTTAGACATGTTTTTTGTTCAATGTGTTTTATGTCTTTAACCTTTCTCTTATATTATCAAATTTTGAGAAAAGAAAATGTCAATTTTAAAATACAAGTAACGACATATTTTTCTTTTCTTTTTTTCCTTATATATCATTAAAGGAATTATTAATAAAGGCGTAGAACACCTTGAACAAAAAACATGTCTAATATCCTTACATAACTAAATATCAACATTGATTTAGCCTAAATCATTGATTTCTAATTTATTTTCCATTTACAAAATGTCAGATACGGGTTTGTAATGTCATAGCTCGCCTGGTCCACAAGCGATTCAACAAGTGAGCTGTGACGTCATAAACCCGCCACTGATATTTTGTAAAAGGAAAATAAATTAGAAATCAATGACTCCAGACCAAATCAACTTTGATATTCCGGTTAGTTAGGGTGTTAGACATGTGTTGTGTTAATATGTTTACCTAATATCAACGTTGATTTGGCCGGAATCATTGATTTCTAATTTATACTCCTTCCCAAAATGCCAGATGCGGGTTTATGACGTCACAGCACACTTGTCTTCACGAGAATAGACCAGCGAGATGTGACGTCATAAACTTGCAACTGACATATCGCAAATGGAAAATAAATTAGAAATCAATGACTCCTGCCAAATCAACGATGATTTTTAGGTATGCTTGAATATTATACAAGTATTTTGTCTAAGGTGTTCTATGCCTTTAAATAAATTAGTATTCGTAACTAAAGTAATGCACCAATTATTAGAGTGTATATTAATGATAAATAAAGATACTTACAATCAAAGACAACATTCCCTGAGGATTCCCATTCAGCAGATCTTAAAACAGGAGGTGGTACTTTTCTTATTACTTTCCGCTCACTCGCAGAAGTTTGATTTCTAAGTTTCACCTTGCTTCCATCTGGTACAGGATCTTTAGGATCTACATAAATCCTTTTTTTACTTGCATTTGTAACACAAATTATTACTAATATTACTAACAATATTTTACGCATTTTAAATATAATAATATGAAGTTTTTGTAATTCAAACTTTTCGTCTTTTCTTTTTCTTATCAAAGTATTTTAATCAATATATTTTTTTATACATATCAAGAAAAACATGTAATGTTAGTTCATGCGTTTCAATATAGTTTCCGGTTTTGATTATTATAATATAAAAAAATTGCTGATATGTAAATTATGTTACGCAGTACTGTGTACAAGATACTACATACAAGATAGCGACGCGCGGATTTTGGTATCCGGTTTGGGCCGCCGCGAAATATTTGAATTGCTATGTAATCAAATGGCACGGCCCAAAACGACACTAGCGGCACCTGTTGGCGAAGCTGAGAAGCTCCTATGCTTTAACATGGGCCGCCGTTATACATGGGACCAATGGGTGTCCCTATCTTGTATGTAGTATCTTGCTGTGTAGAGAGAGAGAGAGAGAGAGAGAGAGAGAGAGAGAGAGAGAGAGAGAGAGAGAGAGAGGTTTATGGGTCTTTAAAAATCAACCAATCAACCGAAAAGAGAAATGAGTTACAAGGGTTGGTAACTCTGATAAAAAAAATTGATTATTATTTTCATTAAAGTCATATAAGTAGAAACAATTGGTTTTATTCATGAAAAGTTGATGTCATATATGTAAACATTAATCACTGATTTGTGAACACTCAATAACATGGGCCGGTATTGAAATATGACTCATTTTGATTCTTTAAAAATACTTAGAAATATTTTTAAGAGCATTGATGTTGTTAATAGGTTGAATTAGTACCTCAAGTATGTGAGAAAATTAATAATAACAAATTTGTAAATGATTTCCTAAACAAAATATCAAAAACAAAGTTTATCCTATGCTGAGCAATTTTGTTCACTACTGCAGTATATCATCCGAGTGCATTAAATATGACGTCATGTGCAAACACTCTATAGAATTCAACTGCACAATTATGCAGTCAATTTGTGCGTTTCTGTGCAATGTATTTGCCCTATTTGTAAGGTAACTTTTTACAAAAAATATCTTACAAAATTTATCATTAAGTTTCTTTAATAATTATTTTAGTAACATTGTGTTGATGAATCTTTAATATCGCATTAAATAAATAAATATGATAAATAAATAAATAAATAAATAAATAAATAAATAAATAAATAAATAAATAAATAAATAAATAAATAAATAAATAAATAAATAAATAAATAAATAAATAAATAAATAAATAAATAAATAAAATTATATAAAGCATCATTTTAAATATCTAACTAACTCTTTATTTCAAAACACATTGACAGTATTTCTTTTTTCTGATTCATTGGTAGATACAAAAAATGGCACCAAACAAATCAAATTTGTATGAAGAATATATTTAGTACTTTTTCTAAAAATCATTTATTATATCTTGTAGTATTTAGATAGTAAGCATAATGGAATGAATAAATTTGGGTAAAAATGGGCTATTATTAATTATTATTATTACTAATACTATACTTCATTTTTGGCCTTTTAAAAATTTGTCTATCTATAAAATAGTGCAAATAAAAAATTATTTTCACCATTTCTTCAAGTTATCTTTATTTATACAACTTTCTGATAGTACAATTGACATGCTTCTGTTAAATCCAAGGACGAGAGGAATGAAGGGGGCATTATCATAAAATTGATTCACAAATCGTAAAATTGAATGCAAACAGTTTATATATTTAAATTTACATTTTGAATTAATAATTTTCAATATTTTAGATAGCAGCATTGCTTGTTATCCATTGCAGATATTTAGAAATATCAGTGTATGGTTCTCCAGCAGTTCCAGTGGGCCATAGGTTGACCCCAGCAAACACTCCATCCACAAATAACAACGAACCTTTCTCGTTCTGAAATAATAAATAATGATAGATAGATAGATAGATAGATAGATAGATAGATAGATAGATAGATAGATAGATAGATAGATAGATAGATAGATAGATAGATAGATAGATAGATAGATAGATAGATAGATAGATAGATAGATAGATAGATAGATAGATAGATAGATAGATAGATAGATAGATAGATAGATAGATAGATAGATAGATAGATAGATAGATAGATAGATAGATAGATAGATAGATAGATAGATAGATAGATAGATAGATAGATAGATAGATAGATAGATAGATAGATAGATAGATAGATAGATAGATAGATAGATAGATAAAGATACTTACAGGTCCATTATAAATAAAAGAATTTGCAGATAAACACAGACTTCTAACAGCATCCCAACCATTCTGATCATCACATTCACAAGCATTGGCAAATCCTTTTTTGGCACCAACCAGATTCGGCTAAAAATAAAATATTTTAATTAACTATATATTAGGTAATTTAAGTTAGCAGTTTAGAATGCTTATTGATTAAAAACTAAAACATTTTAATTTCTTAAACTTTTTAATAAATGTCGTAAGATAGCTTGAAAATAATCAAATTTATAGAGTTAAAAACCAAGACAGACGGACAGAGAGAATATTAATTTAAAAAATTACATTATTTTATATACATAAAATTTGGAAACGCATGCGTATTGAAAACTTGAATGAATATTATTTACTAATAAAGGAAGGAACAACTGTTTTGAGGCTGGCTTTTAAGAAATTTCAGTAACATATCCGCTTCCGTTTCTATAACATACTACATTAACGGCTTCTCAATTTCTGATTTTCATTTCTATTTTCATAAAATCCTCAAAATTACATCTGTTCATCCGTTACTAAGATTTTTTATTATGGATCGAGCACGCTTAAATTAATATAGTTTGTCTTATCCATTTCTACTTACTACGCATGCGCAGTACGTCGAAACGGAAGCAGATATAAGCCAAATTGCTTAAAATCGGCCTCAAAACCGTTGATTCCTTTTTAATCAATAGAAAAAAAAAAAGGAATTCAGTATCAGGGGGGTCTGATCTGTAAGATTTTATGAGAAAGTCGGTATCGAGAAAAGAGGCTTGGCTCACGAGTTCTCTATGTTAAACAAGTGAGTTACGCCCCCTTTCTCGATACTGAGTTTCTCGTAAAGTCTTAAGGCTCAGACAGCCCGTCACTCACTAAGAACTTATTTATTAACGAGTGTTATTATTGGTGCTTTCGTGATTGGCTTGTCAAAAATCTCGGCAAGCTCTTAATAAGTCGTGGTCGAGGTGACTAACTTCTCATTAAGCTTAGGGAGTATTTAGAATACTATTAACTACTCAGTAAGAGCGAGCCAATGATATAACCCCATTAGACTAAAGACAAATCAGAAGATTGTATTTTTCGCGCACTTTTTTCAAAACGTGGTGAGAACCTGGCGATACATCTGATTATTTTTAAAGATGTCACTAGAGAGCTGCTAAGTGCACGGATGCGCAGGATTTTCATAAAACTTATTAATAACTCAACTGACATCACAAATAAGTTTTTAGTGAGTGACAGCTGTCTGAGACTTCACAGTTTAAACTTACTAAGTAATTAACGAATTCAGCAGAGTATCCAATATTATAACTTTTATTAGGAGTTGGTAAAGATACGTAAGGCTCTGGGAATTCTACACAAACCTGTAATCAATCAAAATATTTCATAATATTATAACAAGTATCATACATACTGTACACTGACAAAAAAACTAATACATAATTAAGACAGCTATTTAACGTAGAAGTGACTGACTTGGACCAGGGGGAACCAGGCGCCATGTTTTCAAATCAGCTCCACTCACAAACCACCCAGCTGATCAGTTTTGATGACGTCACTCTGGGACCAAGCGCAATGTAAAAAGATCCATCAAACCCCTTTAACCTGGGTTCACGCCAAAATACATAACTTTTACGATCTTTTCACCCCTAAACAAAATATAATATTGGTATTTTAGGAAATTACATCGGGGATTATCACATCGCTAGAGATGAATGTTACAATTTTATTGTCTGAAATGCACCTCGCCATGGCCAATTCGATGGCAGTTTGGTCACTTTGGTCCCAGAACTATGGTCACACGCGCATGTTCAGAAGCACTTGCGGAAAGCTAAACCATCTATTATAAATACATATTGGGCTTGATCCGAGATGAACTAGATTTTAACAATAATTCTTTGTACATTATTTATTATCAACAAAACAAACACTATAATTTTCAAATGAAATCAAGTAAATTTAAATATTTTTTTATCCAGAAAAAGGTTTAAGTTAGGGACACAATTAAAGTGGAAACATGATTTCCAGCCCCGCGATTGGATAAAATAGGCCACACCCATAAAACTAACCAATCGGAGAGCTAAAAATGTAGCTTTCGGTTTAATTGTGGCCAGCACATTAGTAATATTTTTTATTTTAAAATAGTTTCTAATTTGACTAACATTTGACAATAAAATTTGAATTTTCAATCTTTAATGTGGAATAATTTAAATATATTTGATCGTGTTTTTACATTGACGTAACGAAACTGAAGATAGTGTTAGTGTTAGGTATACTAACTGCGCATTTTGTGCGTCTTTATCGACTTTGCCCGATCGCCAAGATCTACTTCCGGTAAAAGTTAAACTTTTCCAAAAAAAAAAAAAAAAGAAGAAGAAGAAGAAGAAGAAGTACACCTGATACTGAGTGCTTATGATAACTCAAAATGCGGAAAAGAAAGTGACCGGAAGAGGGAACCACATGACGGTAAAAGTGGGAGAAAAGTTGGTGCCAGCGCTAAGCTAGGTCTGAGCTACCTCCCACATTTATCGTCACGTGGTTTCCTCTTCCGGTCACCTCCTTTTTTGTTTTTTTTTTTTAGTAAACATAAGCACTCAATATTTTTCCGCCATCAAAACGTGAAAAATACCGGAAATAAAATCATAAAATCGTGCACAAAGACAAACGACATGCGCATTATGCTGCATTACGTTATCTACGCAGTTTCGTTGGTTTGACGTATCTAAACTTTAAAGTAACATTTTATCTTTACTTTGGGTTAATATTATAATTGACGACCGACTAGTTAGCGAGATATCAGTTGGTCAACTACCCTCTCAAATCCTGTAAGTGACCATTAGTTATAATAAAAATATACATCACCCTCATTATATGCATAGTGCTGTAGTGTTGAGCATTATATTCTACTTTCTTAATTTCTTTGACTCGATGTCTAGTTTTTGCAAGTAGGTCACCAGATGCTGTATTAGTTACTTTGGTATAAATAATCAATGCTGCAGGGGTTATATCAGACCTGAAAATATTTTATACTTATAAATGTAAGTACCATCATTCTAAAAAAAAAAATAAGCGTTAAAAAGCTTGTATTAAATACAGTTTTGCAATGCTTTAAAGACGTAGGAAACCTTGAAAAAAATGTTATCTCATATATATATAATAGATATATATATGGTGGTGTGGGGGTATGTATGTATGGTGTATATGTTTCAGATGGTGTTATAGTGCAAGATAAATATTTTCAAATATTTATATATTGATATATATATATATATATATATATATATATATATATATATATATATATATATATATATATATATATATATATATATATATATATATATATAATATTATATATTATATATATAACAATACAGTATATACACTGAAAAAAACGTTGAAAAGCTTGTACACAGTTTTGCAATGCTTTAAGTATTGTAGAATCAACGGTTATGACGTCACTTAACGTTGACAATTTAACCGTAAAAAGTAAATGACGTCACAAGCGTTAGAATCACAATGGAATAAACATTAAACTTGGCCGTTACAAATCTATGATTTTTCTATTTAATCCCAACGTTTGTGACGTCACTAACGTTTTTATTGTTAAAATATCAACGGTTAGTGACGTCATAACCGTTGATTAAACAATACTTAATGAATTGCAAAACTGTTTAAAAGCTTTTGAACGTTTATTTTTTAGTGTGCTGAATAACAGCATTGATTTGGTGGGAGTCATTGATTTCTAATTGATTTATGATTCAAAAAATAGTAGATGCGGTTTTCTGAAGTTACAGCTTACTTGTCCACGCACGTGGAAACAAACGAGCTGTTTCGCCGTCGTAAAACTGCATCTTCTATTTCTTGAATTGAAAATAAATCATAAATCAATGACTCCGGCCCCCATGTTCAAGGTGTTCTATACCTTTAAGTATTGTAGAATCAATGGCTATGACGTCACTTTGTAATAATTGAAATTTCAAATATATAAACGTTAGTGACGTCACAAGTGTAATTGGGACGTAATGGAAAAATTGTTGATTTGCAAAAGCAAAATTTTAAGATAATAAATATTATAATATTATATATAAAATTCATTTAGGTTTTTATCTTTAGATAATAAACGTCTCGTGATGTCATAATCGTTGATTCCACATTACCGCATGAAATATTGTTTGTTTGTTTTATTTTAAATTTGCTATATTAAATTCAAATTCTGTAAAAATATATAACGTTGCTCTTGCATTGTTGTTAAAGGCATAGACAACATGAAAATATTAAGATTTCCAACACAAAACACTTAATGCAACTTACATTAATAACGTTAATTGGTCTCAAAACTCAACTGTAGCTCCGTATAGCAGTGATCAGAAAATTTCAATTTATGCAACCCGCACAACATTTTCATATTAGTTTTTGCATGTTTCTGACGTCGTAAACAGAAATATTCACGCAAATTGCATACTTTACAGATTTGTCAAGCTCTTTTGTGGAATCACATTTACATTCTGTTAAAAAATATCATCAGTTTTATACATCCCATTTTGTGTTTAGAACATGTTTCATGTTTTCTATGCCTTTAATATATGTTATAGAAATAACCAGTTAACGTTATAGTTAAATTAACGTTAACAACTCACGTTAAATAACTACAAAAATGATTTCTCACAGGGTGTTATTATGTTAATGAAAATAATAAGTTGAAGGAGGAGTCCAGTGTTTACAACATGCCTTCTTCAATGTTAGATAATGATATGAAGTATTCATTGACTCACATATATTATGAAGCAACAAAGCCCTTCCGTAGCCCTATGGTAGCCCCTTAAACTTGCGTTCATCATTCAAGATATGCAACCTGCTACAAAATTTTCGATAGTAAAAACCGTATCTATGAAGTAAAATATACGGAAAAAGTTGCATATCTCGCAGAATGATCAGCTTGTTGTGCTAAGGAAGGGTTTTGGGTCATCAATCATCATTTCATCATATATGTGAGTTTATGAACAAATTTGTCTCATTATCTAACAATGAAGAAGCCATGTTGTAAGCCCTGAACTTCCTCTTTAAAGCCATAGACCACATAAAACAACATGTGCTTTTTAAACAATAAACATAAAATGGGATCTTCAAAACTGATGAAAATTTTTTACCAGAATGTTGATGTAGCACCACGGGAGAGCGTTAAAATACTGTATACTATGCATTTTTCGTGACTATTCATGTTTATGACGTCAGAGACATTCAACAATTAGTAAAATAAAAAAATGTTGTGCGGGTTGCATAAATCGAAATTTCTAATCACTGCTACGAAGCTACAGTTGGGTTTTGAGGCAAACTAAAGTTATTTATGTTAGTCCTATGAAGTGTTTTTTGATATTAATGCTTATGTTTTTGTCTGGTCTATTCCTTTAATATCCTTATACTTACGGTACAATCACAGATGATGATAAAGCCCATTTTTGGTTAAGTACAACACAAGGTCCTGCACCGGCATTCGCATTGGTGTTAAATAACAAACACTAAAAAGAAAATATCAATAATAAATAAATAATAAACATTTTTTTCCCCAACATGTACTATGCCTTTAATTGTTAGTATCAACTTACCAGACCATTGATTAAATTGGTAGCTGCACCTCCCACACGTGCACTGTCTGTGAAATTTTAATCATCGATTTGAGAGGACATCAATATATCAATTCATTATCAATCAATCAATCAATTCAATATCAATCAATCAATCAATCAATATATCAATCAACATATCAATCAATCAATCAACCTTTCAATCAATCGATTGATCGATTGATAAGATAATTAATCAGTTATTAAATAAAGAACCTATTCAATCTAAAAATTAATCAGTAACTAAGTAAGTAAGTAAAAAATAAGTAAATAAAATAAAAAAATAAGTAAATAAATAAATAAATAAATAAATAAATAAATAAATAAATAAATAAATAAATAAATAAATAAATAAATAAATAAATAAATAAATAAATTAATTAATAAATAAATTAATAAATTAACAAATAAATAAATAAATAAATAAATAAATAAATAAATAAATAAATAAATAAATAAATAAATAAATAAATAAATAAATAAATAAATAAATAAATAAATAAATAAATAAATAAATAAATAAATAAATAAATAAATAAATAAATAAATAAATAAATAAATAAATAAATAAACAAATAATTAAATAAATAAATACAAACCTTCTTCCTCAGTTCTATTGATTGAAGCAAAGTCTCTCACATCGGCAAATTTATTTTCAGTCTCACTTGTTAGTAAAGCTGTATCTTCATGTAAATGTTTAAAATTTCTTAACTGTTGTTCCGCACCTAGATTATCTATGGATTTTTCTAGATTACTAGCATTAATTTTTATAAAAAAAAGAATACAAATTATGAAAATTCTTAACATTTTCATTCTTTCTTAAATAAAGTGATATTTTAGCAAATATAATAATATGAACTTTTATTATCAGTTACGCATCACAAAATTACGATTCGTTTTTTTTTTTTTTTTTTTTTTTTTATCGATATCGATATTATTTGAAAACTTGTAAATTTATTGAAGCATACAACATCCTGTTCTGATAATATTTTACGCATCACCACTTTTTTGATTTCGAACTTCATTGTTATTTTTGTGATAACAAAAACATGCGTACTAGTTTCGATATCATTTTTTCTTCTTTTTGATAACAATAATTACAATTGATATTTTTTTTATAAAGAAATTTTAGTACAGTTGTCATGTAAATATTCATTCAAAAAAGTAGATTACGCTCATTTTTTTAAAGGCCTAAAAGGAACAAAAAAATATAAAATACATATACCTGAAATTCAACGTTGATTTGGCCGGACGCATTGACTTCTAATTTACTTTTCCTTTTAATCTAATATAGTTTAACTAAAGGTTCCTTTCTGTGGTTCTCTAAACATTTATTATTATCTGCCATCCATCTTAAAGGCATAGACAACATGAAAACATAAGCATTTACATCACAAAACATTTGATGGGGCTTACATAAATAACCCGGTTAATTGGTTTTAAAACCCAACTGTAGCGCCGTAGCAGTGATTAGAAAAGTTAAATTTATGCAACCCGCACAACCTTTTCTTACTAGTTTTTGCCTATTTCTGACGTCATAAACAGAAATATTCATATCAATTGCATACTTTACAGTTTTCTCACGCTCTCTTGTGGGGCTACATTTACATTCTGGTAAAATTATCATAAGTTTTGTAGATCCCATTTTGTGTTTAATGATTAAAAAAACATGCTATTTCATGTTTTCTATGTCTTTAAGAAAGAAACCAGATCAAATTATGTTTGAAAAAAACGCTAAAAACATTTTCATAAAATAAACAGTATTATTGAGATGATGAGTTTATTAACGACTCAGATAAGAGAGAATATAATTAATGAAATTAACATGGACTCTTATGGGACTAAAATTTCAAAAAATCTTATTATTAAATCTAGCATGGTGACCCCCAAAAATTTTACATTTTTAAAGACACCCTATCCTAATGTATCACTGTGCAAAATTTCAACATTTTCTATCTCATGAACTTTTTAGTCAAATCCCGTAGTACCTGATTTACCGCCTTAAGTAACATTTCATCTTAACTTCATGTTAATTTCATATTTCTCTCTCTCTGTTCAATGCAGAATAAATGCAGTTCTGTCTTATAAACATGGGGATGTCACTTATCTGTTCAAGTTCTCTAATGTGTGAGTGAATAGAGCGATATCTAGTATGGTCAGAGCGCGCAACAAACAGACCTATAGCGTGTATGCGGATGACGTCATATTTAATGCGCTTGGCGGCCATACTAGAGTAGTGAATAACGTTGCTCAGCATACGACAAACTTTGTTTTAGACAATTTTTTATTTGGAAAATATGTTGATTTTTATAATTGTTATTTTTCTCACATACTTGAGATACTAATTCAACATATTTACAGCATCAATGCTCGCAAAATTATTGCTCAGTATTTTTAAACTTGCAAAATATTTTTTTCATATGCCACCCATCTTATTGAGTTATTCAACATGGCGTCGACTTTAACATGAATGCACAGAACCTATATACATTTTAAAAATTAGTGCATTTCTTTAGTTACGAATCCTAACTTATTTAAAATAATCACTTTTTAGTTATTATTTGTAGCTAAAATAATGCATTGTAGCAAATTATTACAATTGCTATTTTAACTTAAAATATCTTAAATAAACTTTAAACAACTTAAATTAGCTATTTTTAATAACTTGATAAAATGCATTATTTTAGCTACTCATAATAGCTTAAAAGTGATTATCTTAAATAAGTTAGGATTTATAACTGAAGTAATGCAACATTTTTTTACAGTAATACAGCTCTGGCCAAAGTTTCCGAACGCCTCAATTTTTTCTCTTTTATACATAAGAAGATATACAAGGAATAATTAAAAGTTAAAAAAAAAATGAATTTTTAACAATGATCAAAAATAGGTCTATTACAAGTTTTTTACTCTCTCTCTTTTGTTATAACTTGATTTATATGTCGTCCTTGTCGCGGCAAAAGGCCTCATCTCCAGTGATCAGCATTTTATTTAATTCGCTATCTCCAGTGCAAACGTTACAGCATAATCAATGAAGATAGAGCCTGTGTCAAATTGCTGAACATTGGAGATGAGGCTATTGGCCGAGACCAGGACGATTTTCTTATGAAAATAGTTTCGTGTAGTCCACGGGTTTCAAATATTTTGTGTAATATAATAAAAACACAGATTAATGGTTAAAAGAATTATTTATTGATATTTTTCTATATAGTATATTTTTTAGGTATTTCAGTTGCATGTCCAAAAAATTTCATAAGACATATTGATACACTGTTTATACAAATAAAATAACAACTGATTTGAGGCCGACTTTAAGTGATTTTGCTTGCCCCCGCTTCTATTTTGACGTACTGCGCATGCGTAATAAGTAGAAACGGAAGTGAGTGAAATTGCTTAAAATGGGACTCAAAACAGTTGTTACCGCTTTAACAGTGACCGCTTTATGTTTAGTCAAAATACGGAAAAGGAAGTGGCTGGAAGAGGAAACCACGTGACGGTTTAAGTGAGAGGATTCTCAGATCTAGCTTGCTGCTGGCACCAACTTTTCTCCCACTTTTACCGTCACATGGTTTCCTTTTCCGGCACTTCCTTTTCCGTTTTTAAGAGTAAACATAAGAAGTCAGTCAATGATTACTAAAATCGATGCTGTGGCGGCTAAACCTGCACACTTCTATATTTTTATCGCGTTTGCTTATTTTTACACATCTACGTTTCTCGCGATAGTCATATAGAACAGGCATCTATATTTATCGCGACAACAGGTAAAAACATTTCTACATAGGAAAACAGATGAAGAAGTGTTTTTTACCTGTTGTCGCAATAAATGTAGATGCGTGTTCTATATGGCTATCGCGATAAATACACTCCAAAAAAAGAGTGCATTACTTCAATTAGGAATGCTAATTTATTTTTAGATAAACATTTCTGAGTTGTTATGAGTTATGAGTAGCTAAAATAATGCATTTTAGCAAATTATTAACAGTACACCGATTTTAAGTCTTTTCAGTTATTTTCAGCTATTTGAAGTTAAATTAGATATTAGGAGTAACGTTTTCGAGGCTAACTTTAAGCAATTTGGCTCACATCCGCTTCCGTTTCGATGTACTGCTCATGCGTAGTAAGTAGAAATGGAAGCGGATGTGACAGAAAGCGCTTAAAGTCAGCCTCAAAACAATTGTTCCATAATTAATCAATTGTAATTAATTTACTAAAATACATTACTTTAGATCCTTATAATAACTCAAAAGTGTTTATCTCAAATAAGTTAGGGTTCGTAACTGAAGTAATAATGCACCATTGCGTCTTTAGTGCGTAGATGCGTGAAAGTAAGAAATCCCGCTAAAAGTAGATAAGTGTGGTTTAGCCGCAACAGCATCGAGATGTTAAATATTTAAACTGCAGTTGTAGTAATCCAATCTCTATATTTTGAAATATCTGTGTACGTTTCTCCGCCAGAATCTGTATTAAACAAGTTGATTCCAGCAAACACACCATCAACGAAGAGAAGAGAACCTTTTTCATTCTAGACAAGAAAACTTAAATATTAGGTACGTATATAAATAGCAAATATAGCATGAATACTTAATATACTAAAAAAAATCCTCATAAGGCAGTTTTGCATTATTTAAAAGGCATAGAAAACTTTTTACAAAAATCTTAAATTATAATGTACTATTACACCTGAAAATGAACGTTGATTTGGCCAATAGGCATTGATTTCTAATTTATTTTCTATTCACAAAATGACGCGAGCGGGCACTGACGTCACGCCGCTGGTTTTACGTGCACGTGGACCAGGCAAGATGTGACGTCATTACCCGCTCGTACGATTTTGTGAATGGAAAATAAATTAGAAATCAATGACTGGCCAAATAAACGTTGATTTTAAGATATGAAAATTAATAGTAACAGCTACCTATGATAAAATTTTCAGAACCTGTGAACTTCAGATAAAAGAGACAAATGTTATCTAAATTAACATGGACTCTTATGGGGCTAAAACTTCAGAAAATAATAATTTAAAATCTAACATGCTGATCCCCCATTTTTTTTTTTTTTTTTTTTTTTTTTTAATTTTAACGATACCTTCACTGTGCAAAATTTAATATAATATTTTTTCTTTACAATTTTTTAGTCAACTATCGTAGTAACTGATTTCCCACTTTAATTAAAAGGTTATAATTAATAAGACTTACAGGACCACTGTATATTGCACCAGATTCTGATAGACACAAAGTTCTAACTGGATCCCAACCCAATTGTCCATCACATTCACAGATAGGTCCAAATCCTTTACGATGATAATTCATTGTAGGCTAAAAAATTAAATAATCATAATAAAAACTTAAAAATAGTTGACATTGATGTCTAGATGTTCATCACCCATACAACTTTAGAATATTATACTAATGTTATACATATAACACAGTTTCACATACTTTATTATAGTCATTCTAAAAATTAGTGCATTACTTTATTTACAAATCCTAACTTATTTTAGATATACACTTTTAAGTTATTATGAGCAGCTAAAATAATGCATTTTAGCAAATTATTTATGATAGCTATACACAGAAAATAAATAATATTTAAGGTTAGTAATAGGTAGACATATAACCTAGAACACAGGTATTATTATACTACAATAATACCTAATGCAGGTGTAATATGCTACAATAAAGGTGTTAGATTAAGTAGTATTGTAGTTTTATCAATAACTGTTTTAAATTAAAGTGTATCTGTTGCAAAATACAGGATACATGTACAAGTCATAATTAGTAAAAAAAAAAAAAAAAAAAAATCGTGTATTATACTGATAATAACACAATTATACATATTTTATTATATATATATATATATATATATATATATATATATATATATATATATATATATATATATATATATATATATATATTTGCTTGCCATATTGTGTTATCGTGCTACACCAATCCCAGTCCCAGTCAAGACATTGTCTTATCGACAGGTAAGAACTTTTGAAATTAATAGAAAAGCACACACGGGTCGGCCACGGCCTAAGTACACAGCCCGGCATTCGCTATGACAGCCTAGATAAACCGTGGAAACGTCTAGGCAGGCTGGTCGGTGCAATCACATCAATCATGCACCTCCCAAATGCTGTGCGTCGTCATGGAATGCATGTAAACATGTATCGTGCAACGTGTTGTGCTCTCACACTTCACGTACGCACCCAGCAGTAGCTCGAACCTTTACTCTGTGAGGAGTAAAGAGTTACGAGTCAGCTGCCTTCACCACTCGGCCAAACCAGCTATCAACATATCGACCTTTTCGCGTCAAGATGAAAGCCCTTGTCCACTTACTTTTTAATCATTTAGAATACTAGATTGATAATTACCAATACCTTATTATCCATGAATTAGACACCAACACGTTGAATTTGTATTTATTTTCATTTTGATTGTTATATCACGCATCTGACGTCACAATCTTATCGGCCAATCACAGTCACCGCTTTGGTGTCCCGTGATAAATTTTAGCCCCTCCCTCAAGTTCTTTACCCTTATCACGGCCCCATCAGTACATTGTGACGTCAGATGAGTGATGTGACCGTCAAAATGAAAATAAAGAAAATTAAATATAAAATAAACGTGTTCACACTAAAAATAAGATTTGAAAAGCTTGTATACAGTTTTGCAATGCTTTCAGTATTGTGGAATGAATGGTTATGACCTCACAAAACGTTGAAATTTCAACAATAAAAACGAAAGTGACGTCAAAAGCATTGGAATTAAATAGAAAAATTGTAGATTTGTAACAGCCACGTTTAACGTTTATTCCATTGTGATTCTAACGCTCGTGGCGTTATTTACGCTTTTATCGTTAGATTGTCAACGTTTCGTGACGTCATAACCGTTAATTCTACAATACTCAAAGCGTAGGAAAACTGAGTACAAGCTTTTCAACGCTCTTTTTTTTATTGTGAATTGGTGTCTTATTCATGGATAATAAGGTATGGTATATAATTATTATGATAGAATGATAAAAAAGTAAGTTGACAAGGGCTTTAACCAATTTTCAAGGAATTACCGATCTGCACTAGCTACCTAGCGATTTCACACCTGTTTTATATAGCAGAAGAACTATGTAGCCGCGACTTTGTAAATTGTAAATATCGAGAAAAAAAAAATAAAAAAAAACATTACTCACTACAAAATTGAAAAAATCTGCCATATATCCATTTAAATATGTTTTATCAGCTGCAGGAAGTATCACATTTTTTGGTAGATCTTGAGGACACACCTAAAATATAAAAATAATATCTGAGTAAAATAGATGAGAGAAAAAACTGGTCATGTATTGAAAGCTATATTGAAAAAAAAAATACCACAAGCAAATTATTCAAAAAAGCATAGAATTGCTGAACAAAAAAAAAACTTGTCTAAAGGCCTAAATATAAATGTTAATTTGACTGAAGTAATTGATTTCTAATTTATTTTCTATTTACGTAATACCAGATGCAGAACACAACGTCATAGCTCGCTTGGTCCACGCACACGTAAAACAAGTAAACTGTGACGTCATAATCCGCATCCGCTATTTTGTGAATGGAAAATTAATTATTTTGGCATAATAAACGTAGAATTTCAGGTATGTTAGTAAAGTAGTTGTTGGTAAACAGGTGTTTTTCAGGGTAAAAAATATCAAATGGATATCTTCATATGGATATGTATTAAATAGATAATTTCAGGTATGTTAGGATAGTAATTATTTGTACAATTTTTTTTAGTTAAAAGTGTTCTAGGGCTTTAATTATACATACCCTTAATAACATCATAGTGCTGTACCAGCCAGATTTAAGAGTATGTACTTTAATTTCTTTGCCTCTGTATCTTTTAGCAGCGGTCAATGTTCCAGCGTCTGAATTCATAACACTGGTGTATATTAATATTGAATTTGCCGCCACATCGTCTCTGAAATATCATATGAAGTGGTTATATTCAGATAGCTTGTAGTTCTTATGTCTCAAATTATAAATAAAATTTTTCGTAACTTTACGATGATTTGTGAAATTAAATACTATATATCAGCTACCTATGATAAAATTTTCAGAACCTATGTGACCATCAGATATAAGAGAGAAAATAATTAATGAAATAGAAGACGTTACAAATGTAGGTTTAGTGAGCAAATAAACAAACTGACAACTCAACAATTCTAACAAAGTGCACGTAGACGACTGTGTGTTCCTGTCTACATTTAATAATAAAATAAATCAATGTTCATTCAGCCAAAACTTACGGCAGAATTCTTGTAGAGCACAGAAGCCACTTTGACGTAATAATTGCTGCTGGTCCAACAGCAACATTATTGTGAACTACCAGTGCCTGAAATATATCAATTATTCAATCAATCAATCAATCAATCAATCAATCAATCAATCAATCAATCAATCAATCAATCAATCAATCAATCAATCAATCAATCAATCAATCAATCAATCAATCAATCAATCAATCAATCAATCAATCAATCAATCAATCAATCAATCAATCAATCACTTAATTAATTAATTAGTCAATCAAGCACTCCATCAACCTGTAATTCAATTGATCAATGAGTAAATCAATTAATAAACTAATCGTACAGTCAATGAATCAATCAATAAATCAGTCAATGAATCAGTAGTTCAGTTAATCAATGAGTTAATCAACTTATCAATAAGTAAGTCAGAGAATCAATAAATAAATCAGCCAACTTATCAATTGAAAATACAGTCAATTATTTAAACAATCAGCAAGTCAATAAAATATTCAATCAACCATTTAATCAACAAACTAATCATTAAATCAGTTAATTAGTTAATCTATCAAAAAGTTTCAACTTTATATACTATCATATTACACCACAAAAGTTATTATTATTTTATTATTATTTACAATAATTCCCGAGATCCTATTGAAAAAAAAATGGTAAATTTTTTTTTTCTCCAATAATTATTAAATTCATTTCTAGGTACTATACTATACACTACGTATATACTATGTATATACTATACTATACTATACTATACGTACGTACTATATATTTGAAAACCACACTTACAATTTCTGTCCAAACAGAGCTTACAGGTGCCCCTCCGATTCTACCTTCATCATCTAGAAATAAAAGAAAATATCTTGAAATTAATTGAATTTTTGTACAATTTATGTTAATCATTCATTCATCCATTCATTCATTCGTTCATGCGTTCATGCGTTCATTCATTCATTCATTCATTCATTCATTCATTCATTCATTCATTCATTCATTCATTCATTCATTCATTCATTCATTCATTCATTCATTCATTCATTCATTCATTCATTCATTCATTCATTCATTCATTCATTCATTCATTCATTCATTCATTCATTCATTCATTCATTCATTCATTCATTCATTCATTCATTCATTCATTCATTCATTCATTCATTCATTCATTCATTCATTCATTCATTCATTCATTCATTCATTCATTCATTCATTCATTCATTCATTCATTCATTCATTCATTCATTCATTCATTCATACACTCACTCATTCATACATACAGTTAAAACTAAAATAACCACTCACCAGTAAAATTAAACTTTGTATTAACTTGTATATTTCTCAATTCCTCATCTGTTTCCACCACGGGCCGAGGTATCAAAACCCGAGGTATATCTGGCAGCTCTGATTTATCCCAAACTGCACTTCCATCTGGGATAGGATCTGTTGGATCTTTAAATCTTGTAGATAAAAGTGGATCTGCCCAGTTTAGTTCTAAAATATCTGCTCCTTCACATTCAATATTACTTAAATATAAAATAACTATTAGCTTATATATCAGGTTCATTGTTTTAAATATTTTTGGACTGAAAGCAAAATATTGTGTTTGAATATTATTTTAATTTACGCGTGTATTTTTTATGAAATCATGCATAACATTTTTTTTCCCGTCATATCCGGTTTTGATAAAGTATTGGCTATCTATTTGCCATGTTATTTTTTATTATTTTAATATAATAATATGATAATTTTTATTGCAATAATTTTATCTTAAAAAAATATAATAAATAATTTTTTTCGAAAAACGCACGGAAAGAATAAATTACGTTTTTTTTATGCTGCATTGTTGTCATTATAGCAGAAATGATGCTCAATTAGAAAAAAATAAATAATTATGCTTTACAGCATATGTTTTATGTTATGTTTTGTACTGGACATAATAGCTCGTTCTGTAAACTGCACACAAAAATTGAGCCGGCTTCGAAAATGTTCCTTTGTTATAACAGCTGATTATAACGTCGTTACCTGAGCTTGTTCTGTAAAGTAAAGTGAATCTCAACAACAGTGATTGGCTGACCAACAAAATACGACACGTTCATTGGTTCATCTTGTTTTTTGAGCAATCAAAATTGAGTCGCATGAAGAGCATAGAACTTTTTTTTGTGGAGTTTCTTTCATTCTTATCAAGTTCAAAGTTCTAAACGAAGAAATAACAATGATCGACCATATATTCAACTCAAAAAACCTCAGTCGATATAAATCGGGAATGCCTAAAGTATTGCCAATTGTCACATTTGAGGAGAAGGGGGCGGCTGGGCGATACCGTAAAAGGTCGAACGGCAGGTAACTCAGGTTTTTTGAGTTAAATATATGTATAAACGTAGTAAACAGGTAACGAAGTCATAATCAGCTGTTATAACAAAGGAACATTTTCGACGCAAGCTCAATTTTTGTGTGTAGTTTACAGAACGAGCTCTGTTTACTACGTTTATACATATGGTCGATCATTTTTATATCTTCGTTTAGAACTTTGAACTTGATAAGAATGAAAGAACCTCCACACAAAAAAGTTCCATGCTCTTCATGAGACTCAATTTTGTTGTCTCAAAAAACAAGATCAACCAATGAACGTGTCGTATTTAGATGGTCAGCCAATTACTGTTGTTGAGATTCACTTTACTTTACAGAACGAACTATAGTGCTGAAAATGAGCTAGCATAATAATTATTATTTATTTATATTTGTCCGAGTGAATATTGCAATCATTATAAAATATAAGAACGTAATATACAGGTTGCGCGTTGCGCATTTTCATGCGTCTTCTGAAGGTTGAATTCTTTCTTTCCGGTATTTTAGAAGATTGTAAAGCAAGAAAAAATGTATTATCTTTTTTTTTTTTTTTTTTTTTTTGTTACTTTTACCGGAAATGAATCTTGTCGATCGGGCTAATCAAAATAGACGAACGAAATTCCCAGTCATTATCATGAATTATCAAAGCTACATTGATGACAATAATATTTCAAAGCCATAGACCATATTATGAAACAACTTGCTATTTTTAAAGATTATACACAAAATGAGATGTTCAAAACTGATGATAATATTTACTAGAATGTAAATGTCGCCCCATAAGAGAGCGTGAAAATATTGTAAAGTATGCAATGAGAAAGAAAAAAAAATGATAATTTTATTTCATATTCTAATAATTAATAAAGAGTAAATTGTCCTGAATTTATGTGAATTTATAAATGCTGAGTTTATTAAGTATATTTTTTAATTAAGATTGGAAAATCTCGAAATGACGTCATAGGCTACAGCTTATGCATGTGGGTATAGGAAAAAATTAACTAACAATAATTAATGAACTCAAAAATTAGAAATACACATATTGATTTAGTACAATGCCTTTTTTTAGAATATGAAATAAAATTAACCCATAAAATTTTTAGTCTTTCTCATTTTTGTGAATATTTTTATTTATGACGTCAGAGTAAAAATGTTTTACGAGTTGCATTAATATAAATTTTCTGACCATTGCTACGGCGCTACAGTTGTGTTTTCAGCCAAACTATTTCAAAGTTAAGTTTAGTGCACCATAAAATGTTTTGTGATTTAAACGTAATGATTCTTCTGGTCTATGCCTTTAATAAATTCTAATTCAAATTTGTTTTGTAATAAAAAGCATTATTGAATGATTTAATTACTTATTTATTAGTAATAACATATTAAATTTAATTATCTTGAATTTCAGCCACCATTTTTTATTTCTCCCCTGCCATAATATCTAGGTATGCAACCTGTATAACATATGTGACCACAAAATTGCATAACTAACAGGATACAAAATCTGACTTGTTAGGAAAACTACATGGAAAGAATAAATTACGTAATTTATGCTGTATTTATGTCATTATAGCATAATAACAATATAAATAACTATGCTGTACAACATAATATTTATGCTATGTTACATATTTATTATGCAGTATATATAGCATTCATTATTCAGATTAAAATCAGTTAATTTATTGCTGTTATTATTTTCTCACATAATTAAGATACTAATTCACTAATTCAACATATTAAGGGGTTAGGTGACCGACTGATATCTCGCAAACTAGACGGATGCAAATTATAATATTAACACAAAGTAAAAAAATATTTTTTTTTCATTTCTCTCTCCTTCAATCAGTATACAAAAACAATGCATCTGCCAAGGTTCACATGTACAAAACATACACATTTAGAGACAATCGTCAAATAATGTTACTTACAAGTTTAGTTACGTCAAAAATGTGAAAACACGGTCAAATATGTAAGTTATTCCACTTTACAGATAACATGTTTGTATAAATTATTTTACTACATATCTTTAACCGTAAAAACATTTTATATACGTAAAATATGATGTCAAGTTGTGAGAGAAAAATAAGACCAACTTCTGCTCGCGCCAAGCTAGCTTGAGAGCAAGTTGTAGCTGTGACGTAGGTTCTAGGTCGCTAAACGACGGTTGCTCTCAGCGCGTTAACAATAAAATTTTTAGGATTAACGTTGATTTGGACGGAGTCATTGATTTCTAATTTATTTTCCATTCACAAAATATTGCGAGCGGGTGGGTACTGATGTCACAGCTTGCTTGTTTTACGCACACGTGGATCAGTTGAGCTGTGACGTCATTGCCCGCTCACGACGTTTGTGAATGGAAAATAAATTAGAAATCAATGACTCCTGCCAAATCAACGTTGATTTTTACGTTTGTAAGGATTTTACACACATTTTTTGTTCAAGATGTTCTACACTTTTAAAATGTAGAAAATGTTTTTTCGTGTGGCATATGGTTTTAATAAAAATGACAAGAAGGCAAATTACTTTATTAATTTATAGATACATGAATATCTGAAACCTGTTGGTAAAAATTAGTACTATAATATAACGTATAAGGTTAGGGTTACCAACTGTCCTTTTTTCAGAAGGACAGTCCTTTTTTCGAGTTTTTTGTCCTTTTTTACTTTTTTTCCAAAAAAGGACACTTTACTCCCCTTATTAGAAATTTTAGATTAAAAAATTAATAAAAATGTTAAAAATTACATTTCATGCACAGTATTTAATTGATAATAAAAAAAATACAACTTACAGAAGTTCAGTGTGCAGTGTGCACACAGTATTTTTTGCAATTATATTATCTATGAAACCTATCTACTAATGTAAATATATGTTATCAATAATTATTAGGAACCGGATTTTCAGTTTTGAAAATGTGCATTTTCAGTACTGAATTCAGTCCAGTTATTTTGCATAATCAGTTTGAAAAAACAACAAAATCAGTTCACTTTCAGTTCAATTATACAAAAACAGTGAAATTCAGTTTTGGTAATTTTTAACTTAGAAACAAACATTTTCAATAAATAAAGATATTATTATTTTTTTTTTATGAAAAAAATAATAATAAAAAAAAATCAGTTAAATTATTATTTGATACACTTTATCAGCCAGTAACAATGAGAGCTGTTCTTGTATTTTTGAAAACTTCTTTTTAACCTTTTTTTTATTCGTGTTCAGTTGAAATCAGATAATTTTGAGATATGCCTAAATTTTTTTTTCCTTTTTTTTAACACGTTATTTTAAGTTTTTGCACAGTAAAAGTCTATTTTCAGTTTCCAAAACTGAGAACAACTGGTACAAACTGACAAAAACTTAAAATAACTGACCCAGTTTACAAATTTCAAAACCAGTTTTTTTCAGTCCAAACTTTTTTGCATTTTTGGCCATAAAAATTCATGATTCGTGGACATCTGTAACCTAGCATGCATATTTCAAAAACTGAACAAACTGGAGATCCGGTCCCTAATAAGTAATAATTATTAATAATTGTCAGTGTCAAATTTAATTAAAAATGTGTGCATTTTATTTAATGTATTTTTAAATTATTCTATTCATTAAGTCTAGTGATCTAGTCTATTTCTATTCTTTTTTTAACATTAAAAATAAAACAATAAAAAAAATCGCTACTTTTTTTTTACCAAACATTAAGAAATTTTTATCTAAATTTTAAAAAAGTATGTGTTACATACACAAGATTGAATATTAAACTTTACTTTTATTACTTATAAAAATGATTATTTTGCTTGTTTTTTCAAAGAAAAAGGGGCGTGGCATAAAAAAAATCGCGCCTGCGGCGGGCTTCTGGGGGGCTTTGCCCCCCAGACCCCCCAGTTGGGTATGGGCCATGTCCTTTTTCCGCTTTCTGAATAGTTGGCAACCCTATATAAGGTATAATTATAATGTATATAAGTATATAAATTGTGGTAAGTGGAATATCAAATGTGTAATTAAGATACTGTGTATGCTATTAAATATAACTTTTTCAAGCGAGTGTGTGTGTGTCAGTATACTGTTGAAATTGTAGAAATTGACAATATAGTATAACGCCGCTACAATAAAGTGACTGGATGATAATTGCATCTCTCCACGTTCTTATAGCTTACTGTGCGTTACAACCAAAATGCATGTGAGTGTGTTCAGTTGACTTTCCTTCTTATTTCTCTTTCTTTGCTCTTGAACCTAATATGATATGTTTGCTGGACAGAAAACGATAACATAGAGAGAGAGAGAGAGAGAGAGAGAGAGAGAGAGAGAGAGAGAGAGAGAGAGAGACAAGATGTGCATATGACACGAGTAAAGAGAGGAAATAAGTACCTTTATAACACACACATTCATTTTGCTTATTAAGCACAGCAAGCTATAAGAAGGTGGAGAAATGCAATTGTCGTCCAGACACTTATTGGAACGGCGTTATACTTTATTGTCAACTTCTACAATTCAAACAGTATATACACACACACGCTCGCAAATATATCGCAGATCACAAATATATCTAAAACTTCTTACTTTTTCTTTATGCGACGTAAAACAGATCTTAAAAAAAATGCAAATGCAATAATTTAATTATACTAGTGACTTATAAATTTTAATCATAATTTCATTAATTATTAGTTGAAAGCTTATGTTTTTCAAAACACGACAAAAAACACACGATATTAATTTAGAGACCGGATTTAATGTTGATTTTTTTGACAAAAATGTCACAAAAAAAGGTGATTTTTTGAGCCAAAAATGTTGGCAAAATGTTGAATTTTTTGAAAAAATGTTGAAAACTATAAAGTAGCACAAAAATTGTTTATTTATGCTTCCGCAATGATTACACAAACTTTTACAATTTTTTTTTATGGTTGCTAAAATTTCAGAAAAAATAAATGTTAAAAATACATTAAAATATAATAATTGACTTGTAGAAATCCAGGTTTTAAGATATTTATCTATATATCTATATCTACTAAAATTTTCAGTTTACAATAATTTTCAACGTTTAGATAAAAAGTCCATATCTCTCAAATTCAAATTTTTATCCCAAAGATTTTCGTTGTTATTCAATGTATAACAACTACCGAAAATACTACTGAATATTTTCAGAGCTCATCGTAGTTGTCAGATGAGGGATTTTTTTTTAAAAACCATATAGGGTATCATGAGTTTAATGTTTGTTTTTTTATTCACTCTTTTTTTAATTTTGAGTTAACATTATTACATGCGACGTCATCAAAAAAAAAATAATAAAAAAATAATAATAATTGGCTTATTAAAATCTCAAAATTTCGCAATTCAAAATATTTAATGCTCTTCCCCCCCCCCCTTATTTTTTGTATTAATTTTATTCTACGATTTCATTAATAAAACAATTGAAATCGTTGTTTGTTAGCTTTTGTCATGCGTTGTCCTATACGCTTATGGTGAAAAAAAAAGTACATAAACTTTGATTTTAGTTTTAGTTTTTTTTTTTTTTTTTTTCAAAGTACAAAAAAAATAATAATAATAAATTCAAATTTAAATGGCACCAACTTATTCCAATGTTAAGCTAAGTTATGTAGTAATTTTAAATTTCACCCTAAAATTGTGAAGTTTTCGTTTTCGTTGTTGTTGTTGTTGTTGTTGTTGTTTTTTGATGCAATATTATGCAAAATGTTGAAAAATGTTGCAAAAACATTAAAAATGTTGTAAATATTGAAAAATGTTGAAAATGTTGAAAATAAATGGGTATTAAACGACTTAAAATTGCGCAATTTGCACTCATTTTTCATTAAAAGTGACCTAAATATAACAGAAAAAATGTTGAAAAACTTTAAATCCGGTCTCTAGATATTATAAACATACGTATATAAATAACTGTTCTGTAATATATAAAAAATTGTACCTTTTGGAAATTTCATTTCTCATAAAAAAAAAATTATTTTTTTTATCTTATCTTTATTCAATTTAATTAAGTTAATTACAAATTCTTCTTCCCATAGAACACGTTGAAGGAAAGACCCTTGTCTAACAACAGATAATATCCTTATATAACTGAAAATTACCGTTGATTTGGAAGGAATCATTATTATCTAGTTTATTTTCCCTTCACAAAATAGCGGATTCAGTTTTATGACGTCACAGCTCACTGGTTCACACTAAATCAAACTATATTAACACTCATTCCTACTGCAAGCATGATCTAAGCAGAAATCTTAGGAATAGATCAACAATATAAAGGTTCCTTACATAACAACACATGTAATTTTGAGGTTTTTAACGGCTTTCTATAACAATGAAAAAAAAATCAATTTTGCTTGTAGGAGAATCCGTAGTATGCTTTTGTTCTCGCGTTCATATTAAAAGTAAGCTGTGACGTTCTATTTCACATATACGACATTTTGAGAATAGAAAATATATAAGAAATTAATGACTCCGGGCAGATCTAAGTTGATTTTAAAGTATGTTAGGATATAACCTGTCATTTAGATAAGTTTTTTGTTCAATATGTTCTATGCCTTTAATATTTTACTAAATTGCAGTGTCAGTAATCCATTGCAGATATTTAGCAATATCAGTGTAGGGTTCTCCGCCGATATTAGTTGGCCATAAGTTGATTCCGGCAAATACTCCATCCACAAATAACAACGAACCTTTCTCGTTCTGAAACAATCAATCAATCAATCAATCAATCAATCAATCAATCAATCAATCAATCAATCAATCAATGTAGTGTGTGTATATGCAGTGCCCCTATATAATAAAGTCTAATCAATTTTAAAGTTTTGTATTCCGATGTCTTTTATCTCAAATTCTAAAAAGAAAACATCCAACCTATATGATGATATATTTGATAGTTAATAGTTTAAGGGGGAATGACGGGTTGGCAAAATAATCGTCAAAGTTTTAAAAATTGAAATATTTAGTTAAGTATGCAATGCCCGAGTAATTTAAAAGTGTAACTAGGGTTTTAATTTTAGCCAATTATCTTTAATTCCCCGATTAATTGAATTATATGACACGTAAATTTCAAAACACTGTTCGAGGTCATTGATGAAAATTTTGAATTTTTTTTTTATGTCTTATCATTGGAAAACATGTTACCTATGTCTTTGATAAAAATAAAATCTCAAAATAGGTCTATTTTGGGAAATATAGGCTTAATTTTGGTACCTATTTTTAACAAAAATATTCACGCGCAAAACCATACTTTGAATATTTTGACTTAGAACTCAATTTGTACAGACTTTTTGTTGTTGTTACGTTAATTTTTTTTGTCAAAGAACTAGCAAATTTTCTTGGGAGTTTTTTAGTATAACTCAGAAATTTTACAATTGAATCTTTCATTGCAATCCTCGTTTTTAATTGAAATATTTCATGTAATTTTCTATAGTTCTCAGGGTAATATCTGTACGATAGCGCCACAGGTTTTTAGTGAGAAAAGATGACAAGTTATCTTGAGCAATTGAGAGGAAGGGGTTAAAATATAGCTGACAATATTTTAACGTTTTACCCTCCCTCTATCCCTGCGATGCGAATCACCAATTTCATGCCGCGAGCGATAGAAAAGGATGATTCTTCTTGCGCGCATTGCCCCAACCAATATAATATAAACTTATGTTTACCTGCTGCACCTATATATTACTCTTTTTTTTTTTAACCCTATATAGTTATAACTAATCGAAGAGAAATGTATGGTCTGCAAATATATTCGTTTATGTTGTAGAGTTTTTAATATAATATAAATATTATATTATCAAAGACCATAATGTATTTATGATCTTTGATATTATATAATATTTACAAACAATAAATTCTTTTCTGCATGTAGCAATATTAATCGTATATATTAGCGTATATTAATAGTAGTAATTATGTAATATTATAATTTTCAAAAGAAGAAAACAAAAAAAACTTTGTACTATGCTAAGCAATGATATATATTGCTCCAATATGGCGTCACTGCAAAATAATATTTTGCATTATTTTCGTCGAGAACCCTTTTAAAAGTAATATTGTCATGGAGAGAGCAAAGGTGCAGGTGCGCAGTAAATAAGTATATATATATATATAAGGAACAAAGCGAGCACCTTTTCAATGGAAGAGATTACCTGCTAACTACCTAGACAACCTAATTATATTATACGCGTGAATGATTTTAATAACATATAAAGTAATGGTCACAGTGAATTAAATTTATTTCATTTGTTACTTTTATTCAAAATCATGCAGATTTCTTTTTTGATCCGAGTTCTAGCGTCTTTTTAAAGTAAAAAATTCAAATAAAAATATTACATAATACTCATACTAAAAAAAATCAAGACAGTTAAAAAATGGCACTAGAACTTCAATAAAAAAAGAAAATCGGCATGATTTTTAATAAAACGACCATCTAAAATAAATTTAGTTCAGTAAAGTTTACTTGGTAAGTTATCAAAAAATCGTTCAAGCGTAATATAATAATAGGTAGCCCTAGTATCAGTTAGCAGGTAAACCCTTCCACAGAAAAAGTGCTCTTTGTTCGCATACTTTTTATTTACTTACGTCCAGTCATACGTTTTCAGTAATATAGGTAAAAAAAAAAATAAATAAATAAATAAAAAAATTAAACCTCCCCTCCGTCGCTTCTTTTTTCAAAGATTTTTTTTTAAAGACAAGTATCTCGACAATGAAACTTTATTTAGAAGAAATGACACTTTTTTCACCCAGAGCCCTCCAGATGGGTTTTTGAAAAAGTACACAACCCACCCGTTTCGCCTTAACTCAACTAACTATAAATTTCAAAATCCGGTGACCCCTTTAAATAAGAAAGGGAAAATAATTATTGAAATTAACATGAGCTCTTATGGGACGAAAACTTAAAAAATCTTAATTTAAAATGTGTGTGTGTTTGTGTGTTAGTTGTGTGTTATTTTTATTTAAAGAGACTAACAATGTAAGTATAATATCCTAATGTATGATTTTTCAAAAGTCTCAGATATTTCTTTCTTTACAACTTTTAATACTTTCCCGCCTTAATACTTACAGCACCGTTATAATAGCTTGGCGACTCCTTAATACATAGTGATCTTACAGGATCCCAACCTGGCTGCGAATCACACTCACACGTTTCAGTAAATGGCTTTACGTTGGACTTCAAAGTAGGCTAAAAATATAACAAATCATAAGAGATAAATTAATGAGTAGAAAGAAGGAGAATGAATAGAAAGAAAGAAAGAAAGAAAGAAAGAAAGAAAGAAGAAGAAAGAAAGAAAGAAAGAAGAAAGAAAGAAAGAAAGAAAGAAAGAAAGAAAGAAAGAAAGAAAGAAAGAAAGAAAGAAAGAAAGAAAGAAAGAAAGAAAGAAAGAAAGAAAGAAAAGAAAAGAAAGAAAAGAAAGAAAGAAAGAAGAAGAAGAAAGAAAGAAAGAAAGAAAGAAGAAAGAAAGAAAGAAAGAAAGAAAGAAAGAAAGAAAGAAAGAAAGAAAAGAAAAGAAAGAGAAAGAAAGAAAGAAGAAGAAAGAAAGAAAGAAAGAAAGAAAGAAAGAAAGAAA
>OX439133.1:26842488-26855327 GCA_949318235.1 Ecdyonurus torrentis | reverse complement strand
GTAAGTAAGTAAGTAAGTAAGTAAGTAAGTAAGTAAGTAAGTAAGTAAGTAAGTAGGTAGGTAGGTAAGTAAGGAAGTAAGTAAGTAAGTAAGTAAGTAAGTAAGTAAGTAAGTAAGTAAGTAAGTAAGTAAGTAAGTAAGTAAGTAAGTAAGTAAGTAAGTAAGTAAGTAAGTAAGTAGGTAAGTAAGGAAGTAAGTAAGTAAGTAAGTAAGTAAGTTAAGTAAGTAAGTAAGTAAGTAAGTAAGTAAGTAAGTAAGTAAGTAAGTAAGTAAGTAAGTAAGTAAGTAAGTAAGTAAGTAAGTAAGTAAGTAAGTAAGGTAAATATCATGACCCCATAATCCCTTTCGGGGTAGGACAGGACGAATCCTATGCAGTAAGAGGGGCTTACAATGTTCTGTGGCTTACCAAACCACAGGCTCTGCCCTTTAACACCACAATCCTCTGGGCTCCTAATACCAGACCTGTGCAGCTCGGACCACCAAATCTTACGAAGGCAGCACTCGCCACTATGGACGAGAGGTGGTTACACTGCCTGGCTAACCCACGCATTGCAGCGGCAACGTACACATTGAAACACACTGAAACTTCACCGTTCTAACCATTGCTCTTACAAGCTGGCTTTTCAATGTTAACCTGGCTTGGTATCGAACGCCAAGCCTCCAGCATGCCAAACGAGCACACTAACCACTACACCACATTAAATGTTTATAATTACTAATAACAAATAATATTCATTACATGGTATAAACAATTATTTCTATTTCCATATTAGTTAATAATTAGTATCTTTATAAGCTTACCACGTAGTTCAAGAAAGTTGCAGGATATCCAATATTGTAAGTTTTGTAGATCCAGGTAAAGTGACGAAAGAAGTGAAAGACGGACAACACTGAAAATTAATTTTGTTTAGTGGAAATATCAATATCATTTTTTCTCATTAATAATATGATAAAGTCATTCTTCATTAAATTTTGTCATATCTTCAAGAAATAATAAATAAATAAATAAATAAATAAATAAATAAATAAATAAATAAATAAATAAAAAATAAATAAATAAATGAATAAATAAATAAGTAAATAAATAAATAAATAAGTAAAGAAAAAAAATTGTGCGTAAAAAATAATTAGAAATCATTAATTTTTTTTCAAACCAACAACCAACGTTGGTTTTCAGGTATGTTGAAGGATATTATACTTCTCTTTTTTTTTGGGGGGGGGGGGGGGGGGTCGGAATTTTTTTTTTTTTTTTTTTTTTTTTTTTTTTTTTTTTTTTTACACTCACCTTCATTAACATCATTGTACTGTAGTGACCATTCTTAAGAGTGTGAACTTTAATTTCTCGAACTCTGAATTTTTTACCAGCGCTTAATTCATTCGCATCTCCACTTCTAACACCTGTATACACAATTAAGTCCTTAGGAGAAAAACTATCTCTGAAAAATACATGCAGAAAATTTATGAATATTAAATTTTTATAAGATTGTATGCATTCATGTTAAAGGGAAAGTTCAGAGGTTTACAACATAGCTTCTTCAATGCTAGATAATGAGAAGAACTGTTCATTGACTCACATATGATGCCACAAAACCCTTCCGTAGCCCTCGCAAACTCTTGATCATCCTGCGAGATATGCAACTACATTTTCTATAGTAAAGTCGTAACTATGACGTAAAAGATACGTGGACGAGTTGCATATCTTGCAGGATAATTACGAGTTTGCGGGGCTACGGAAGGGCTTTGGTTCATTATATGTGAGTTTATGAACAGTTCTTCTCATTATCTAACATTGAAGAAGCCATGTTGTAACCTCTGAACTTCATCTTTAAGTCGATGCCATGTTGGATTACTCAATAACACGGGTCACATAAAAAAATGGCTTATTTTGGCAGTTTAAAAATACTATGGTATTATTGTTGTTATAGGGTGTATGCATTCATATTAAAGTCGAAACCATGTTGGATTACTCAATAACATGAGCGGCATAGAAAAAATAACTTATTTTGCCAATTTCAAACAAACTGCAATATTTTTGAGAGCATTGGATGCTGTAAATATGTTGAATTAGTATCTCAAGTATGTAAGAAAAATAACATAACAAAAAATTAACCAATTTTCCAAAGAAATTTCATAAAACGAAGTTTATCTATGCTCAGCAATGTAATACACTATTATGGCCTCCAAGCGCATTAAATATGACGTCATGCGCATACACCCTATATAATAGGTTGAATTATAGTATCTCAAGTATATGAGGAAAATTAATAACAACAAAGAACTAGTCAATTTTATAAAATATGTAACTAAAAACAAAGGTTTGTCCTTTGCTTTTCTCTAGTTGGCGTACCAAGCGCAATTAAATATGACGTCATGTGCATACACCCTTAGGTAAAATATTTTTAAAATACTTACGGAGCTATCAAAGTTGACGATAATGCCCAATTAGCATTGATAATTGCAGCTGGTCCAGCTACTGCTTTTAAATAGTCATTGTATACCAAACCCTGGAAACAAAAAAACATGTTTTATTATTCAGAAACAATTTCTGGAATATCTCATAAAGAACCTTTGTTTTTAATCGGTTCTATAGGGTGGTTTCGTTCATTTTATAGTTGACGCCATAAGTGAGCGCTAAATAACATGGGCCAGTATGGAAAAATAGCTCATTTTTCCACTTTAAAAATACTTCGGAATGATTTTGAGAGCATTGGTGCTGTTAACAGGTTGAATTAGTATCTCAAAAGTATGCAAAAAAAAAAAAAAAAAAGATATAAAATATCTATTTTCCCACAGAAATTGGTAAAAAAAACTACATTTGTTCTATGCCTGAGCAATTTTATACATTGCTCAAGAAGAGTATCGAAAAAGCATTCAGAATGACGTCATTCGCACACACCCTATAACAAAGTCTTAGTTTCAAACTTGTTATATGATCCATTTAAAAAAAAAAGTTTTAAACGTTATATCAATAATATACCGAATATTATGCCAAATTAGTATTGTAGGTATATTAATTAAACCCTTTATATAACCTTAAAACCATGTTCTGATTCACGCGCGTGGAAACTAGTGAGTTGTGACGTCATAAACTCGAATCTGAGATTTTGTAAATAAGAAATCAGCCAAATTAAAGTTGATATTTTGGTATGTTAGGATATAAGAAAAGTTTTTTGTCAAGGTGTTCTATGCCTAATCAGTAAAAAAAAAAAAAAAAAAAAAAAATGAAACCGAACCCCAAAAAACACACATACTATGCAATAAAAATACAAAATCTTACCATATAAGTAAAAACAGTTGCTACATCGGAACCTCCAATACGATCTCCACAAGTATAGCTGAAATTATAAACTCAATTAAAGGCATAGAACAGGTTAACTAAAAAAAACTGTCTAATATCCTAACATACCTAAATATATATCAACGTAGATTTTTTCAGAGTCATTTGTTTTTAAACAATGTACATTTATGGAATGGTGGATGCGGATGACGTCACAGATTGTTGCCACGTCTTGATACCAGATGCTGTGATGTCATGAGACCCACAGCTGCCATTTTGTGAATGGAAAATAAATTAGAAATCAAAATGACTACGTCCAAATCAACGTTGATATTTAGGTGTGTTTGGATATTAGTCATGTTTTTTTTGTTCATAGTCTTTTACACAATAATATATTTCTTTAATTATTTTCATATAAAGTCTGAATAAGTTAGAAAAATCTCACATTTTTGCTAGTTCAAAAATAATTAGCAATACTTTGAGAAAATTGATGTTGTTAATATTAGGTTGAATTAGTATCTCAAGTATGTAAGAAAAATAACTATGACAAAATAATAATCAATTTCCCTAGAAAATTTCCAAAACGAAGTTTGTATTAAGCTCAGCAATGTTATTCATTATACTAAAGTATTGCGTCCAAACGGATTAAATATGACGTCATGCGCATTACACCCTACATATGATATTTTATATCTTGTATCCACATGACGTCATATTTAATGCCCTTTGACGCCATAGTGGAGTAGAGAATAACATTGCTCAGCAATGATGAACTATAATATTTATGTCTATTTTCTTTGCGAAATTGGTAAAATCTATTATTATTATTCTCGCACATACTTAAAGACGCAGAACACCGTGCACAAAAAATTTGCGTAATATCCTAACAAACCTAAAAATCAACGTTGATTTGGCCGGAGTCATTGATTTCTAATTTATTTTCCATTCACAAAATGCCATTGGCGGTCACTGACGTCACAGCTTGCCTGGTCCACGCGCGCGTAAAACAAGCGAGCTGTGACGTCAGTAACCGCGAGCAGCATTTTGTGAATAGAAGATAAATTAGAAATCAATGACTCCAGCCAAATCAACGTTGATTTTCAGGTTTGTTAGGATATTACGCAAATTTTGTGTTCAAGGTACGTGTTCTGCGCCTTTAAGATACTAATTCAACCTAGCTAAGCATCAATGCTCTCAAAAATATTGCTTAGTATTATGCAACTGCCAACATCAGTCATTGTCCTATGCAGTCCATGTTATTGAGTGATTCAACATGGCATCAGCAATAACATGAATGCATACACCCTATAGTTTAAGTATATAATTTAGACTTACCACCAGCGAATGTTTGATTACTATTTAACTGGTCTAACAAATCAAAATCCTCTCGCAAAGTAGGTGGAAGTATTATCACAGGATCTACTTGATTAGCTAGATAATCAATCATATATTGAGGATCAACTGCACTTCCATCTGGTATAGGATCTAATGGATCTGACAATAATTTAACATCAACAGATTTTTTATCTAATTCGTCATTTTTTATATTTTGTACTATGTCTTTTTTTGCAAAAACTATAATAAATATAGAAAAGAATATTAATATATGATATTCTAACATTATTGTAAACTTTACTAAAAATGACAAAAATGATACATTTTAGCCTATACTTATAACATTTTTCATATCTTTTTATCAATATTTTTATCACGCACTTTTTAAATATACACACAAATTTTTTGCTAATCAATTTTCTTTTACTTTGTTATTTTAAAATTACTGATGCATGAAAAAATATTTATCTGTTTAAAGGTTATAAAAAATAGACAATAACATGTACGCACTGTTCACCTCTACGCTTTAAAAATTACTCTCCAAAGCGCTGCCACTTTCACCATGGAAGGGCTTTATGTCGTCATATGAGGGGTTATAAAAACTTCATCTCATTATTTAACATTGCAGAAGTCATTTCCGAAGTTTACCCGTCAAAGTGAACTCACTACACTTTACAAATTTCACTCAAAATGAACGATCAGTGTTTGGCGCTTCTACGTGTTTTAACATGAGAACTAGATGGGTGAACTTGGAATTTGTAAAGTGTGCACGGACAAAATTAAATAAGTAATAATTATTCTAGTCCATTTTCAGCACAATTTGTCCAGTATAGCATAGTCTAAGCTATACTGCATAATAATTATGTTACATAGCATAAATATTATGTTGTACAGTATCGTTAGTTATGTTATTCTAATTTAGCATAATTTATGCTATTATTACATAAATGCAGCATAAATTACGTAATTTTTTCTTTCCGTGTAGATCGTTCATTTCTTACAAAACTTGTAAAGTGTAGTACGTTCACTTCGACGGGTAAGCATCGTTTTGTAACCCCTAGACTATTCCTTTAACGTAGAGGGTGACCAACTTGGTATTGAAATAGTCAAAATAGAAACTTTGTAACCATAATAATTAAGTCTTTATTATGTATACACTCTAAAAATTGGTGCATTACTTTAGTTACAAATACTAACTTATTTAAGATATACACTTTTAAGTTATTATGAGTAGCTAAAATAATGCATTTTAGCAAGTTATAAAAAATAGCTAATTTTAAGTTGTTTTAAGTTTCTTAAAGGTTTTTAAAGCTATTTAGATTTAAATTAGCTATTGTTAATAATTTGCTAAAATGCATTGTTTTAGCTACTCATAATAACTTAAAAGTGTATATCTTAAATAAGATAGTATTCGTAACTAAAGTAATGCACCAATTTTAAGAGTGTATATCTATAATATAAAACTAATACTACAATTTTGTTTAATTAAAATTAAATATTTTTTCATTCAGAAAAAAATATAAATGAACTTTTTTATTATTTTTTTTATTTTTATCGAAGAAGGTGACCGACTTAACCGGAAATCATTAAAAGAAAAGCTATGTTAGTAGAGGGGTTAGACGGGTTATAGATAGATAAGGATAACATTGGCTTCCTATGTTACACAGGTTAAATTCCTAAGGAGCCAAAGAGCCATTCTCCTGCCTACTCAACTGTATGGTAAAATATACATACAGAATATAATATAGCGTTTACAATAGGTTATAATATATTATATTCTTATTGTATTTATAATATCATATTTAGCAATATATAAACGAGATATTTATTTTATATATTAAATATGTGTATATACGTTCTGTTAATATGATGATTGTATATATTATTTTTCTTTTCTTTAAGAATTACTAACGCTTGCTTATATATATACAATGAATATATATGTTTGTAATATACTTGCTATACCTGGATATATAAATGTCATATTATACATAATAACGTCTTAGCATCATATATCGTGTATAATCATTCTCGCTGCGTCCGCACAATTATGTTTTCTCTTCTTGCTGTCGTATAAGAGAGTACAAGTAGTAATACTTTTATTATAATTATGTACTCCTAATATTTTAATTTTATTATAGTGTTATAAAAGAAGATTACAAAGTATGCGTCGCTGTATTACCTATACGCATGATCTTACATTAAAACAATATAATATAGAATATTCACACGACACAATCATTATAGTGTACAGTGTATTATACATTATGTTATATCATATCCCACTTTTATATTATGGTATGGATATTGCTATGCCGCTGCATGTACGTACGGTATATGAATAACATCATATAGCAATGTAAAAATAAAATATTTAAAGTATATATTATGATGTGTATACGTTCCGTTAATTATGATATTGTATATAATGTTTTTCTTTAGGTTAAGTATTACTTACGTTGAGATACAATAACGTTTTATACGCTTTTTACTTGCTATACCTATGCAGTTTAAATGTTAAATACAAGGGTACGTCTTGGAATCATATATATTGCATTATACTCGTATATAATTTCTTATTGAGTCAGCGTAATTTTATTTCTCTTCTTGCTGTCGTATCCCAGAATACTTGGTATAATGGTAATACTTTTTTATAATATATGTACTCCTAATATTTACTTTTATTTGTGTGGGTTATAAAATGCCATCAAAATAGTAAGTGTCACTATATTAACTACATGATCTTAGTGAATTATAAAATAATATTTAGTAATATGCTGACAACACATTCACAATAAAATAGTGTGCAGAATACATTATGTTTCCCGACTATTTTTTATATAATAATTTTTCAGTGCTAAAAGTATATTAAAATACAAATACATGTACAATATTTAATTGTTACTTTGTTAGAGAAAGAAGCATCATATATGTAACCACAGCATTATATTATTAAAGCAAAAAGATCTCTCTATCTCTCTCTCTCTCTCCTTCTATATCTCAGTGCATATTCTTATATGCATATTATAAGAATATATATTATATAAGGATAATATACTACATATGTGATTTTTTTCCATCGCTTGCATATCATTTTGTAGATTGATTGCAAAACCTATAGCATTTTTGGTGTGTTTGTATATAGAGAAACGTTATAGTTTTCATTCTATTATACATATTTTAGTATAGTATTATAACTTTTTGTATATATAAAAATTATATTATTTCAAGACAAAAATCAAATGTTGCTAATAATTTAAGAAGTTACCTCTAATTTTTTAGCAAATTAAAATCATATAGACACATAAGATATACATTGTTTAATATATTACTTAGGTTATATCTTGTAACTCAATCAATACAATATATATATATATATATACAATATATATATATATATATATATATATATATATATATATATATATATATATATATATATATATATATATATATATATATATATATGATGCAAACACATTAATAATTTTTTTTACTATAAAGTTAAATGTAATGTCGATTCATATACTGTAGTCATTTAGTAATCAGTAAAATAACAATCTTTTTTGAAGCTGCAGCTTTCTCTTATCTTAAGTTACAATCTCTCTCTCTCTCTCTCTCTTCATCTCTATTTTAGTCTTCTTTCAACGCAAATTCTTTCTATACATTGAACTTATAAATTTTGTGATATTTATTTCCCGCGCTCGCATTATATTATAAAATATAGTGCAATATACCAATACCTAAAAACGTGTATATAATATATTATACTTATTTTTTCATTATATATTGCATTTTACACTTTTTATAATACTTCAGTGTATTTATGTTTTTCATGATAAGTAAAATCAACTTTTGTTTATAAAATAAGTTAACAGTAACTTTGAACTTTATATTGCAAATTAAATTGATTTGAACATACGTTATACGCACATAATAGATTGCAGTGTATAATATTATAATTCTTAATTTATATATTTAAAAGAATTAGGTATACATTCTTTGTAATACATTATTATACAACAGAGTAAACACACGATATATTTATAATATATAACGCATGCAGTAAAGTTTGCATAGTGTATATATTTTTTACCAAAATTATATATAAATTTTTTGCTAAGTATATTATAGCAATGCTAAAGCATTTAGATATTTGATTTGTACTCAGAAAAAGAAGCATTATATATTATGTAACTGCAGCATTGTCTTGTTATAGCACGATGCTCTTTTAATCTCTTTCTCTCTCTCTCCCGCCGCAAGTTCTTCGTACTTCGTATACATAATACTATACGTATGTAATTTTTCTTTCTCTCACTTGCATATTATAGCATAGTGCATGAGTGCAATACCCATAGTAGTTTAAATATTTTTTTTTATTGTGTTCATTATTAAAAGTACACCTAAATCTTCATTATGTTATACAAGTTTTACTGTAAATAATTATATGTATATGTATATATATATATATATATATATATATATATATATATATATATATATATATATATATATATATATATATATATATATATATATATAATATAGGGTGTATGCGCATGACGTCATATTTATTGCGCTTGGAGGCCATACTGGAGTAGTGCATTACATTGCTCAGCATAGGATTAACTTTATTTAAGCCCATTTTCTTTGGGAAATTGGGAAATTATTTGCTCTTTGTTATTTTTCTCACATACTTGAGATAATATTAAACATATTTACAGCATCAATGCTCTCAAAAATATTGAATAGTGTTTTAAAACTGGCAAAATGTTTTTTTTTTTTTTTGCTATGCCACCCATGTTATTGAGTTATCCAACATGGCGTCCACTTTAACATGAATGCATAGACCCTATATATATATATATATATATATATATATATATATATATATATATATATATATATATATATTATATACGTATGTGTGTGTGTGGTGTATTATTTTAAGAACATAAGAGATGATAGTGTTAATCATCAATTCGTTAATTAGCATTGAAAGATGCTCTCTCTGTCTCTCTCTCTCTCTCTCTCTCTCTCTCTCTCTCTCTCTCTCTCTCTCTCTCTCTCTCAATCTTCCTCCAAGTTAAAAATCTGTCCTATATTATCTACGTATATGTATTTTTTGTTTTGAATAAATTAGTTTTTATTTTGCAATTGCATATAATACTATAATAAGTGTTTAATATAATTATAGTATTACAATATATATATATATATTTATTGTGCATAACATATTATAAACATAAAAGTATTGTTTAAAAAAAAAAAGAAAAAAAGGTAAGCACAAATGCATTTTTCCCGTATAATACATACACTTTAAATTCAAGCATTTTGTGCAGATTTTATATTTCCTAATTTTTATTTTAGATATATATACAATACATAGTACAACAGTCAATGCAAAGCTTAAAACATATACTCATATAAAAAGACTTCTTGGTGTAGTTTATATAGAACGAACTATTGTATACAATAGTTCGTTCTACATATATAAACTACACACAACTTTTGAGCCAGCATCGAAAATTTTCCTTTGTTAACAACATCTGATCATGACGTCATTACCTGTTTATTACGTTTATATATGTTTGATCATTGTTATTTCTTCGTTTAGAACTTTGGTATGGTTAAGAATGAATAAAACTTCACACACAAAAAAAAGTTCCATTCTCAATGTGACTCACTTTTATCGGCTCAAATACAAGATAAACCAATAAATGTTTCTTATTTTGTTGGTCAGTTAATCACTGTTAATGAACTTCACTATACTTTACAGAACAAGCTAATATATACTCTATATTACTCTAATATGAAATTGTAAGTACATAATTTAAATGCTTATCATAATTGCTTGCTGAAAACTTCACTTGCATGTTTTCTTAGAATAACACCGCAGCAACATCTTATTTTATGTATATTTTTCTATATCCATAAATAATTTATAAGGTCGTATGTGAGAGTACTTGTAGTAATACTTATACGCATATTAAAATTACTCTTCATATGCACTTATACACTGATGATACTCACAACATCTTCTTATGCATTTTTTTTTTATTTTAGATATGACGTCTTATTATGTTAAATCAAGCATCCGACTCTACACATTTTAAAATGCCTAGCAAATACATAAGCATGAGCATACTTCCAGAAAACTATTTAAGTAATCTATAACATTTTATTTCTTTCGTTTTTCAATGATGTTTTGTTGAATAGCATTTGTATTTTTTTTTTAATACAAGGTTGAAATTGAAGAAAAGAAAATAATTTTAATGAAAAAATATGTCTATATTTTAAGTATGCAAATGTTAAATATAAGATATGTTATTGATAATTTGCTACAAATAATTGTAACCATAAAAACGTTTGAAAATAAAGGTACGTAGAGTGTAATGTGATTATTATTATTTTTTTTTTTCGTAACACAACGTTTAATATTGTATGCTACCCGTTTAATTTAAACGGCTACCCGTTTAATTTAAACGGCTACCCGTTCAGTTAAAACGGCGATCCGTTTAGTTTGAACGGCTACTTATGTAGTTAAAACAGCTACCCGTTTAATATAAACGGCTTTTTGTTTTTCCATCATTGCTTACTATACGCAGTATACCAGTGGTTTGGAGCCGGACCCTGAACCGTTTACCTAAAATTTTGGGCGGAACCTTTAGACCCGGGTCACCAGCCCCAACAAAAAGAAAGACTGGTCCCGGACCCGTTTAAAATATTTTCGGGTCCGCGGACCCGAAACTGGTCGATTGGTCCCGGAGACTGGTCCCGGACCCGGGTCCGCGGACCCGAAAATATTTTAAACGGGTCCGGGACCAGTCTTTCTTTTTGTTGGGTCTGGTGACCCGGGTCTAAAAGAATCCGCCCAAAATTTTGGGTAAACAGGTCAGGGTCCGGCTCCAAACCACTGGTATACTGCGTATAGTAAGCAATGATGGAAAAACAAAAAGCCGTTTATATTAAACGGGTAGCTGTTTTAACTACATAAGTAGCCGTTCAAACTAAACGGATCGCCGTTTAAACTGAACGGGTAGCCGTTTAAATTAAACGGGTAGCCGTTTGAACTAAACGGGTAGCATACAATATTAAACGTTGTGTTATGAAACAAAACATAATCACATTACACTCTACGTACCTTTATTTTCAAACGTTTTTATGGTTACAATTATTAGTAGCAAATTATCAGTAACATATCTTATATTTAACATTTGCATACTTAAAATATAGACATATTTTTTCATTAAAATTATTTTTTTTTCTTCAATTTCAACCTTGTATTAAAAAAAAAAATAAAAAAAAATAAATAAATAAAAAAAATAAATAAAAATGCTATTCAACAAAACATCATTGAAAAACGAAAGAATTAAAATGTTATAGAATACTTAAATAGTTTTCTGGAAGTATGCTCATGCTTATGTATTTGCTAGGCATTTTAAAATGTGTAGAGTCGGATGCTTGATTTAACATAATAAGACGACATATCTTAAATAATAAAAAAAACTGCATAAGAAGATGTTGTGAGTATCATCAGTGTATAAGTGCATATGAAGAGTAATTTTAATATGCGTATAAGTATTACTACAAGTACTCTCACATACGACCTTATAAATTATTTATGGATATAGAAACATATACGTAAAATAAGATGTTGCTGCGGTGTTATTCTAAGAAAAGATGCAAGTGAAGTTTTCAGCAAGCAATTATGATAAGCATTTAAATTATGTACTTACAAATTCATATTAGAGTATATATTAGCTTCTTCTGTAAAGTATAGTGAAGTTCATTAACAGTGATTAACTGACCAACAAAATAAGAAACATTCATTGGTATATCTTGTTTTTTGAGCCGATAAAAGTGAGTCACATTGAGAATGGAACTTTTTTGTGTGTGAAGTTTTATTCATTATTAACCAGACCAAAGTTCTAAACGAAAAAATGACAATGATCAACCATATATAAACGTAATAAACAGGTAATGACGTCATGATCAGATGTTGTTAACAAAGGAAAATTTTCGATGCTGGCTCAAAAGTTGTGTGTAGTTTATATAGAACGAACTATTGTATACAATAGTTCGTTCTACATAAAATACACCAAGAAGTCTTTTTATATGAGTATGTTTTAAGCTTTGCATTGAATGTTGTACTATGTATTGTATATATATCTAAAATAAAAATTAGGAAATATAAAATCTGCACAAAATGCTTTAATTTAAAGTG
>OX439133.1:26752488-26839988 GCA_949318235.1 Ecdyonurus torrentis | reverse complement strand
AAATATTAGGAGTACATATATTATAAAAAAGTATTACCAAGTATTCTGGGATACGACAGCAAGAAGAGAAATAAAATTACGCTGACTCAATAAGAAATTATATACGAGTATAATGCAATATATGATTCCAAAACGTACCCTTGTATTTAACATTTAAACTGCATAGGTATAGCAAGTAAAAAGCGTATAAAATGTTATTGTATCTCAACGTAAGTAATACTTAACCTAAAGAAAAACATTATATACAATATCATAATTAACAGAACGTATACACATCATAATATATACTTTAAATATTTTATTTTTATATTGCTATACGTTATTCATATACCGTACATGCAGCGGCATAGCAATATCCATACCATATATAAAAGTGGGATATGATATAACATAATGTATAATACACTGTACACTATAATGATTGTGTCGTGTGAATATTCTATATTATATTGTTTTAATGTAAGGTCATGCGTATAGGTAATACAGCGACGCATACTTTGTAATCTTCTTTTATAACACTATGATAAAATTAAAATATTAGGAGTACATAATTATAATAAAAGTATTACTACTAGTACTCTCTTATACGACAGCAAGAAGAGAAAACATAATTGTGCGGACGCAGCGAGAATCATTATACACGATATATGATGCTAAGACGTTATTATGTATAATATGACATTTATATATCCAGGTATAGCAAGTATATTACAAACATATATATTCATTGTATATATATAAGCAAGCGTTAGTAATTCTTAAATAAAAGAAAAATAATATATACAATCATCATTAACAGAACGTATATACACATATTTAATATATAAAATAAATATCTCGTTTATATATTGCTAAATATGATATTATAAATACAATAAGAATATAATATGTTATAACCTATTGTAAACGCTATATTATATTCTGTATGTATATTTTACCATACAGTTGGGTAGGCAGGAGAATGGCTCCTTGGCTCCTTAGGAATTTAACCTGTATAACATAGGAAGCCAATGTTATCCTTATCTATCTATAACCCGTCTAACCCCTCTACTTATGTTTTTACAATAATTCTTGGTACAATATTTATATCTAGCAAAACACTATAATTTTTAAATAAAATCGAGTAAATTTTAACAATATATAATATTTTATATTGTTCCGAAAAAGTTATAATAATATTTTTAATTTTAAAAAAGATTCTCAAATTTGACTAAAATTTGCTACTAAAATTTGAATTTCTACATTTGCATGTAATCTTAAAAGTATATTTACAAGAACTTAAATATTTGATCATGTTTTCACGCATGTTTAACATAGCTAAATTTTTAAGTAACATATTAGTTCTTTGCTTTGTTTTGTGTTAGTATTATAATTCATAACCGTCTAGTTTGCGAGATATCAGTCGGTCACCTATATACATTAAGTGAATGGCCACTGGTCCACTGACCGTGCTGCGTGGATAAGTGCAGATTAGAGACCCTTAACAGAGAAGCGACAACCTCATGTTTAAGGCAGACCTGCAATACATTTATTTTGAAAGTTCCGCTAAAAGTACCCAAACTTAAATAACAGTCGAAATACTCTTAGCTAATGAGAAAGCTCCAATTTTCTGGGTATAACCATCAATCATTTAGTTTAAAAGTTTGGGTACTTTTAGTGGGCCTTTCAAAACAGATGTATTGTGGGTCTGGCTAAAACATGAGGTTGTCGCTTCTCTGTTAAGGTTCTCTAGTGCAAATGCTCTCTTTCGACGCGGAAACGTGTTTATGTGCGTGTAACCGAAAATTTTGTGAAATCATGCATAACAATTTGTATACTTCCATTCCAGTTTTGATAAAATATTGGCTATCTATTTTTCATGTTTTATGTTTTTTATTATATGATATATACATTTTTATTTGTGATAATATTATCTTACACACACACACAAACACACACACATACATACATACATACACACACACACACACACACACACACACACACACACACACACACACACACACACACACACACACACACACACACACACACACACGCACATGTGTATGACTTGTATATAATATATTTTTTAAATTTTAAATTAGCAGTAATTTTTATAATATTTAATTCTTCCACCAAATACATTTAAAATAATTAAAAAATTAGTCAAAATATATTATGTTTATTATGTAAACAAGAAAATATAAATATCACTTGTAAAAATAAATAAAAATTATAGAATCCTTTCACATCATTGAGCTTTGACGCCATGTTTGTGGTATCTAATGCAATGACCAGCATAGGGAAACGTCACTTTCGATTATTATTCTTATAAAAAAAGTGCATTATATCTGAAAGCATTTTTCTCATATTATTATAGCTTATTATTAGCCTACTTTAAGATACAAGCATCCAGGGTCGGACTGGCTCGAAAAGGCCCACTCAGGAAGAGACCAGAGAGGGCCCACTGGGGGGGTCTGGGGGGGCGCAGCCCCCCCAGCAAAAGGGGGGTCCGGGGGGCTTGGCCCCCCGGAAAATTTTAAGACACGCCCCTTTTTTGAGGAAAAATCACTTAAAAAAGGTGCTTTTATTATTTCTTTGTTTTGCAAAAAAAATATAATTTTTTCAGTTTTTTTCAGTAAAGAAATAAGTTAAATAACAATTTTGCTTAAGTTAATATACGATGAAAGAGTAAAAAACAAACAAAAAATATATAAGAACGAAATATTATCTATTAATTTAGTGAATGTCATATAATTATTTTACTTAAATTTACATAAAATTGTAACGTAATATTTTATTTTATTAATCAACATAAATTCAAATGTGTGCAACTTTTATTTTTGAAATAATTATACTGTATGTAGTATCACATGCAAAACTTATAGCGAAGATATTTTATGATACTTTGAAATTTGTTTGGATCCATGCAGCTTAATCTTTAAATATAAACCATAACTTTATTTATTTATTTTTAATTTATAGCCAGCATCAATAAGGAATTCGAATCTAAAAAAAAAAAAAAAAAAAAAAAAACTATATTCTAAAAGAAAACATATTGTCCCGAATTTTAGAAAATTGAAAAATTACGTTATATGTTTGATAACTTTAAATTGTCTGGGCATAGGAAAAAGCTGATTATCACTGTGAGGTCATTTTGCGTCTTTTAAAAATTAATTAAAAATACTAAATGAACTAAAAATTAAAATATTCACATATTTATCGATTTAGGACAATGTGGCCTCTTTTATATATAATGTTTTTATGAAAACTACCCCTTAAAATTTCTTGGTATTCCTCTTTGTTCTGTAATAGGTAACAGTTTAATATTTTTTATTCCACTATAATCTCTCTCTCTCTCTCTCTTTTTTTTTCTTTATTTTATATATTTTTTTTTTTGCGACACAATTGTTAATATTTTTTAGTATATATGAATTAAATATTTCAGTCAAATTTGCATAATTATACTTTGTAATGACTCGTAGATAAAAAAAAAAAAAAAAAAGAAAAAAAAAAAAAAAAAAAAGAAGAAGAAGAAGAAGAAGAAATCTTAAAGCCTGAATACTGGAAAATAAATTAACCTAGGTTTGTGAAGGTGTTGAGATAAGAGAATAGTTCATATATAGTTCTTGGGCAATGAAATAAGTAAATATAGTAAATAATAAATCGTAATTACACCATTCACGTATTATTGATGAGCGCTTTAATTTAAGATGTGAAACAAATAATAAGTATGTGTGTAATTTGATGGAATTTTAAAAAAAATTTAACTCTTTTCCTTTCAACTTTCTTCTTTTTCTCCTTTTTTTTTTTTTTTTTTCTTTTTTCATTTTTGTTTATTAGCGAGCAAAGGGCCCCCAGCCCAGGGGGGCCCGGTCAGGAATTCCTGACCAACTTAAATGACCAGTCCGACCCTGCAAGCATCTAAACACAATCCTTAAAGGCGTAGAACACCTTAAACAAAAAACATGTCTAATAAACTTACATACCTAAATGTCAACGTTAATTTGGCTGGAGTCATTGATTTCTAATTTATTTTTCATTTCCACAATCACAGCTATGGGTTTGTGACGTTACAGCTTACTAGTCCATACGCACGGAAACAGGCAAGCTATGACGTCACAAACCTGCAACTGATTATGTAAATAGAAAATAAATTAGAAATCAATTACTCCAGCCAAATTAACATTGATATTTAGTAATATGTTGGGATATTAGACATGATTTTTGTTCAAGGTGTTCTACGCCTTTAAAAAAATGTTAGACTTAATAGATTTTGTATAGAGTTACTGCATGATACATACTCATTTAAGTTTTATTGGCTTATTAATTAATTAATTTATTGATTTATTATTATTGATTTATTTATTCATTTTTATTAATAAATAATTTATTTATTCATATATTTATTAATTTTTTTAAACATATTTCTTAACATTTTACAGAGCTTTTGTTTCGTCAATCCACTGTCTATATTTGACAAGATCGGTGTACGGTTCTCCTCCAATATCTGTGTTCCATAAATTGGTTCCAACAAGAACACTACCCATTAACAACAAAGAACCTTTCTCGGTCTGAAACAAATAAAAAAATACATATATAGAACACGTTGAAAATAAGGATGTATGCGCATGACGTCATATTTAATGCTCCTTAGTGCTAGCAAATGAATTTCTGTTCCTGTTTCAATTTAACATGCTCTCTTATGGGGCAATGAAGTAGCTATAACTTAATTTAAAATTATTTCTCAGAGCTGAAATTTTTACAGTAACTTGTTGTTATGTTTTCTGGATTTCTACTTGATTGAATGAAAAAAATATGTTGTATATAAATTACTTAAAAATCAGGAAAACAATGCTGCAGTTCTCCGCCTTTTTACTTGACTTATATCAAATCATATCAAAATGTGCTCGCCCACCCATTGCTTCTTCTCTCTAGTTTGTAAGATATTTACATATTGCCTTACTTGTTTGGACTACTCACTACCTGTCTTGATTAAGCCAATCATCACAACATGATAGAAGTCAAGTAAAATGTGGAGAAGTGAGGCAGAAAACACCTTTTCTTATTGTTATGCATTAACTCATACTGGTGCGTTAAAAATACGTAAAATACTTTGGGTCTAAAATAATTTAACCAAGGAATCTGAAAAAATACAGGCAGTACACAAACGGCAAAAATATTCTGACATAGCAATCTTGTAGTCCGTTAAGTTTGTTTTAAAAGTTTTGATTCACGTTTTTTGAGATAATTTGGAAAACTAAAAGTACTTTCAATTTTCAATTTTATTGACTAATAAAGGACCTACTGTTTTGAGGCAAACTATAGCTGATTTTGAACACATTTGAAGCAAACTAAAGCAAACTATAAACACGTTCTAGAAGCAAAGTGGCGGATTTTTTTCAATTGTTATAAAAAAAACGTAAAAACCTCAAATTCACATGTGATGTTAAATGGAAATAACCCTTTCGCAGTTGATGCAGCTGCTATAAGATTTTTTTTTCAATCATGCTTATAGGAGAAAAGATCCTTATTATAGGTAGGTTTATTCCGTTCCGACGTACTGCGCATGCGTAATGTGTAGAAATGGAAGCGGATATGACCGAAATATTTTAAAGTCAGCCTCAAAACAGTTGTTATTTTAATAGTCAATTGTTAATGGAGTAAACAAATTCACTGCACTAGCAAATTAAAATATCGGGCCAATCTTCTTTAAAATGCCTTGATTTAACCCACTCTACTTATCCGGAGTAAACAATTAAATATGTTGTCAATACTAACAGGGCCATTATACTTGGTAGCCGACTCCTGAGTGCAGAGAGATCTGACAGGATCCCAACGAGGCTGCGAATCACACTCGCAAGTATCACCAATCCCCTTATTGGTATACTTCAGTGTGGGCTACATTTAAAAATAAAAAAAATAATGATTTGTACATGTTATATAACAAACAGGAAGCATTTTTATTCACTCGATTAATGGAGATTATCAGTTAAGCGCAGTTAAACGCGAGAAAAGCTTTAAGGGTCCCCTAATTTAACATTTATATTACACTTTTTATGGAGAAAAACAATTTTTTTTTGTGATTTTTGAGAAAACCACTCCGCTGATTCCGGAGAAATTTAAATGAGGAAAAATAGACATATATACTTTAACGTGTTTTAAGTTTTAAGACGTAATATTTTTTTAAGAATTTTTAAAATCGCTATAACATCCATTATATTTTTGATTTTACGTGAATTAGAATTTCTATTTATTATATAAATTTTCCGTCCATGAATATTTAAAAAATTATATCAGTATCAGAAACTTTAACTACGTTTTTGTGTGGTTCTCAGAAGTAAAAGAGTAGCTCGTTCTATAAACTACACACAACTCTTGAGCCAGCTTATAAAAATTGCCTTTGTTAAGAAATCTGATCATGACGTCATATATATATCGATGGCTCCGCGGAAAACTGAACTATCTGTAGTCTCCGCACGCCTCAAATTTGGAACATCTGCGCTCTCCACCTCTCCCGAATTTGAAGCATCTCTTACCAGTGCACCATTACAGATGCTTCAATTTTGGGAGAGGCGGAGAGTGCAGATGCTTCAAATTTGAGGCGTGTGGAGACTATAGATAATTCAGTTTTCCGCGGAGCCATTGATATATGGTTGATCATTGTTATTTCTTCATTTAGAACTTTGAACTTGATAAGAATGAATGAAACTTTACAAAAAAATAGTTCGTTCTCAATACGAGTCGTTTTTATGAGCTCAAAAAACAAGAACACATTGTAGAACACATTGAACAAAAAGTTAGGTAATATCCTAACAAACCTGAAAATGAAAGTTAATTTTTCTAAAGTTATTGATTAACTAATTTATTGTCCATTCACTAAATGGCACGAGCGGATAATGACGTCACATACCGCTTGTTTTACGCACGCATGCACCAGGGGGCTGATTCTGTAATTTATTCACTTTGTTGTTACCAAAGAAATTTGCATTAGAAATTGAATAATTTCGTTCGTTATGAAGTTACAGAAACAGCCCCCTGGTGAGCTGTGATGTTAGTGCCCACTCGTCCCATTTTGTGAATGGAAGATAAATTAGAAATCAGTGACTGTCAAAATAAACGTGGATTTTTAGGTTTGCTAAGATATTGCACATTTCTTTTTTAGTTGTTCTACGTCTTTAAGGAAATATGTAGAGAAATAATGTAATTTATTAAAAAGTCAAATGTTTTAAAGTTAATATACATACCGTGTAGTTTACAAAAGCAATTTCTTTTCCCACCACTCCTGTCTCATAATCTACTCCAAGTGTGGGCAGCGTGATAAAATTGGTGAAAGATGGACAACACTGTAAAATGAATGATAGGTTAAACAAGAAAATACTATTTTAATAATTTTAAGACCATAGTAATGCATTAAATTAGTAATTATATTATTATATAAATAAATTAAAAATTAGGTTTAAATCTACCACTTGCGGGCTAGGATTTTATGTAATTTTTTTATGTGTGTACAAGCAAGTCCAGAAATTAATTTAAAAAAAAAAGAAGGTTGGTTTGTTAAAAACCTACAAATTTAAAATAATTCATTTTAGAGGATGACCTCTTCAAGCTGTTTAGGTGTTGAAAATTAGCAAAATTCATTATCAAAGTAGCCGGATTTGTCTGGTTGGAATGAGTTTAAATAGGACAATTCACAACTCATGCTTTCTTTAAACGAATCATAACTTACCTAAAATGTATAATAATGTAGTAATATCTTAAATCACGTAATTTATTATATCAAAAATAAGGGTTAACAAAGTTTACTTGTGCATTTCAAACACCAGGGTTCGTCAAAATGAATTTTATGTGTCTCTTCCATCGGATATGGTCTGCCTCAGGTGGGGGGGGGGGCTCACCAGCAGCTGTGACGTCACTTTTTTGGGTAACAGCAATGTTACCTATTTGGGCAAAATGATTCACGTGACGTCACTACAGCTTTATAAGCCCCCCCCCTCCCGGGTCTGTCTGCTTCAATAGGAGTTATTTTAAATTAAGGTAGGGTTGCATCAAGATGACTTGTATTTCAAAAATTTTAAACGGAAACTTCCAAATTTTATGATGAAAATTGGAAGTTAACAGTAACAGGTACCTATAATAAAATTTTCAGAAGCCGCGTGACTATCAGATGAGAGAGAAAATAGTTATTGAAATTAACATGGGCTCTCATGGGACTAAAACTTTACAAAATCGTACCCTTAAATCTATCATAGTGACCCCCAAAATTTCTTAAAATTTTAAAGAAAGCTTATCAAAATGTATCCCTGTGCAAAATATTAGATTTTTCTTATTTCATTACAATTTTTTAGTCAAATCCCGCAGTATCTAATATCCCACCGTAACTTTGTGTCGCCTTACCTTCATCATCATAAGTGTACTGTAGGACCCATTCTCAAGTGTATGAAATTTTATTTCTCGAACTCTGAATTTTTTTCCTGCCGTTAATTGACCTGCGTCTCCACTGTTAACCCCAGTATATACTCGTAAGGCCGCTGCAGTAACATCATCTCTGAAATAAATTAATTATCACAGTTATCTTCAGAAAAAGTGATACTTTTGATAGGTTTTAACTGGATTTTACTGAATAGAGGAAGGTTTGAAATCATTGAAATCATCAAGCAATGAACACCAGACTTAAGTATAGGGTGTATTCTGATGACATCATATTTAATACGCTTAGAGGCCATACTGGAGTATTGAATAACTTTGTTCAGCACAGGACAAACTTTTTTTCAAGCAATTTTCTTTGAGAAATCCGTTAGTTTTTTGGTTATTGTTATTTTTCGCACATATACTTGAGATACTAATTGAACATATTTACATCATCATGAATACTCTCAAAATTATAACATAGTGTTTTAAAACTGGCAAAATGAGTTATTTTTATATGCCACCCATGTTATTGAGTTATCCAACATGGTGTCGACTTTAACATTAATGCATACACCCTATAAGTTTTTGTGCAATATTATTACGCGCATTTACTTGTCTTTTGATAACCCTTTTTTTGTGTGTGTGTGAAGGTTGTGTGCTTTTGTGCGTGTGTGTATGTGTGTGTGAGAGAGAGAGAGATATAGATATCAGTGAGTCTTTCTGCTTGCTGCTGGAGCAATTTTTACTTTGGTGTCACCGCGTGGACTCGCACCTCAATGCACCCTCTCTCTCTCCTAATCTTCTTGTTCTTCTGCATTGTTTTTTTTCTTCTCTTTACATCATTTTTACATGTCTTATTGTTCACCTGACTTATTAGTGTGGTTGCATTTACGTTTATGAACAGCATTATTATAGACGGTAAAAAGCAGGTGTCTAAATATAAAATTAAAAAAAAAAAAAAGAAAAAAGAAAACACCGAAATATTTCGTAAAAATTGATTTGACCAGTTCTAATTGGTCAATCATTTCAAACCAACTTTGGCGAGATTTAGGAGGCCGACCAAATCCAGTTAAAAAAACATGGTCAAAAGGAGTAATGACACTTTTCACCATTATGGGTTTTTACCTACGGCGCTAGTTACCGGTAAAATTAAAAACCACATACAAGCGGCCTTCTCAAATCTTGCCAGTCTCTTTTCAAACACTTCCGCACCTTGTTCTCTTCAGTAAAACCTACAACGTGTTATTTTTCTGAAGCAGATTGCACAATATTTACTATCAACAATAAAACTTACGCAGCTATCAAAGAGGAAGATAAAGCCCATTTAGCATTTATAATTGCAGCTGGACCAGCTACTGCTTTTAAATTGTCATTGTATACCAAACCCTGGAATTAAAAAATTATTATTATATAAAAAGAAGCCAAAAACCTAGGGTTGCCAACTATTCAGAATGCGAAAAAAGGACATGGCCCATACCCAACGGGGGGGTCTGGGGGGCAAAGCCCCCCAGAAGCCCGCCGCAGGCGCGATTTTTTTATGCCACGCCCCTTTTTCTTTGAAAAAACAAGCAAAATAATCATTTTTATAAGTAATAAAAGTACAGTTTAATATTCAATCTTGTGTATGTAACACACACATACTTTTTTTAAAATTTAGATAGAAAATTCTTTATGTTTGGTAAAAAAAAAAAGTATAGCGATTTTTTTTTATTGTTTTATTGTTAATGTTAAAAAAAAAATAGAATAAGACTAGATCACTAGACTTAATGAATAGAATAATTTAAAAATACATTAAATAAAATGCACACATTTTTAATTAAAATTGACACTGACAATTATTAATAATTATTAGGGACCGGATCTCCAGTTTGTTCAGTTTTTGAAATATGCATGCTAGGTTACAGATGTCCACGAATCATGAATTTTTATGGCCAAAAATGCAAAAAAATTTGGACTGAAAAAAACTGTTTTTGAAATTTGTAAACTGGGTCAGTTATTTTAAGTTTTTGTCAGTTTCACAGTTTGTACCAGTTTTTCTCAGTTTTGGAAACTGAAAATAGACTTTTACTGTGCATAAACTTAAAATAACGTGTTAAGAAAAAGGAAAAAACAAATTTTGTTCAGGCATATCTCAAAATTATCTGATTTCAACTGAACACGAATAAAAAAAAGGTTAAAAAGAAGTTTTCAAAAATACAAGAACAGCTCTCATTGTTACTGGCTGGTAAAGTGTATCAAATAATAATTTAACCGATTTTTTTTTTGTCATAAAAAAAAATAATAATAATAGTAAAAAAATCTTTCTTTATTGAAAAATGTTTGTTTCTAAGTTAAAAATTACCAAAACTGAATTTCACTGTTTTTGTATAATTGAACTGAAAGTGAACTGATTATGCAAAATAACTGGACTGAATTCAGTACTGAAAATGCAGATTTTCAAAACTGAAAATCCGGTTCCTAATAATTATTGATAATTCATATATTTACATTAGTAGATATAGGTTTCATAGATAATATAATTGCAAAAAATACTGTGTGCACTGCACACTGAACTTCTGTAAGTTGTATGTTTTTTTATTATCAATTAAATACTGTGCATGAAATGTAATTTTTAACATTTATTTTTTAATATTTTTTTAATCTGAAATTTCTAATAAGGGGAGTAAAGTGTCCTTTTTTGGAAAAAAATCAAAAAAGGACAAAAACCTCGAAAAAAGGACTGTCCTTCTGAAAAAAGGACAGTTGGTAACCCTACAAAAACCACATACGCGCAACAATAATAATAAGCGTAATAAACAATCAATGTCCTTCACATGTCTTCCAACTCCAATGCTATCGCGTAGTCCAAAAGAAACGACGATGCGCTAATAGCAGTGACATCTGGAACTACAAAGCTTCGTAAGCTTAACATTGTAGTTAAGGTGTCACGTCCGATGACGCTAGTGTTGCGTGGACTATAGAGAACTTTAAGTCTTTAACAGAGAAGTGTCATCTCCATGTTTTAGGTACACTGCAACACTCAACAGTTTTTAATTGGCAACGTTGCTTTTTAAGGCACCAATCAGAGGCCAGAAGTGGCTGATTTGAGGCAAGAATCCTAGAGCGCACTTTTGACTGATAAAGGAACAACTGTTTTGAAGCCGCCTATAAGCAATTTTGCTCACATCCGCTTCTGTTTCGACTTACTGCGCATGCATTGTAAGGAGAAACGGAAACTTTTGTAATCGAAATCACTTATAGTCAGCCTCAAAGCTGTTGTTCCTTTACTAGTAAATAGTAATTTTGTCTGCAGCGTTGCCAAGTTAACGAAAAATGAGTGTTGCAAGTATGCCTATGGCATGGGGATGTCGCTTCTCTGTTCAAGTTCTCTAGTGGACTACAAATAGTGCTCGGAGTTGGAAGACATGTGAGGTTCATTGTAAGCAATAACTACAAAATATTTATGCACACAGAAAAAAAGTATTGATAGAATTGCAAGTATTGATAGTAAAGAAAAAAAATTAAACATGAAAAATGAATTGCAACACTATTAGCACTTTCTCTCTTTTATTTGAGCAGTTTGCTCAACACACACACACACACACACACACACACACACACACACACACACACACACACACACACACACACACACACACTACACACATACACACACACACACACACACACACACAAACACACACACATCTAGATGTAAGTTGAATTTTTTACCTGAAATAGATCTTAGCGATTGTGCAAATACGAAAAAGACGAACGAAATGCACAGTCGCTACCTTACATTATCTACAGTTTCCATTGGACCATACAATATAAAAGCAAAACTTACCAGTTCCCGCCATACTGTTGCAAAATCTGTTCCTCCAACACGAGTTCCATCCCCTAGAGCTGAAATTATAAATGTATTTTATAGAAGAAAAAAATGGCTTGGCAACACTGTAGCAAGTGTGCGCGCGCACGCGGGCCGAGAAAGGATAGGAATGATAGCCTAAAGCAAACTATATTAACTGTCGTTTCTACTACAAGCAAGTTCGACCCATAAGCAAAAATCTTAGCAATGGATCAACAACGAAAAGGTTTTTAGGAACCTTTATCCATAACAACACATGTAATTTTGAGGTTTTTAACGGATTTTTTATAACAATGGAAAAAAATTCGTCGATCTTGCTTGTAGGAGAAGCCGTAAATATAGTATGCTTTATGATATCCGAGATAGGAATTTGACTTTAAATCAAAGTGACAGCAGCACAGAAACGTTGATGCACCTTGGATATATTTTTTATGGATAACTAACACTCCAAAGTTTTTAAATCTATTATCACTGAAGTTATATCGTACATACAGCTTGAGTAAAAAAATAATTGAAAAGCTCCCCAATGCTATCAGTATAGGGCAATCCTTTCTCGGCGAAGAGGCCACGCCCCTTTTGAACTAAAACACCAGATGGCACGTCAATAGTTTTTTAGCTCTTAAAGGCATAGAAAACATGAAAACATTTTTATTTACATCACAAAACACTTGATGGGACTTATATAAATAACGTTAGTTGGTCTCAAAACCCAACTGTAGCTCCGTAGCAGTGATCAGAAAATTTAGATTTATGCAACCCGCACAACATTTTCATACTAGTTTTTGCCTGTTAATGACGTCATAAACAGAAATATTCACGCAAATTGCATACTTTACATTTTTTTCAAGCTCTTTTGCGGGGCTACATTAACATTCTGGTAAAAAATATCATCAGTTTTGTAGATCCTATTTTGTGTTTAGAACATGTTGTTTCAATGTTTTCTATGCCTTTAATAGCAATATTATTAAAATATTTAATTTATAAAATATAGACGGAAAAAGTGTGTGCGGGGGGCGGAAGGGAGGGAATTAAAATTCTTGATAGCAATATATCAATGTGGTTGTTGCTAAAACTCTTTTAATTTTAGCGGGAATACTTATTTTCATGCAGCTACATATATCGCGACAGCAAGAAAACACTGCTAAATAGAAAAACAGGTGTAGAAGTGTTTATTACCTGTTGACACGATAAATGTAGATGTATGTTTTTATTTGATGGCTGTTACGATAAACGTAGATGCTTTATATATGAATAAGGAAACCCGCTAAAAGAAAAATTGTAGTTTTGCCGTTACAGCATATATGCAATAAAATATTTTTACATTAAATCTATACAATAATTTCTTTTTTAAGTTAAAGTCATAAACCAGCATTTATATAAAAATAAAAAAAAACTTAATGGGACTAATTAGATAAATAACATTAGTATATGTTGAAACACAAATGTAGCGCCATATCAGTGACCAGAAAATTTCGATTAGTGCAACCCGCACAACATTTTCATTCTGTTTCTTACGTCAAAAATAAATATTTCTATAAATTGCAAACTTTACTTCTTTTTTCACGCTCTTTTGAGCGCTCTCTATTACTAAATGAGGTAAACTGATATTTTCCCTATATATATGCTAAAGCATTAGGCTTCACAAACATGGCGACAAAGCGCAAGGATATGCAACCGTTCTAATTAATACACGGAGAGAAATTTACTAACTAAATCAACTCATTTTATTGAGTTGATTATTTTTAGGTTCATTTGACTCAAGCCACTATTTTCTATAAAGTAACTGACAAAATGTGATTTGTTGTTTTAATTGAAAGTTTTCAGCTAGCAGGTATTTAACTTTTGAGCTATTTTAACAATAAGTTGAGTTATTTCAATTGTTGAGATGATTTTTTTGAATAGCGGGGTTAGTAAATGTGAATCAACTACCTGGCTGTTAGTATTGTCTGAGACGCAGCCAATAAGCAATAGCGTGGGCTGACGTCACGTCACGCGCTGCAGGATCAACGAATCAGCGCGTGCAGCTGCGTATAAAAGCGCTCTGCCACAACCTCAGTCAGTCACTTCACTTGTGCACTCAGCTCAGTCAGTTAGCAGATGTGGTCTAAGCCATCTCTAGCTGTACAGAGCTCTCTGCGCGGAGCCTTTACTAATACGAAGTAATAAGTCCCAGGAAATTTTGATGATATTTTGCAATAAAGCTCATATCCTATACCCTCTTACACCAACACCTCCCAACGTTTCCCACCCTTTAAAATGTCTTATAATATGCGGCATACTTTTTTAAAAATATTTATAGCGCGTTTTTCAAGTCATCGATATTTTTACGATATATCGATACGTTCCTTCCATATTTTAAATTCAGTTCTTTTGACAATATCTGATATAAAAAGTATCGATGTTTTTCTTAATATAACGCCCACCCTTAATTAATTTAATTCCCTAGTTCAGTTAATCTAAAGTGGTAGTTCTTTCACTCTCGCCTCGCTGCGCGCGCAGCTTAAAAAAAATGAAATACGAAAGAGTGAAGGCGCAAGCATGAGACTAAAAAACTTCAGTTCTGAGAACTAAACTGCAACTCAACTTGTCCCTTCAAATAAATAATGTCATGACTTGAAATAACCAAACTTTTTGTAGCTCAAGAAGTTTAGTTGAATCAATCAGTGAGATGCAATGGTTCGTTTTTCCCAGGTAAAAAAAATAAAGAGAGTAGAGTGGCTTTAAAAGGTGAGAATTGAGAATCCTTCTAAAGAGAGTGGCTTTATATAAAGAGAGTGGCTTTGGCCTTCCGGAAGAGGCCAGTGGCCTTTCGGAAGTACAGTGGCCTTCCGAAAGTACACTGCTACAAAATATTCTAAAAAGGTTATAAATAAAAAATACATACTTATTTTAATCATTTATTGGTATAATTATGGAGTAAAATGATTATTTCTTTGAACAAACGTAATTATACATATGAAATAAAATTCTACTCCCAATGAAGAGATGCTTTTGCGTGTGCCATCAACTGTGACGTGCTCGACCTAGAACAAAAAAAAAGGAAAAGCAATTAGTAAATATCATAATAAACCAAACTATTATCATTTTAATTATCAATCAATCAATATGCATGATTGAGTGAGAAGGTGTACTGCGTCCCGTCACGGTAGATCTCCAACATAATTTTTATTCATGTCCAGTATATAATAGAACCTATAGAGTAACATACATACATACATACATACATAAGTATATACGTGAGAGGGAGTAAGATGCATGGTGATCTACATTGAGTCACGATGGGTCTCCAATGTCGTTCTCATGCATGTGCAGCAGTACAGTAACCTGCAGTCATATAGATGTACACACATACATGGGTACATGAGAGAGACCATCAGTTGATGTTCCGTGTCAAAACGTATGCTAGGTCTCCCACGTCATTATCATGCATGTCCATGTTGAATGACAGTGACAAAGGATCAGTGGCCTGGTTCATTAGCTGCAATGACACAAAAACATAGTGTATGTGTGTAATCAACACCACAGCACATTTGCGTCATGCACGCTAAGTGGTCCCAGGCCTGGTTCACCAGCTGCAATGTAACACATAGATTTTAGTAAATGTGTGTGATCAACACCACAGCACATTTGCGTCATGCACGCTAATGGTCCCAGGCCTGGTTCACCAGCTGCAATGACACAGCAGTACAGTACCTGCAGACATTCACATACATACATACATGGGTGCATGCGAGAGTCATGCAGTATGGTGCTCAGCGTCGAGTCATGCTAGGTCGCTGTCGTCTTGGTCATCCAAGTCAAGCAGTACAGTACCTGCAGACATTCACATACATACATACATGGGTGCATGCGAGAGACATGTAGTTGGGTGCTCAGCGTCGAGTCATGCTAGGTCTGTAATGTCCTAGTCATCCAAGTCAAGTAGTACCTGCAGACATTTAGATAGAAACATACATACATACATACATACATACATACATACTTGTGTGCATGAGAGACATGCAGTTGTTGTTCCGCGTCAAGCTATGCTAGGTCTTCCATGCTGTTGTCATTCGACTCTAGCAGTACAGTAGGTACCTATATTAACATACATACATACATACATACATACATACATACATACATACATACATACATACATACATACATACATACATACATACATAACAGTGGCGGCCCAATAGAGGGGGATGAGGGGACATTTCCCCCGGGCGCCGGGGTAAAAAGGGCGCCGGAGCAAAAAAGGCGCACGGCGAGAGAAATTAGTGCCTAATAAATTATTATAAAAACTACAAAAACTACTAAAACTATACAGCCTAAAAAACAAAACATATGAAATTGAAGCTTAATAATGCACAATCTCTGTAAAATAGTAATGCAATTAATGTCAGCATTTTATGTAAAATGAAAATGATTTAAAAACTTAATTTTTTTATATAATTTTTTGTTTTATAATTATTTTTTTAATGAACCAAGGAACAGTTTTCTATCCGCAACAAATAATTATTTGTGGAGTTAGTAAAGTAACTTAAATTCGGCTCAAATAAAATCTTCCGCAAATTAAGTAAGTAAAAGATATATCTTCAATAAAACGTCAAGCTCTCCGTCATGCGCAAAATTTTACTTGAACAACTTCTGAACAAAAAATACTTTAGCGTGTTTTATTATATAGTTCAAAACTTTTATTGACTTTGAGTTTAAAAACTATTTTTACGAGATTGTTATTATTATTTTTATTTTACGGAGAGCAAAATTATTGCGCAAATCGCATATTTAAATTTACATGGGTCAATTGTCAAAAAAAAAAAAAATCTAAAATTTGTTGTGGATAAATCCGTAAACTCATTTTTAGAACCAAACTTTTCAACCTGGAAAGTATTTTGAAAACACCTTTAAAAAACAAATTTCAAAGCAAGGGTCAAAATCGGGGTTCAAATGTTCAAATATAGATTCATTAGCATTGGAGGTGGTGCATTTTGCGACACTTTCACACTATGTTGTGACAACATGTAGTTTTTTTTTTTTTTTAATTTTTATTTTGGGTACAGCTTGCAAAAAATAATACAGAAAATAAAAATACAATCCTACATCCTACCTTAAAGTACATGATACCTTAATATATATTTCGTAAATAAATTTTTAAAAAGCAATTTAGAATAATGTTCTTTTATTGAAGAAAAAAATATCAAAATTTTGCTTCGATTTTATACTCAAATGGTGTAAAAAATCTTAAATTTGAAGTAGTTGAATTGTAATAGCAAATTCTTTTAGGTATACTAATTTTGCATTTTATGCCAAAAAGGGGCGTGGCCCCAAAAAAAATCGCGACTGCGGCGCAATAGGGGGCTTCGCCCCATTTGCCTAATTATGCTATTTCTACGGGTAAGGGCGCACCGCGAGTTTATCCCCCGGGCGCCTAATTTGACGGGCCGCCACTGCCCTGCATACATACATACATACATACATACATACATACATACATACATACATACATACATACATACATACAAACCTACTTGATTGATAGAGAGAGATGGCAATCCTTATCCATTTAATAGTATTAATAAGCAAACATTTAGATTTTTTTTATTACCATTATTATTACTTTTCCATTTTTTCCCACAATTTTATTGTGTTGATTTTTTTTTTTTTTTTTAATTGATATATATTTTTTGTTAAACTGGAAACTTTTTATCGAATAAATAGCACTAATTGTTTTCTGTTTTAGACTAAATAATCTAAAAATATGGTTGGTAAATATTGATGGTGGTTTGCAAGTTTGTAAGTGTGTTGGGCAAAATAGTTTTATTCACTTTGACATACATATAAATTGCACTTACTTATTGCTATATTATTGCATTTGTAGTCCGATGCAAGAAGGAACACTCTCTAGCTCAGCATCATTGCATATGTGTAAAATCCCGGGTCTTACGCTGCCGAGGTCTATCTCTCGTAGCTCGATCAAGGCAGGTTTTCAAGCCGTCATCCAACTGCTCTAAAGAAATAATTGAAGAACCACTATTTTATTGATGTCGTTACATAATGTATTTATTTTATCACAGCTAGGATTAGGAAAATACACATAAATTTTCTATGTTTTGTTGTTTACATACCGGTACAATATACAATTCAAATAACTGCTTAGCAAAATAACATTTTAAGCAGTTAAACATAATAAACCTTTAAATATACTTGGACATCTTGATTTGATCGTGCCGTAACAAAATCGAAGCCGTTTGATATCATCTAATATAGCTTTTTTTTGACAGATATCTATGTATTTTAACAAGAATTTTATGCACCATATATTAGTAAATTATTTAATAATATAAACTTACCACTGTAAACCTTTTTCAGAGCAATTTTCTTCTATTTTCATGACGAAATAATTCAAGCAATCAACATATGACGCCATCTTAGCCATGTTTACCCATAATACTTTTAACGGTTTTGGTTGGCGCGAATGTTTTTGGCGCGAATTTATATATTTAAAAAAAAAATTTAATAGTTTCGCAACAATTTTTTTCGATCGATGTATTTCCGAATTTCTTGGTTTTAATTAATATTAGAACAAAAACCAATCACTTAATAATAGAAAATGAGTTTTTTTCTTTAAGTTACAATTATAAAAAATGTTGATATGCGATATTATCAAAGAAAAAAATCTACTGCGCAACAAAAAATTTGTATGTACGTGTTCGTCGATTTCCACCATGGACACTTTTGCTCACTTTCTATATAGAAAAATGGATTTTTTGAAACTCGTGAGTATTGTTAAATGACGTTAGAAACATCCAAAATATCGACTATGGTTACAGTTCAAAAAATCTGTAAAAATCGGGTCACTGAAAGTATAGTTTTTTGAGCTCCTCAATGCATGAGATGAATTTTGGTATATAAAAAAAGTAGTCGATTTTTCGAAATTTGCACGTGGACTTAGCCTCTGACGAGTGTAGATATGAAAATCGCGGTGAAGTCCGAGTGCAAATTTCGAAAAATTTACTAATTTTTTTATATACCAAAATTCATCCCATGCATTGAGGAGCTCAAAAAACTATACTTTCAGTGACCCGATTTTTACAGATTTTTTGAACTGTAACCATAGTCGATATTTTGGATTTTCCTTATACTCAACTTATAAGTCAATGTAATTATACTGAAATGTATTTTAAGCACCTGGAGCACGCTTTCTATACAGAAAAGTAGTTGGTTACAAACTCGTGAATATTTTAAATGACGTAAGAAACATCCAAAATATCGACTATGGTTACAGTTCAAAAAATCTGTAAAAATCGGGTCACTCAAAGTACAGTTTTTTGAGCTCCTCAATGCATGGGATGAATTTTGGTATATAAAAAAAGTAGTCGATTTTTCGAAATTTGCACGTGGACTTAGCCTCTGACGAGTGTAGATATGAAAATCGCGGTGAAGTCCGAGTGCAAATTTCGAAAAATTTACTAATTTTTTTATATACCAAAATTCATCCCATGCATTGAGGAGCTCAAAAAACTATACTTTCAGTGACCCGATTTTTACAGATTTTTTGAACTGTAACCATAGTCGATATTTTGGATTTTCCTTATTCTCAACTTATAAGTCAATGTAATTATACTGAAATGTATTTTAAGCACCTGGAGCACACTTTCTATACAGAAAAGTAGTTGGTTACAAACTCGTGAATATTTTAAATGACGTAAGAAACATCCAAAATATCGACTATCGTTACAGTTCAAAAAATCTGTAAAAATCGGGTCACTCAAAGTATAGTTTTTTGTGCTCCTCAATGTATATGATGAATTTTGGTATATAAAAAAAGTAGTCGATTTTTCGAAATTTGCACTCGGACTTAACCGCGATTTTCATATCTATACACTCGTCAGAGGCCACTCGCTATATTATAAGGCCACTCTACTTAAATATAAAGAGACTGGCCTAAATTCATAAAGCCACTCTCCTTATTTAAAAGGCCACTCTCCTTATTTAAAAGCCACTCTCCTTATTTTAAGGCCACTGGCCTTTATTTTAAGGCCAGTGGCCTTATATTTGAAAGCCACTCTCCTTATTTTTTTTAGCTGGGTTAAATGCGCTCTTGAGTTAAAATTATGTTGATTCAACATATAATTTCTCTCCGTGTAGAAAATTATCGATGTTATTAAGAACAATATCTTATGTATCAGGTTTGTTGTCACTATACAAACGTGAAAAAAAAATAATAATAATATATTTTTTTTATTTATTTATTAGACATAGGTAGTTTACAGCATGGATATATAAACAGGATAGGAAGCTATTGTTGAAAAAACGATCCCTTAAGGCCGACGCAGCCGTCAGTCGGTCTTTTTGCGACAAGGACCGTTAGAGTGCGCTAGAGTTAGGATTGGTCTAACTTTTTGCGCAAAGCCAATCGGGAGCCAGCGATAGTTGTCGCACGGTTATCGCTCAGGCAGCGATTGACGGCTGCTTCGGCCTTAAATGATGTAATTCAAATTTTCGCCGCAACAATGCAAGAATACAAAATTACATATAAAAGTGGCGCTGTAGTCTGCGTGTGAATTTTAAAATTCACACGCAGACTACAGCGCCACTTACATTTTACATGTTGATTGTTGCGGTGAAAATTTGAACTACATCAACAAGGGTTCGTTTTTAGTATAGGGCAATAACACAGGAGCTCACGACCCTGGTTTACAGTAACATTACACATCTATATCAATGTTGCACTATATTCATCGCGTCAGTTTCATTTAAAGCCATAGACCACATAAAACAACATGTGCTTTTTAATGAATAAACGCACAAATTGGGATCATCAAAACTGATGACAATTTTTACCAGAATGTTAATGTAGCCCTACGAAAGAGCGTGAAAATACTGTAAAGTATGCAATTTAAGTGACAATTTATATTTATGACGTCAGAAACATGCAGAAATAAGTTAAATAAATGTTGTGCGGGTTGCATAAATCGAACTTTTCTGATCACTGTTTCGGGGCTACTGTTGGGTTTTGAGACAAACTAAAGTTATTTATAATAAGTAAATCCCATCAAGTGTTTTGTGATATAAATGTTTATGTTTTTCTCTGGTCTATTCCTTTAAGATAATCACTTTTAAGTTATTATGAGTAGCTAAAATGATGCATTTTAGCAATTTATTAAAAATAGGTAATTATTGAGTTGTTTGAAGTTGCTTTAAATTTATTTAAGCTAGTTTAAGTTAAAATAGCTATTTCTTATAAAATGCTAAAATGTATTATTTTAGCTAGTCATAATAGTTTAAAAGTGATTATCTTAAATAAGTTAGGATTCGTAACTATAAAGAAATGCACTATTTTTTTTAGAGTAATAATATTTTATCTAAATTTATTATATTCCTTACGGTTCCTTCTTGTAACTTCAATACACGATAAACGGATAAATAGACCGGTTGCACTCATATTTAAGAGCTGCCATTTTGTTGGTCATAAATACATAGGCCAGCATAGGAAAAACGTCATTTTAATTTTTTTAATAGCAAAAGAAGACTTAAACCTCAATCAAAGCCTTATAGCTCCTAATAAGCTCGAAGAATTTGATAAAAATTCGTTCAGTTGAAATAAACTCTTTTTATGTTAAAAATTAAAAAAATGATGTTTCCCCTATGCTGGAAAATGCATTAGGCACCACAAACATGGCGACAACCTAATGTGCAAGGGGTCTATAGTGTCCTGATCAGTTCCCCAATATACAATATTTAACTTTTCAAATGTTCTCAAAAACATCGATATTATAAACTTACCATTAAAAGTAGTTTCTTTATTTTTTAATTTTTCTAAATATTCTAAATCTTCTCTTAAAGCAGGTGGTGGACGTTTAACTGGTTCTTTTTGATTTTTTAAATAATCTATCAAAAACTGAGGGTCAACTGCACTTCCATCTGGAACTGGATCTGTAGGATCTACGTTGACTTTAATTGATTTAAATTTATATTGTTTAACATCTTCAGTTTTTATATTTCGTTTTATTTCTTTTTTTGCAAAAACTATAATAATTATAGAAAATATGACGACAATAAATTTTAACATTATTGTAAATTTTACTTAAAAATGACAAAAATGATAAAATTTAGCCTTTATTTATAACATTTTTCATATCGTGTAAAAAATATTTTATCACGCATATTTACATATACATTTTTATTTTTCATGACTTGTAATCATATTGTTTTTATGTTATTTCAAACTACTGATGCATGAAAAAATAATTATCTATCGTAAGGTTATAAAAAAAAACTGTAGAAAGTAATTTTTTTTCTTCTTTTTTTTTTTAAATGATAATTTTTCCTGAAATTGCTAATTAACCATCAAGCGCTCGGACTGTCTCATTTATGAGTTACTGTTTCTATTTTATAATTTTTGTAATATTTTAACAAAATTTGGAGATTTTTGTTAAAGCTAATGACCTTCACATTCACTTAAAAAGTTGAGCGCGCAAATATATTTGTTTAAATTTCAATTTTTATATTTAAATTTGAGATTTTGCGTTGAAAGCTATACGATATAATCTTGCACCTCCCCAACTTGGAAAGACAAAATTACGTAATTTTAGCTGCATTTATATCATTATAGCATAAATAATTGTGATGTACAATATAATATTTATGCTATGTAAACATAGTTATTATACAGATATACTGCAAGTGAGACGGTGGCCATTACGCTGAAAAACGGTCCGCATTTCTTTTCTTTTTCTTTATAATATTGTTTAAATCGTTCTACTGGAAATATTTTTCCAATAACCTTTTTTTTTTTTTTTTTTTTTTTTTTTTTTTTTGCTGTACCTTTCTTTAACAAACTTTTTTAAAAAATTCTGCCACTGGAAAAAAAATAGTCCAGAACTTGTTAACTTGAAAACTTGCAAACTTGTTAGAATGATTTAAATAATTAAAAAAAACACAGAAGAAATGTGAATTGTCTTTCGGCGTAATGGCCACCGTCTTACTTAAAAAAGGAAAATTAATTTAAAAAATTATTTTAAATATGAAGGAGTATTATTTAAGAAGTTTGATATACACCAATATTATTTATATTTCCTAAAGAATTTTTAAGACCATTGACTAATAAAGGAACAACAGTTTTGAAGCCAACTTTAAGCGATTCCGGTCACATCCACTTCCGTTTCTACTTACTACGCATGCCTCAAAACAGTTGTACATTTATTAGTCAATAAAAAAAATGACATGCAAGTTGTCTATTAATAAAATTACAATGCGTTTAAAAACTTTTTACATTATTTAAAATCTAGCACGGAAACACCCTATTTTTTTTATATTTATTAGTAATTATTATTATTTAGGATACATTTTTGAAGATATCTTATCATATGTATCACTGTGCAAAATACCAGATTTGTCTTTATTTACAATTTTGTAGTCAAATCCCAGCCGTAGTTTACTTTCCAGCTCGTGAGATATTATGCATCAAAGTGCTCCTGACCTTAAAAGCTAAGGAAGTATAAGGTACAAACCTTATATCTCAAACATTAGAACGTGTTTTAGGTATAAATTTCGTGTCATTGTGTAGCTAAGAGTTACACCTAGCTGTGTTAAAAATTTCAAGATATTTGACAGCCCGAAAAAAAGAAAAAAATATATTGAAATTAGCATTGGGCCTTACGGGCTTAAAATTTCAAAAAATTATATTAATTATAATTTGCACGGTTAAAACCGCAAAATTTTTATATATTTGAAATTGTCTCAAGCTGAAGTATCATTGTGCAAAATTACCGATTTTTTTTTTTGACGAGAAAAGTTTGAGTTTAATGGCTGACGTCGGTACCTTACTCCCTTAAATCAAAAATGTAAAAATCATGAGTTGGGAGCATTATTCATACACATTTTATATCCTTCAACCCTTTTGTAGTCTCAGAAACTGAGGTTGAAAAACTGTAAAGTAGGCAACTTTAGGATTTCATTACGTCATCAATTCTGGGTGTACAATAGAAATTGAAGCGCATGTTGCCTACTTTACAAGTTTTCTCCTCAGTTTATAAGAGTACTGAAGGGTTGAGGGTTGTGCATATATGTCTAGTATCTAAAAATAAAACTTCAAAACTTTATGATGCCATTTAAAAGTTAATAGTAACAGCTACTTATGATAACAATTTCAAAAGCCGTGACCATCAGATAAGAGAGAAAATAGTTATTGAAATTAACATGGACTCTTATGGAACTAAAAGTTCAAAAAAAATAGTAATTTAAAATCTAGCATGGTGACCACCTAATTTTTTTTACTATATTAAAGATATCATATATGCTATAATGTATCACTGTGCAAAATGTCAGATTTTTCTTTCTTTGCGATTTTTTAGTAAAATCCTGCAGTACCTGATTTCCCGCCTTAAGGCACAAAATATGTGTATTTATAATAGTCGTGTCTCATGATTAATCATTGAGAAGAAATTTGTGTTCTTGAGGCCAGGGGCTCTTAAAAGGCGTAAAACACCTTGAACAAAAAAGTTGTGTTATATCCTAACAAAACCTGAAAATCAGCGTTGATTTGGCGAAAGTCTTTGATTTCTAATTTATTTTTCATTCACAAAATGCCACTGGCGGTCACTAACGTCACAGATCGCCCGGTTTACATGCGTGTAAAACAAGCGAGATGTGACCTCAGTGACCGCCAGTGGCATTTTGTGAATGGAAATTAAATTAGCCAAATCAACATTTATTTTCAGGTTTATTAGGATATTACACAACTTTTTTGTTCAAGGTGTTTTACGCCGTTAACTTCCTTTAAGTATTATCCGTGTGCATGGCGACGTCCAGGGGGGGCTGGAGACTCTTGCCACTACAGAACCTTAGCAGAAAAGCGTCAACCTCATGTTTTAAGCAGACCTGCAACACATTTGTTTTTAATGTCCCGCTAAAAGTACCCAAACTTAAATGACAGTCAAAGTTCCAGTAGCCAATGAGAAAGCTCCAACTTTGTAGGTAGCTAATCATTTAGCTTAAAAGTTTAGTTACTTTTAACAAGCCTTTGTATTGCAAACAGATGTATTGCAGGTCTGCCTAAAACATGAGGTTGTCACTACTCTGTTTAGGTTGTCTATGGCTACTGGATGAAATTCTTAGTCAGCGCTAAAAGCAAATAAATTGAGAATATTAAAACAAAATGCTTACAGTAAAAATATATGCTTTGCGTAAGGAACTAAAATGTGTGTGTGTGTGTGTGTGTGTGTGTGTGTGTGTGTGGTGTGGTGTGGTGTGGTGTGTGTGTGTGTGTGTGTGTGTGTGTGTGTGTGTGTGTGTGTGTGTGTGTGTGTGTGTGTGTGTGTGCGTGCGTGCGTGCGTGCGTGTGTGTGTGTGTGTGTGTTGTAAAGGTGGGGGTCCAACTTTACTCCTTATTTGTTTCACATTGCTGGTGTCACATGCAACTCTCATCCCTCTATACTCTCTCGCTCTTTCTCTCTCTTTGTTGTCACTTCCTGTCCAGCAAACTTATCACAGCAATTTCAAGAGCAAAGAGAAAAAAATAAGGAGTAAAGGTGGAAGTGCCTGGTAAACTAATTAAGGTGAATTGATTCATGTTAAAGTCGACGCCATACGTGAGCAAAAAACAACATAGGCCAGTATAGAAAAATATCTCATTATGCCATTTTGAAAGTACTTCGCAATATTTTTGAAAGTATTGATGCTGTTAACAGGTGGAATTATTATCTTAAATATGATTTATTAATAATAACCACAAAAAAAGGTATATTTTTTTCAAAGAAAATAGCCAAAAACTACATTTTTCCTATGCTGAGCAACGTTATTCATTGCTCAAGAAGAGCATTGAAAAGCAGTTAGAATGACGTCTTGCGACACACCTTATACAATCACACTGCATTCTACATCTTACGCAACGCAAGCTATATAAGAAGGCAGAGAAATAAACTTACCAACCAGCCACTTCATTGGAGCAACATAATGCTTTCTATCCTCAAATGTTAAAATCTCAACAGAGTATAATATAATCTTGTTGCATCCCAAAGGTTCATTCGCATTTCAGGGCAATCTTTGAAAATGCGAACTTACCTGATTTCCGTGTTAAGCGTTGAACAAAAAGCCTTGTATAATATATATTTTAGAGGAATAGACCAGAGAAAAACAACAGCATTTACATCACAAAACACTTGATGGGACTTACATAAATAACTTTATTTGTCTCAAAACCCAACTGTAGCTACGTAGCAGTAATCAGAAATATTGATTTATGCAACCCGCTCAACATTTTCATGCTAATTTTTGCATGTTTCTGACGTCATAAACATGAATAGTCACTTAAATTGCATACTTTACAGTATTTTCACACTCTCTCGTGAGGCTATAAAAAAAAAATAACTGTTATATGAGTTATCTATTAACATTCTGGAAAAAATTGTCAATAGTTTTGAAGGTCCCATTTCGTGTTTATTCATTAAAAAGAACATGTGGTTTTATGTGGTCTATGGCTTTAACATACCTAAAAATCAACGTTGATTTGACCGGAATAATTTATTTCTAATTTTTGATTCACAAAAGGCAGATGCAGAAAATGACATCAAAGCTTGCTTGGTCAAAGTGCACGTAAAACAAACAAGCTGTGGAGTCTTTCTACTCTTTCTCCACTTTACCTTTTTCCGTGAATGAGAAATAAATTACTCCGAGAAAGCCAACATTGATTTTCAAGTATGTTAGGATATTATCTGTCCTTGGAAACGCTTTAAATATACATTAAAAAAGACTTTATAAAATAAGATATTCCATAACATTTAACTTACTGTAGCATAGTAGTGTTCACGCGTGTATGCGAATTTCATATGAACGCACGCATAACAATATTTTGTCAAATTCGATAAAATAATATATTTTTTTTTTGCTATCTTTTTTGTCGTGTTGTCTTTCTGTCCCTTTTGCATGATATTTTTTATTTTGATAATTTTATCTAACACACACACACACACACACACACACACACACACACACACACACACACACACACACACACACACACACACACACACACACACACACACACACACATATATATATATATATATATATATATCTTTTCTCTCATCATTTTATAGCATTGTTCTTAATACAAGTGCACAAATTTGGAGTGAAAAAAGCATAAATTTTGCCGTGGCTCTACGTCAAGCGCAGGCACCTCGTCTAAGTTGCGGGGTTGCTAGCTCTTCAATATTTTATATAATGAACGGTTATGACGTCACTAACGTTAGCAATCGCAACAAAATAATCATCAAAGTTGGATGTTGAAATCCGTTATCATTTTTCTAAAGTTTAAATAATTATAAATATTTTCAGTTTAAAAGATGCATCTTAAAACATGTAAAAGTGTATGCCTCATTTAAATATCTCCGGAATCAGTGCAGTAGTTTTCTAAAAAAAAAAAAAAATAAAAAATTAAAAAAGTCACCCCCCTCCCCTATAAGCATTCCATGACAACGCACAGCATGCGGGAGGTGGATGATTGATGTGATTGCATAGCAACAACTAGCCTGCCTAGAGTTTCCACGGTTTTTCTAGGCTGTCATAGCGAATAGTGGGCTGTGTACTTAAGCCGTGACTGACCCGTGTGTGCTGTTTTCATTTTAATTTGAAAAATCCTTACCTGTCGATTAGACATTGTCTTGACTGCGGGACTGGGATTGGTGTAGCATGATAACACAATATGGCAAGCGTTATGTTTATAGTTATGTGACCCTTAGCATTTTCCTCGCGCTTTACCGATAACACTCTAAAAATTGGTGCATTAAATAAGTTACGAATAATAACTTATATAATTAAGATAATCGCTTTTATGTTATTATGAGTAACTAAAATAATGAATTTTAGCAAATTTTTAACAATAACTAATTTAATAGCTTTAAAAAACGTAAAACAATTTTAGTTTTTTTTTAATACCTTGCTAAAATACATTATTTTAGCTATACTCATTATAAAATAACTTAAAAGTGATGATCTTAAATAAGTTATTATTCGTAACTAAAGTAATGTACCAATTTTTAGAGTAAAGCTTTAATATTTTATATTTTGACCGTCATTTTTTTAATTGTCGCCTGCAAAATATATTTATATGCAACCTGTATAACATATCTGACCACAGAATTACATAACTAATAGGATACACATTAAAATAAATTATTTTGAAAATAATTAAAAATTTTAAATAATTTTTTTTATTTAAATTGCGCAAGAACCGAATTAATTGATTTCTGATAAATATGATTACTATGGTGTGTATGCATTCATGTTAAAGTTGATGTCATGTTGAATCACTCAATATCATAGACAGCATAGGACAATGACTCATTTTATTAGTTTAAATATATTAAGCAATATTTTTGAGAGCATTAATGCTGAATGCTGATAACAGATTGAAGTGGGAAAAATAATAATAACAAAAAACTACCCGATTTTCCAAAACATATAACCATAAAATCGAAGATTATCCTATGCTGAGCAATGCATAATATAAACACATATATTTTATAATGATTTCATATCATCAATCATAATTTTCATATCACCATTATATGCTGTTCATTTTTTTTAACCTTAAACATGGAAAGAATAAGTTATGCAATTTAGAATTTATGCTATATTTATGACATTCTAGCATAACTGGACCAACATAAATAATTATGCTATACAACATAATATTTATGCTATTTAGCATACTTATTATGCACGGAAAACATAACTTTAAGAAGTTATTCAGTTACATAGACGTAACTCTTCATACAAATCAATAACATGGTTCAAAAACGTTTAATCAGTAACTCGTTAGTCTAATTTTTTTTTCAACGATAAATACGTAGTACGCTCTTATAATCTTATATTTTTTTTTGTACTTCTAACAAATTTATTGTAAAAAGAAGTCTAAATACTAACTATAACAATAGATGATGTTATGTTGAACAAATTTTTGCTACAAATAAGCTAGCATAATTATTATCTTGTTATTTTTGTATGTGAATGATTTGGTTTATTGATTTTAATATTTAAACCTTAAAGGCACAGACAATATAAAAACATTAGCATTTACATATACATCACAAAACACTTGATGGGACTCATACATAAACAGCAATTATTGGTCTCAAAACCCAACTGTAACGCTGTAGGATTCATCAAAAATTGTCAATTTATGCAATTCGCACAACATTTTCATACTAGTTTTTGCATGTTTCTGACGTCATAAACAGAAATATTCACGCAAATTGCATACTTTACAGTTTTTTCACGCTCTCTTGTGAAGTTATATTTACATTATTATCATAAGTTTTGTAGATCCAATTTTGTGTTTAATGATTAAAAAGAACATTTTGTTTCATGTTTTCTATGCCTTTAAGATATATTTATGTCTTCTACTCTTTCTACATAGAAACGAAAACATTGAATATTTGTACATTATTTTAAAAAATAATTTAAATGATATATGGTATAATGGTGCATTGCTAGTCTGTGAGACTCTAGCGGGATAACCGTGGCGGGTGTTGTTCTTCTTTTTGTCTTAAGGTGTGTATGTCTGTGAAGATGCGCCCAACGTCGGACGCGAAACGTCGTGAAGACAAGAAGAAGAACAACACCCGCCACGGTTATCCCGCTAGAGTCTCACAGACTAGCAATGCACCACATACATCGAACCGTGAAAGCCGTGATATAGTTTTAACATTTAAAATAACGTTAAACTATATAATAATAAGTTGAATAAATATTTCGTAAATATTGCATTAGGTATCTTTGAGGTTTTTTTTTATAAAGGAATATTACTAATAAAATAAATTTAAGTAATCGACAAATAAGACAAAGTCATTTATTAATTATAATTATTTAGCTCTAGGTGTTTATTACGTTTTAGACTTGTGCGAAAATAATCAAATGAACATTTTATTTTTCACCATAATTCTTTCTACTTTAATCATATATAGCCAACCAAACAAATAAATACAATAATTTTCAAATAAGATTAAATAAAATAAGATGGGGAAAATAATTCCAATTTTTAATTTTTATTTATTTTTTTTTTTTAAATTTGAACGTTAACTGGAAAATTTGAATTCTTACATTTTAACATGTTATCTTAAAAGTAGAATAACTTAAATATTTTCTTTTTTATTACTATTTTTTTATTATATATATTTTTTTTTACAGTTATTTTATCTCAATTCGTTCGTTCGTTCGTTCATTTTATTTCTTCTATTTTTTATTGAATTATCTGACTGTATTTTTTTCTGGGACTAAAGAATTAACATATTATCTCAACATATTAGAGAACTGCTGTTTCAGAAAGCCATTGTAAATATTTAGAAATATCGGTGTAGGGTTCTCCTCCGTTACTGGTGGGCCATAAGTTGATTCCGGCAAAAACGTAATCCACAAATAACAACGAACCTTTCTCGGTCTGAAACAATAAATTAGAACCCATACAACACGTTGAAAAATAGCAAAAGCCTATATTTTTAATAAAGTTAATAGGTTAAAAAGCATTAGTAAAGTTATCTATCTATCTATCTATCTATCTATCTATCTATCTATCTATCTATCTATCTATCTATCTATCTATCTATCTATCTATCTATCTATCTATCTATCTATCTATCTATCTATCTATCTATCTATCTATCTATCTATCTATCTATCTATCTATCTATCTATCTATCTATCTATCTATCTATCTATCTATCTATCTATCTATCTATCTATCTATCTATCTATCTATCTATCTATCTATCTATCTATCTATCTATCTATCTATCTATCTATCTATCTATCTATCTATCTATATATCTATCTATCTATCTATCTATCTATCTATCTATCTATCTATCTATCTATCTATCTATCTATCTATCTATCTATCTATCTATCTATCTATCTATCTATCTATCTATCTATCTATCTATCTATCTATCTATCTATCTATCTATCTATCTATCTATCTATCTATCTATCTATCTATCTATCTATCTATCTATCTATCTATCTATCTATCTATCTATCTATCTATCTATCTATCTATCTATCTATCTATCTATCTATCTATCTATCTATCTATCTATCTATCTATCTATCTATCTATCTATCTATCGATCAATCATCAAGTGAACCTCGCGAGGTTATAAATAGATAAAGTATGACGTAGTAGATTTCCTTTCACTTAAAAAATTGAAAATTGCACACAGTTTTGTAATGTTTTATGTATTCTTGAATAATCAGATATGACGTCACTAAACGTTAACAAACGATAATAGCGTTAATTACGTTTCAAGCGTTAGAATCACATTGGATTAAACGTTAAACTTTACCTTTGCAAAACGTGTTTTTTTTTGTTTTTTTTTTTTCATTCGGTACCAATGCTTGTGACACTACTTACGTTTTTATCTTTAAAATATCAACGTTTAGTGAGGACATAAGTCATAAACCATTTATTCCACAATACTTATCTGTGCAAATGCTAATCTGTGTTCTAGTTTTTCAATGCTTTTCTTATTTTGATAAGAAATGTAAGTAATATTTATTGTAAATATAATATTTGCATTTTATTTAATGAACTAAAGTAATAATAACAATTTAAATAAAATTATGAGTATCGTTTCTAACTACTAAAGTGATTTTAATTTTATTAAAGTATTATTTTTATTTGTGCAAGTGGCCCATTAGATTGCATCCATTAGATTGCGTTATTCGAATTAAAGATTTGGATTTTGATCAACCTGATAACCCTTGCCAGTGATTATGTTATGAAGTTATTTAATACTGGACGTCATACTGCAGTAATGAATATTTTTGTTCAGCATAGGATGAACTTTGTTTTTAGCAATTTTCTTAGGAAAAATCAGTATATTATTTTCATATTTTTTCTCACATATTTGAAATACTAATTCAACCTATTAACATCATCAATTTGCTCCAAAATATTGCAAAATTCTTTTCATCAGAAAATTATTTATACATTTTTGCCAATGCTGGTATTGAGTAATCCAGCATGGCATCCACTTTAAAATGAATGAATATACTGTATATAGGGTGTTTGCATTCATGTTAACGTCAACGCCATGCTGGATAACTCAATAACATGGGTGACATAGGAAAATAAATCATTCTGTTAGTTTAAAAGCACTATGAAAAATGTTTGATGGCATTGATATGCATTGATATTATGTTGAATAAGTATCACAAGTATGTGAGAAAAATAACAATATCAAAAAATTAAACGATTTCTAAAAGAAAGTTGGCTTAAAGGAAGTTTTCCCTATGATGAGCAATGTTATTCACTACTCAAGTATTGCGTCTAACAAGTCAATTGAATATGACGTCATCCGCCAACATCCTATGTCAATTTTTCTTTGCCATACTCACCGCAGCATTATAATTAGTTTGCGACTCTGCAAGGCATATTGTTCTTACAGGATCATACCCTGGCTGCGTATCACACTCACAACTCTCAGCAATTGCCTTCCGAGTGTACTTTTGAGTGGGCTATAAATAAAGAAACACATTTTAAGAATGTTGATTGGTTGTACAATGCTAATTATTCTTAAAGACATAGAAAACATGAAACAAGCAACAAGCACTATTTAATTTTTAAACACAAAATGGGATCTAAAAAACTGATGATAATTTTTACCAGAATGTAAATGTGGCCCCACAAGAGACCGTGAAAATACTGTAAAGTATGCAATTTGTATGAATATTTTTGTTTATGACGTAAGAAACAGGCAAAAGTAAGTATGAAAATGTTGTACGGATTGCATAAATCAAAATTTTCTGATTACTGCTACGACACTACAGTTGGGTATGGAGACCAATAATGTTATTTATGTAAGTCTTATCAAGTGTTTTGTGATGTAAATGTTATTGTTTTCATGCTGTGTATGCCTTTAATTAGCCTATAATTTTAATTGTGGAGTTTTAACACAGCTCACAACGCAACAATCAATTTGAAGTTTTGCTTTTGTTTTCTATAATTGGTTAATTGAGTAACTTAATTGGGAAATAAGAGGGTTTGGGTTTAGGATTTTGTTAGAAATATCCACGCTCATGTGGTCTTATGTGTGGTACTAGTAGTCGGATCAATGTTAGTATCGAAATATCGATGTTTACCCGTCAAAGTGAACGAACTATACTTTACAAATTTCACTCAAAATGAACGATCTACGTTTGGCGATTTTACACGTTTAAGTAGGAGAACTAGATGGAAAAAGTTGGCAATTTGTAGATAGGTTATTTTGAATAAAATTTGTTAAGTGTATTTCGTTCACTTCAACAAGTATAAGCATTGATATGTATTTATATTACAAAGTACTTAATGGTACTTCCATAAATAACATTTGTTTTTCTCAAAATCCAACAATAGCACCGTAGCAGTGATCAGATTTTTTTTTTTAATTTATTCAACTAGCACAACATTTTTATACTAATTTTTGCCTGTTTTTAACATCAAATTTGAACTTGTCCCACAAACAGTATATTTTAAAGTATTTTTACATTTTCTTTTCAGACCTTACTTACGTTTTTCTAAAATATTTCATAAGTTTTATACTCGGACAAAAATAAATACGTAATGATATTATGCTAGCTCATTTTAAGGATATTTTCTCCATTGCATAATTTATACTATATTGCATAAAAAATATGATCCAGACCATAAATATTATGTGTTAATTAATACAGAGTAATGCTGTTCTTATTTAGCATCATTTATGCTATATTTACATACGAGCATACGTAAATGCAGCATAAATTACTTAATTTATTCTTTCCGTGTATGTTCCATCTTGTTTTTAATCAATAAAAGGCACATGTTAATTTATGTGGTCTATGTCTTTAAATATTATTATATTAATGTACTCACCAAGTAGTTCAAAAAATCTGCGATGTGTCCTATATTGTAAGTTGCTGTAGCCTCAGGCAATTTGACAAACGGAGCGATGAATGTTGGACAAACCTGAAAATTATTTAGCAGAAAAATAATATATAATCATTTTTTAGATATACATTTATTATTGCAATAAATTCCTTATCTCTACATTAACGAAGCTAAAACTACTAAACATTAAAAGCTATGGTCCTCATAGGCAAATGACTAATTTTGCCATTTTAAAAATACAAAGCAATATTTTGGAGTACATTGGAGCTATAATAGTTTGAATTAGTATCTGAAACATGTGAGAAAAACTACAATAAATTAAAAAAAAATGTCCCATGCTATGAGCATTGTTATTTATAAATCCAATATGGCGTCCAAGAACATTAAATATGACGTCATATGCATATATCCTATACACATTCAATTGTGAATTTTCTAAAATACTGACACACATACCTTCATTAGCATCATTGTATTGTAAGATCCATTCTTAAGAGGATGATATTTAATTTCTCGAACTCTGAATTTTTTTCCTGCAGTTAGTTGCCCTGCATCTCCACTTCTAACTCCTGTGTATATACGTAAGTCAACAGCGGGAATATTCTCACTGAAACATACACGGAAAGATAAAAAATTACCTAATAAAATGTTGCATTCATGCACGGAAAAAAATTATTATCTTTGGTGGGTACATGTATTCTTAGGTAAATTTTAATTTGGAATAGGTAAAGTTAAAAACTACAATAGACCGGTTGCACTCATATTTAAGAGCTGCCATTTTGTTGGTCAGGAATACACAGGCTAGCATAAGAAAAACGTAATTTTTATTTTTTTAATATCAAAAGAAGCTTCAACCCTCAATTAAAGTCTTATTTTTAGCTCTTAATAAGTTTGAAGAATATGAGAAAAATTCATTCAATTTAAATAAACTATTTGTATGTAAAAAAAAAAAATTAGGAGAAATTATGTTTCCTCTATGCATGACAATGCATTAGGCACCACAAACATGGTGACAAAGCGCAAGGATGTGAAAGAAGTCTATAGAGTGGTATCCACTGGTGGTTTCATTCATGTTAAAGTCGACGCCATAAGTGAGTGCTAAATAACATTGGCCAATATAGGAAAATGACCCATTTTGCCAGTTTAACCCTGGCAAAAGTGTATCCATGGATAATAAATTATCCATGGGGATTTCAACATTTTCCCCATGGATAGTTTCTATCCATGGGAAATTATTGTCCATGGACAAATTGCCCGTGGATAGTTTTTTTCCCATGGATAGAAACTATCCATGGGGAAAATGTTGAAATCCCCATGGATAATTTTTCTGTCAGTGGATATTCACTTTATCATGCATTTTTTTTAAAACTATCAATCTATAGTGGTTATTTGTTAATGTATGCTCTTGATCAACAATTTAGAATGACTTTTTGGGGTATTAAAAATTGAGTTACATCGAAAAACGCGATAAAATTTTTTACGGGTTGGTAACTTTTTGAAATAAACCCACTTTTTGGGAAGAAAATTTAAAAAAATGAAAATTTTTTTTCATTGATTCTAGTTGAAGATTAAAAAATAAACACTTTTTATTCTTACGCACTTTTTAATTTTTTGCACTAGGACTGTGTAAATGAGCTTAGATCGTCATATTCGGTATGCCGCCACGCTTAAATAATTCCCATGGACACACAAAACTATCCATGGGAAATACTTAAACTATCCATGGGAATTATAAATTATGTGGGAAAATTTAAAATTGTCCATGGATATTCAATTTCCCATGGATAGAAATAAAGTCCACGTGGGAAACACTAATATCCATGGGAAATATATTAAACTATCCATGGGAATTATAAACTACGTGGGAAATATTAAAATCTGTCCATGGATATTCAATTTCCCATGGATAGAAATAAAGTCCACGTGGGAAATACTAATATCCATGGGAAATATGTAAATATCCATGGGAAACCAGACATTATCCATGGGAATCATTGAATATCCGTGGATAACTTTTGCCAGGGAAAAATACTTCGCAATATTTTTGAAAGCATTGATGCTGTTAACTGGTTGAATTAGTACCTCAAGTATGCAAGAAAAATTATAAAAACCAAAAAATTGCTTACTTTCCAAAGAAAAAAGACCAAAAACTACGTTTGTCCTATGGTGATCAAGTGATCAATGTTATTCATTGCTGAAGAAGAGCATCAAAAAGTACTCAAAATGACGTCATGCGTGCACCCACCCTATACCACTTAATCTAAGTCATATCTTTATTGTAGCATAATATATCTGCATTAGGTAGTATTGTAGTATAATAATACTTGTGTTCTAGGTTATATGTCTACCTATTGCATTTACTTTATCTTAAAGGGGTACATACACCTTGGCTTTTTAGATAATCTACTAGGTACAAAAACAATTTCACAAGTTGTTAAAATCTGATGTGACTATTCCTTCTAATTTAAATATTAAATTAAATTTGAATCATTGATGGGCCAAGCAGCGAGCAACGATCAGCTGACTTTAAACTTCAATTCATATAATTTTTTTAGCTTAAATAAGCAATCAGCCACATTTTATGGTCAAAATGAAAAACAGGTATTGCCTTGTATGAAACGGAAATACCTGTTAATGTAATTTTGGCCACCATCGCAAAAGTGACCAAATAGCGTGAGATGGTTCTAACGATACGTGAAGCGGAGTATATAAGGGAGCGTGGTACATTTTGATTAAAGTTTTTAATTAAAAGGATTAGGCGCACGGGCTCAAAACTACATTTAAATTTATTTTCATAAATAGTAGTACTAAATAGTGGATTAAACACAACTTCAAAAAAGTTAGTGTCTGTGGCCCTTTAAGTACTATTTATTTCCCGTGTGCCATTATAGCATAAATGATGCTAAATTATAAAAACATAAATTCCATTGTGCTTCTAACGCTTGTAACGTTATTTACGCTCTTATCATTAAGATTGTTACTGTTTATAGTGACGCCAAAACCTTTGATTCCGTACTTCCACAAGAAGTACGTGACTGACTGATATCTCGCAAACTAGACAGTTGCAACCGGTCTATAGTGTTTGTTTTGCTGGAAATAAAGAATGTACACAGAATTGTTGCGAAAATATATATAGTTCCTCTTTAAACGATTTCCGGTCCAAGTCGGTCACCTTCTTCGTGCAAGCATTACAAAACTGTTCACAATTAAGCTATTCAACAAAACATTTTTAGATAATAATAATAGACGCATTGTCTGAGCCGGTTCCCGTGAGATCACCGAAGATAAGCAACGTCGAGCGTGGTCAATACTTGGTTGGTTGAATGACTGTAAAAAGTCTCATACTCATTCAAGTGCTGAAGCGTAGCTGTTCTTACATGATGGCATGACCATATGTGCTCCCTTAATTGGGTGCTGCCATTATGTGCGGCCGTTAAAACAAAAACATGATTTGTCGTTAACGAGCACTGGTCCCCGACCTTACACAGATTTGGTATTTGGAGCCCAAAATATTGTAAGTGCGGGTTCTATGTTGTGATATAGAAATTTGATATAAAACAAAAAGTTAATATGAAGAATGATTTAAAAATAGCATTCAATTGCTAAAAATACAGTAATATGTACACAAACCTGCATGTATGACAACATTAAAACTATGTAGCATAATATAAAATAAAACTTACATAGCTGTTATGGTCGATGACGATAAAGCCCATTTTGCATTTATAACTGCTGCTGGACCAGCTACTGATTTTCTATAGTCGTCATATAACAAAGCCTAGAATTATAAATTATTATTAATAAAAAAAGTATCAAAGAAATGCAGTTAAATGCATAGACATAACATGAAAACAAAAGCATTTATATTTATATCACAAAACACTTATTGGAACTTACATAAATAACGTTAATTAGTATCAAAACCCAACTGTAGATCAGAAAATGTCAATGTATGGAACCCGCACAAAATTTTTTTTTTTTTGCTAACTTTTTGCATGTTTCTGACGTCATAAACAGAAATATTTAAATAAATTGCATACTTTTACGGGTTTTTTACGCTCTCTTGTGGGGCCACATTTACATTCTGGTAAAAATTATTATCAGTTTTGTAGATCCTTTTTTGAGTTAAAGAACATGTTGTTTAATGTTTTCTATGCCTTTAATCGTAAGAGTGGAGTCACTTATTCTTGATTTTGCATAAATTTTTACTTAAAAAATTTCAACAATACATTTTTATTTTTGAATTTTGTTATGCAAAATTAAGAATATGTGCACACCTTAAAGGTGTAGAGCACCTTGAACAAAAAAAAATATACATGAATTATCCTAACAAGCCTGAAAATCAATGTCAACTTGGGCAAAATCATTGATTTCTAATTTATATTCCACTTCCAAAATGGTGCGAGCGGGAACTGACTTCACAGCTCGCCTGGTCCACGCGAGTGTAAAACAAGCAAGCTATGACGTCAGTGCTTGCTCGCGCTATTTTGTGAATGGAAAATAATTTAGAAATCAATGACTCTGACTAAATCAACGTTGATTTTCAGGTTTGTTAGGATATTACACATTTGTTTTATTTTAAAATGTTCTACGCCTTTAAGATTACAACTGCGCTTTTCATTCGCCTCCTGAATTCATCATTTTCGCTTTTTGTTACGGTTTCTTGGCAGGAAAATATTTACTTATGAGGTTTTTTATTATTATTATCATTATTTACAGAAAAAGGAAGAAAATACGTAATTTATGCTGCATTTATGTCTATATAGCATAAATTATGCTACATTAGAACAACAAAAATAATTATGCTCTACAACATAAAATTTAAGCAAAATAACACAATTATTGTGCAATATAGCATAAATTATGCCGTATTGAACAACTTGTGCTAAAGAGAGGCAAGCTTGTACGGCAAATTTGTCCGTGTTGAAGAAGGCGGATAAAATGCTCCCGTCCAGCCACCTCAATAGAAGACTTGCAAAAGTAGATTTTCTCAGACAATAAGCAAAACCCACAACTGATCAAAAATACTAACAAAGTGCTAGCAGACGACTTAGTGTTCCTGTCTACATTTAACATGCTTTCTTATGGAGGAATGAAGCAGCTATAACTTGAGTTAGATTTATTTCTTGGAATTGAAATTTTTTAGTGTTGTTAACTGAGCCTCATAGCTTTTGTTTATTTGGACTTAAATATAAATTTAGTTTTAAATTATTTTGTCACCCAATGGACTTGAAATCCAGGAAAACAAAAGCTTTGTGGCTCATAGTAAATAAAATTAAAAATTTCAGTTCTAAGAAATAATTTTAATTCAAGTTGTAGCTGCTTAATTGCCCCATAGGAAAACATTTTGAATCAGGACAGGAACAAAAAGTCATCTGCTATAGCACTTTGTTAGTATTGTTGAGCTGTCAGTTTGTTTATTTTATCACTAAACCTACTTTTGCAACGTCATCTTCTATTCCCATCCAGCCACTTCATTGCGGCGGCATAATCTTATATTTCAAAATTCTAATTTTTCAACAATATAATTTAAACAATATAATCAAAATCTTACCATGCCATCAAAAAGAGTTCCAACGTCTGCTCCTCCAACACGTTCTCCAACACTCAATACTGAAAATGTAAATTTATTTTACATATTAAAAAATTATATATTTATAATTTAAAATAGTATTATCAGGGCTTAAAGTAAGCCTGAGCTAATTGGAGCTGAGCTCTGGTAAAAAGTTAAAACTTTAACATTGCTCTTATGGAAGCTCCGGAGCTATATTGAGTTTTTTTTTTCAGCATTGATAGCTCTGGTAAAAGATTTTTTCTACTTTAAGCCCTGAGTATTATATATGTTGGTAACTATTGCCAAATTCACTCATTAGCCGAAATAAGTGACCACGTCGTGGAGTTGGTTTTGAGTTTTTAGCAAGATCCAAAATTCGGCACTTGTGTGTCGTGATTTTATGACCACGTCGTGGAGTGGTATTTAACAAAATCTACTTTCGTGAAGTGGTTATTCTTATTTGAACAGATCGTGGACTGACAAATACATTTAAAACACTTCGCGGTGTGGCCTTTTGATAATTGCCACGCTAGATCAGCGAGGTTAAAAAAATTTAATGCTCTACCTTATACCTTATTAATAAGAATATAATGTCATACATAACACTCTTAAAAATGGTACATTACTTTAGTTACGAATACTAACATATTTAACATAATCACTTAAAAGGCATAGACAACATGAATAAAAAACCTAAGTGTTTATATCACAAAACACTTGATGGGATTACATAAATAACATATAATTGGTCTCAAAACCCAACTGTAGCGCCATGTAGCAGTGTATCAGAAAAATTGGTTCTATGCAACCCGCAAAACATTTTTATTTTAGTTTTTGCCTGTTTATGACGTCATAAAAAGAAATATTCACGCAAAAAGTTGCATACTTTACAGTTTTTTACACTATCACTCTAAAAATTGATGCATTACTTTAGTTACGAATACTAACTTATTTAAGATATACACTTTTAAGTTATTTTGAGTAGATAAAATAATGCATTTTAGCAAGTTAATAACAATAGCTAATTTAAGTTGTTTCAAGTTTTTTTTAAAGGGTTTTAAAGCTATTTTAAGTTAAATTAGCTATTTTTAATAATTTGCTAAAATGCATTATTTTAGCTACTCGTAATAACTTAAAAGTGTACATCTTAAATAAGTTAGGATTTGTAACTAAAGTAATGCACAAATTTTTAGATTGATCTTGCATGGCCACATTTACAACCTGGCAAAAATTATCATCGGTTTTGTAGATCCCATTTTGGTTTAAAGAACATGTTGTTTCATGTTTTCTATGCCTTTAAGGTATTATGAGTAGCTAAAATAATACATTTTAGCAAATTATTAACTATATATAGCTATTTAAACTTTTCTAAATAACTTTTAAAAACTTTAAAAAACTGTTATTTTTATAATAATTTGCTAAAATGCATTATTTTATATTCATAATAACTTAAAAGTGATTATCTTAAATAAATTAGTATTCGTATCAACTATAAAAGTAATGCACCAATTTTTAAGAGTGATACTTTTATTATAACTTAAATAATTTTCTATTGTGTTTTTTTAGTTAATCAAAACTGTTATAAATGCATAAAACATTTATTTCTTATTATAAATATTTTTTTGCCACTATAATACATAATATTTGGTATTATAATGTGAATAATACTTAATTCTACATAATGCTGCTCTAAAGAAAGTATCTATTTCTCTGTTATTTCGAAAAGCAACACACAGAAATTGATAGATTGTAATGCACGTTATAAATATAATATATTTAACATAATGAAAAAGAAGGAGATTGACTTGGACCGGAAATCAATAAAAGAAAAACTATATTCTCATAATAATTCTATGTACATTCTTCATTTTCAGCAAATCAAACAGTATAATTTTAAATTGAAATTGATTTAAGTTCAAAAAATGCTTTTTTCCCGAAAAAAGATTCTAATTTGATTAAAATTTGCCGCTTAAATTTGAATTTTTACATTTGAATGTAATCTTTAAAGTGGAATAACTTAAATATTTGCTTGTGTTTTCACATGTTTGACGTAACTAAACTTTTAAGTACCATTTCTTCTTTGCTTTGTGTCAGTACTATAATTCGAACCGTCTAGTTTGCGAGATATCAGTCGCGTTCACCTACTACCTTAAAAATATTTAATATGAAATATAAAAATACGAACCTTCTGACAAATTATGTGACGTGTTTACATCTTCTATTAAAACAGGTGGATTTATTTTCAATGGTTCTCCTGGATTTTCTAAATATTGTTCCATAAATCTTGGATCAACTGCACTTCCATCTGGAACTGGATCCGTTGGATCAGTATAAGAATTTGATCTTTTATTTCCATCTTGTGAATCTTCCAATGTAAAAATATGTTTTGAATCTTTTATATTTTCTTTGGCAAAAATAGTAATAAATATAGTAAATAATATTATATAATATTTTAACATTATGGTAAGATATAGTAAAAATGACATGCAAAATATCTTTTAGCTTGTACTTATAACATTTTTTCTTATCTCTCAGGAAATATTTTATCACGCACTTGTACGTATATTATGTTACTTTTATTTTTTATTGTAATCAATTTTTACTTATTTTGTTATTTCAAATTTACTGATGCATGAAAAAATATATTTATCTACCTAATTTTTTTAATGGTAATAAAAAAATATAACATGTACATCAGAAAATATTGATTTTAGAAAAAGATTACTTTTATTAAAATTGCTATAATTATGCGTTGAAATAGGCAATTTCACATAATAATCAGAACTTGTCATGTGCAAGGGTCATCATTACTTTTATGTTCATTTTGACCTCTGGTATAAGGATTAAATTGCGAGTTTTAATTTTCTAGATTTTCTGCTGATATTGTTTAAACACGTTAATAAATTGCATATCACACATCATATTATAAAGTAAAATAAAAATTATAATAACTTAAAAAGTATTTACTACGTGAACGATTCACTAAAAGAACGGGTTGTAAATTGTGCTCAACAAAGATGACTCCAAATTATATAGTGTCTGGGTTCTACTAGAAATTTTAGTTTCTCAAAGCTTATTTTTCAAAATATGTATTAAAATGACATTTATTACTATATTTGAAAGATCCACGGTGAGAATCTAAAATTTCTGATGAGATTTTTATTCATCTTATTATCCTTATTCATTTGCAGTCAATTTTGCACACATTTTCACCCTGTTCCTTTCACTTGGGCTCCTTCACGTCCTAAATACATTTTGAGTAATCCTTTTTTTCTTAATAATGATGTGCGATTTAATGTGTTTTTACAATTATGAAGCAACGAAGTTAAAAATTAATGCTCTTGATTTAACAAGGTATACCCTGTACCAGTTAAAAATTAACATAAAACCAATGATGACCTTTACCAGTGATCAACCCTGAATGGTGCTTGTCATAGTGCCGTGTCCTGATTATGGGAAGTTGCCTATTCTCACAAAATAAACGTCACAAGCGTTATTTAGTTAGTAACTATCAAATAGAAAATTTGTAACGGCTAACAATAAGTTTGACATTTATTTCTTTGCAATTGTAACGCTTGTGACGTCATTAATGTAATTATCTTTAGATTTTTAAAGTTTAAATATACTTACGAAATTTTATGAATGTCTAGCAATTAATCGAAGCAGAGTTAGTTTACGCTTCAGATCGTAAGAAGGTGAGGTAATGTTAATTAAATGGGGGAATCCTAATAAAGACAATCTTTAATACCCTAGTTGTCAAATGTATAATTATAATTTGCAATTTACGTGAATCATTCTACTTTTCACGTCAGAAACAGACAAATTTGGTATGCAAATGTTGTGCGCGATGCATAAATATATATTTTTTTTGATCCGTGATCACTGCTACGATTCTAGAGTCAGGTTTTGAGAAAAACTAATTTTATTTTTGTAAGAGGCCCTTTGTTATTTAATGTACTGAATATGGTTATGTTGTGTTCTGGTCTATACCTTTAACGTTGGTAGTAACGCAGGTTAGTTCCACTGTACAGCGAGTTATATTAAAAACAAGACTTTACTTTACAAGGATTTTACGTAATTTGCAGAAGAAGATCGGATTTCGCTGCAAATTCAAACAAATGACTAACAGCACAGGCTTCTTGGAAGCGTGGCCGCCACTTTTAAATCATGAATTAATTGCTGAAATGTAATTAATAAAGGTAAATATTGACGAAATAGAATCTACTAATTATACTCTTATTCTAAAAATGTGCTCAAATACTGTCCAAAAATTTAAAAGTCTTCCTCATAGCTCATAGCAGCAATGAACACCGCTCTTGACCTCTCTTATTAGTATAATATGCATCAACTCGTATATTGGTAGGGTAAAAATACGTACACTCCCCCGAGATAAATCTGACCGCAGCGTTCATGTCTCCAAATGTTAAATATATGAGAAGACTTTAACGCGACCGGTCAGATTTAGCTTGGGGGAGTGCATGTACAGTTTCGATCAAATGAATAGTTACCATTTAAACTCGATGTTTTTTACCGCGTTAAATTTTGTTCAATTTTGCAACCTTGTTTATGATTATTCATTGAACTCTATATTCTCAATCACATCTATATTCAAATTCATTGAGTCTATATATTGTAATAGTTGACAAAGACACCACAAGAAGTCACCTGTGATGCACTCAGGTAGACAATCCGGCGGGTAAATATTTTGCTTGCTTGCTTGTTTGCTCATCTCTCTCTCTCTCTCTCTCTCTCTCTCTCTCTCTCTCTCTCTCTCTCTCTCTCTCTCTCTCTCTCTCTCTCTCTCTCTCTCTCTCTCTCTGTCTTCTAAGAAATGCATTTAATGTTTTTTTTATGTTTCAAAATAACTGCTGACTTACCGATTTGCCCGATTAAGAGATTAAAATTAAGATTTTTTTTCTTATCATTTATATCAATATGATTTGTAATGACAGCAATTTGGTAAGAAAATAGTTCGAAACTTGTTATCAAACAAATACTTGAAAGCATTTCTCACAAGAGAGAGAGAGAGAGAGAGAGAGAGAGAGAGAGAGAGAGAGAGAGAGAGAGAGAGAGAGAGAGAGAGAGAATGAGGAAGCAAGCAAGCAAAATATTTACCCGCCAGATTGTCTACCTGAGTGCATCACAGGTGACTTCTTGTGGTGTCTTTGTCAACTATTACAATATATAGACTCAATGAATTTGAATATAGATGTCTCAATGAATTTGAATATAGATGTGATTGAGAATATAGAGTTCAATGAATAATCATAAACAAGGTTGCAAAATTGAACGAAATTTAACGCGGTAAAAAACATCGAGTTTAAATGGTAACTATTCATTTGATCGAAACTGTACAATTTTTATTATTTTTTTTTTTTTGCTCGCCATATTGTGTTATTGTGCTAAACACCAATCCCAGTCCCAGTCACGACATTGTCTTATCGACAGGTAAGGATTTTCCAATTAAGGGAAAAGCAAACACAGGCCGGCCACGGCCTAAGTTCACAGCCCGGCATTCGCCATGACAGCCCAGAGAAATCGTGGAAACATCTAGGCAGGCTATTCAGTACAATCACATCAATCAAACATGCATCGTGCACGTGTTGTGCTCTCACACTTCACGTACGCACCCAGCAGTGGCTCGAACCTATATACTCGGTGAGGAGTACAGAGTTGCGAGTCAGCTGCCTTCACCACTCGGCCATACCAGATCGGTGTGTCCCATTTTTAATAAAACTTGATGTACTTTACGATGTAAAATTGATTTGAAAAAAAAAAGTGTGATGCAATTAGTATTATCCATATAAATGAATGCGATTATAGAATATAAATAATTTGGTCTCCATTGAATTTAGGGTGAAGGTGTAAGAGTGGGCCAGACATTTAGTCAGGTTTAAACCTCGCCCTTTCAAAAATTGTATTTTCTTTGATGCTTTTTCTGAATAAAGACGATTACTTATTTATTATTTATTTACTATAATTAAAACTAAAAATTAGGTAAAAAAATAGACAATTTCATTAAAAATACCTCATATTGAAATTATAAATTAAATCATTTTTTTAATATTTATGTTAATTCAAACAAGCATAACAATAATAATTTGTGAATTGTAAGTCAAATTAAAAAATTAATTATTAATGATTTATTATTCATGATATCATAACTATAAGATTTATATGCTTGCATGTTGAAGTCGACGCAATGCTGGATCAAACTCATTTAAACAGTTAAAAAAATACTAAGCAATATTTTGATGAGCATTTGATTCTGTAAATTATTTTAATTAGTATCTCTTAAAGTATGTCAGAAAAATAAAAACAAAAAAAAAAAATCAGAAAGAAAACAGCCATAAACGAAGTTCGTCCTATTCAATGTTATTTATTACTTCATATGGCGTCCAAGTGCATTAAATATGAGGACCAGCGCATAATATATCTTATATCTGCAAGGTATTATAATGTTAAAGCATTAAATATTATTAAATAAAAAATAAATTACTAATTTGATTTGAGTTTTATTTTAACTTTTTTAATTGTCATATCACTGTCAAAGAAACAAAAAATTCCAATAATTGACAATTAAAGCAAAATCATGTAAATTTAACAAATTAAGTGAGGTATTACGTGCGGAAACAGTCAAAATAGAGGAACTTTGTTTTACAATAATTCTTTTTACGATGTTTATAATCATAATTTCTAAAACTTTAATTTTAAATAAAATTGAAAGATTAAAAAAACTATTATTATTACATTTTTAGACTTTAACAATGACAATTAAAATGGTTGGTAATAAAATTATTGCGGCCCAATGTTTCTTATGACATTTTATAAAACTGCTGTGTCAGAAAGCCATTGTAAATATTTAGAAATATCGGTGTAGGGTTCTCCTCCATTACTGGTTGGCCATAAGTTGATTCCAGCAAATACGTAATCCACAAATAGCAAGGAACCTTTCTCGGTCTGAAGAAACAAATAAACATATAAATAAGTACGAGAAAAGCAGAAGAAAGAAAGTAAGAAAGAAAGAAAGAAAGAAAGAAAGAAAGAAAGAAAGAAAGAAAGAAAGAAAGAAAGAAAGAAAGAAAGAAAGAAAGAAAGAAAGAAAGAAAGAAAGAAAGAAAGAAAGAAAGAAAGAAAGAAAGAAAGAAAGAAAGAAAGAAAGAAAGAAAGAAAGAAAGAAAGAAAGAAAGAAAGAAAGAAAGAAAGAAAGAAAGAAAGAAAGAAAGAAAGAAAGAAAGAAAGAAAGAAAGAAAGAAAGAAAGAAAGAAAGAAAGAAAGAAAGAAAGAAAGAAAGAAAGAAAGAAAGAAAGAAAGAAAGAAAGAAAGAAAGAAAGAAAGAAAGAAAGAAAGAAAGAAAGAAAGAAAGAAAGAAAGAAAGAAAGAAAGAAAGAAAGAAAGAAAGAAAGAAAGATTTTAAAGGTGAATTGCAAGGTTTCAGGGGTCAAAATTCAACAATACTTATATATATATATATAAAGCTTTTCAAAACTCTACAAAATTTTCAAGGATTATTTTATTTTAGAATATTAGAATTTTAGAATATTCAATACGTACCGCAGCATTATAATTGGTTGTTGACTCTCTCAGACAAATAGATCTTACAGGATCCCAACCAGGCTGCGTCTCACACTCACAAAAATCAGCAAATGCCTTTCGGTTGTACTTTTGAGTAGGCTACATATAATTAAATAAAGAGAGACATAGAAAATAATTATCAAAAAATGTTTAAGGTAGTCAAAAAAGAATATCTAAAAATAATCTTTAATATTAAAGCTCCTGAAAATGCGATCTTGAATTTTTATTTATTAACGCAATTAGAGAAAACACCACAAGAGCAAATCCAAAACTATGTCACAGCTAAAAGTGCTGTATACGCTAGCTTGGCGTGAGTTACTCTTACCTTTGCTTAAATTTCTCTTTTACATATATCTGTAGCTGTAAAAAAATGTATGTATGTACGTAAAATTTTACGTCCAGCAGCAAGTTTAAAAATAAAATTATTTTCATATCACATCATATGTGTTGTAAAAGTATAAAGTGCATTGATTTGCATCGTAACCCGCTCAGACAAAGGACATCATAAGTAATTAACCATGTATTTATTTCAGGCTCGGACTGGCCATAAAGAGCAAGTTTGCGATAGCAGTTGTCGCCCCCCTTGTTTGTATGCCCTTAAGGCCCAGAAAAAGGCGGAACCAGTATTTTACGCCTACTTGTGTGGCCTCTAAAGAGGGTGTTACACCCAATTTCGCGGACGAGGCCACTTGAGTGCCAGTCTTACCCTGATTGATTTACACCTTCATATTTTATTGAAAAGTGAGCTTCATTGTGAATTCATGGTGACCCGTTTGAGATGTCTTCTTCATAATTAAGGTTCATTATAAACATCACAAATGAAGCGGTGGGGAAATGGTATTATGATATGAAGCGGATATTAGCATCTTTTGGTTTTGTCTTGCTTCAATCACAGCATGCACCTGGTCACTCCTGGACTTTTGAAAATATTTGGCAGCATAATAACGGTCTCCCTTGTCTGCATTCTGCAAACAATCAACTGAAAACTACTCAGCATTCAATTTTCATACAAATATGCTAAACGTTCTGATTAATATTATAACTTCCAGCAAATCATGCAATATTGTTTAATACTATACTCACTGCTTGAAAAACTTCCCAAGTACCTAATAAGAACCCGTTTTTAGCAAGATTTCGGTAAGTTTCTGACTAGAAAAAGATTCTTACTTACAAAGTAAGAACTTGCCAAGAACTTGTTTAAAGATCTTGACTGAGTAGCATTAGGTAAGTTCTCACTAAGAATTTGCTTCAAGATCTTAGATTTTACTTGGCTAAGATTTTACCAAGATCTTAGTTCTTGGCAAGGTCTTAACAAGAACTTCTCAAGATCTTAGTTATGATTTCTTGCCAAGATCCTGGCTAATTTCTTTTAAATAATAAGCAAAAAAAATCTTGTACACTTCTTGACAGGATTCAGTTTCTTGGTCCATTCTACTTCCTCTACGCTCTCACATTCACCCAACCGGCACCCAACTTGATGACGTAAAAAAATTCATAACTGTTATGCAAAAAATATACCTATAGGCTTAAAACACCTTACAATAACATTTATAATATGCTAACATACCTTACAACGTTTGTTTGGCACGAGTCATTTCTAATTTATTTCTCATTCATTAGATATGAGTTGCAAGTTTATGACATCACAGCTTGCTTGTTTCCAGGCCCGTGGACCAGGTGAACTGCGACATCTTTAATCCCGCAATCGACATTTTGTCAATAGAAAATAAGTAAAAGAATCAATGACTACGGCCAAGTAATTGTTGATATTTAGGTATATTAAGATATTAAGCAAGTTTTTGGTTCAAGGTGTTCTACGCGTTAAACTATATTACACTTGCGCTAAGCTATCGTGAGATTAAATTTAGTTATGACACATTTTTGTGGTAACTGTAACGGCTTTTGGTTTCAGCGCATTATAATACTTAACAATTTTAGATTACAATTTTTTAGAAGATTTAATATTACAATGAACACATTACTATTTTTTTAAAAAGTCTTCCTTGAGTACGTGAAATGTAGTAGTACTGGCAGCCTTACTGTCTTAAGGTTGAAATTCCTATATTATTATTAAGAAAAAACAGCCAAACCGACACTGCCGCAGTAGTTACCGGCAGCCGGCACCCCTATTTTCCGGCCCCTCTAGTAATACAAGAGTTTGTAAGTAGTGGTATGGCGAGTAGACGGAATTCTAAAATTGTTGGTTCTAGTTAGAATCTCGTGAACTTCCCTGGTATGCATATGACTTCATGGTGAAGAAGGTGAATCTTCCTTTTTAGCTTCACTTCATTAACGAGAAAAGTGAAGCTGATTTTTTTAAGTTCAACTTCAATTCAAATTCACGGTTGGAGCAAAAATGAAGCTGAAGTGAAGTTTACTTCCAGCTTCACTTTTTGAGCAAAGATGAAGCGAGAAGTGAAGCAGCCGTTGGGGAGGCAGCTGCTGGCTGGCTGCGTGGCATTACGGAAAAGCGATGGCAGGCGAAGACGGTGAGGCAGCGCTGATCCGGTAGAGCGAGAAGAGCGCGGTGGCTGCAGATGGATAGCGAGTGTTTGCGTGGAAGTGGACGCCAGTCGCTAGCAAGCAGCAAGCTAGTAGCTCGTTAGGGAAGTACGTGTGATATAATTTACCTTCTTTTACAAGTTTATGTATGAACAGTTGTTTATTTGACGACTGATCACTTTTCATAAAACGTGTATTACGTGTTTATACACGTGTTTCATGTGTATAAGTTCCAGTTATTTTGTCATATTTTTGCTGATAAAAGAATTGTCTTTGTTTCATACGCTGATGAGATTGCCACTTTTGGTAGGAAAATATAAGAGATTCTATTTATTTTTGGGTATATGTGTTGTAGTTAAATATAGAAAAAAGCATGCAAGTATTATTTGACATTATTTTATGATTTGCTAGTGGTTATAATAATTAGAAATATTAGCTTATTTGCATGAAAATTGTGCATGTGCTGTATAATTTACAGAATGAAGAAAAGGGAGACCGTTATATTATTTAGCGCCAAATGTTTTCAAAAGTTCAGGAGTGACCAGGTGCATGTTCTGAAGCCAAACAGAAGCAAACGATGCTGATTTCTGCTTCACATACTGCTTCCCATATGCTTCCTTTTCGAGCTTCATAATGAAGCTTCATTATAAAGGAGGCATTTCAATGGCTCACCGTGAATTCACCATGAAGCTAACTTTTAAATAAAATATGAAGGTGTGAATGAATTCATGGTGAACTACTAATGAAGTCCTTTGCCTCAGCGAGTTATTACTTTTGCTATAAAAAGATCCTGCCGATAACTAGTACATTTACCAAATTCCTTTAAATATTTGATAGCTGTATTAATAATAACTTACCACATAATTCATAAAATCTGCCATATATCCTAAGGCATAAGTTTTTCCAGCTGAAGGCAAAGTTACGAAAGATGTGAAAGTTGGACAACACTGAAAATAATCAGAATATAGACAAATAGATCAGATCAAAAACATGTTATCGGCAGTACGGTAGTAGAAAAATACTAATGCTGTTACTAAACTCTGTTTTTCGTGACACAAACCACACAAAATGACGATCTTTAAATGGAAATGCGCATTTTTTTTGGAAGCAAAGAACAGATTTTACAAACAACATTACCATCTTTTTTTATAAAAATAGTATGCAAAATTAACAAAAATCTTAATTTTTTTAAAATAGTCGGAACATGTTCTTAGAAATTTATACCACTGAAAAGTGATTTTTATTCGCATATTGATGTAATTGAGTAATTCCAAATAATATGTTGGTTTCGTTATTTGACAAGGTAGGTAAAATGTATATCTCGTTATTTGTAACATGTAGCAATAAATGTATCATGTGTTTTGTCACGTGAATTAATATTTAGAGAACTTTAACAGAGAAGCGACATCCCCATGTTTTAGGAAGTCTGCAACACTCAACAGCTTTGACTTGGAAACGTTGCTTTTTAAAGCACCAATCTGAGGCCAGAATTACCTGATTCTAGGCACCAATCAGAGTGTGCGCTATAGTATTTTCGTTTGCAGCGTTGCTAAGTATAAAGAAATGAGTGTTGCGCGTCTGCCTAACACATTGGAATGTCACTTCTCTGTTTAAAGTCTTCTAAATATGTGTAACTCAAGCAACATCTACATTAAGTTTGGAAACGAGATAGAAATTTTGCTCGTGTGACAAAAACGAGATACAAATATTGATTGGAATATATATATATATATATATATATATATATATATATATATATATATATATATATATCGACGGCTACGCGGCAAATGTGATCATCAGAACATCTCGCGCGCACACACAATCTGACTATCAGACTTCCTCGCCACGCCACACAATCTGACTATCAGACTTTCTCACAGTTTTGATGTGAAAAATGAAGTTAAATAAGTGGTAATAAAAAAAAATTCAAGTTCTTTTAAATTTTTTAATCTATGTCATTGAAAACAAATATTATTCGTTACACAAATAATAAATAATTAAGATATCTTAAAATTAAAAAACCTAATTTTTTATACGGATTATATTATAAATGATTACGATATTTTATAAATCATTTACATATTATCTTTTTTAATTTTTTTTATACCAATTTTTTTTTAATTAGATTTGTTTTTTTCCTAAAAAAATTATTTTAATAAAATGAGAAAATACAATTTGAATTTAATTATTATTATTTTATTATTAACAATTATTATTTAATATTTTGCCAAAATTAATTCTAAATTACTACTTAAATAATTATGCACTCTAATTGATAAATATAAATATTAAATAATATATGAAAAATAGTTTTATATACCTACAATGACATTACTTTAATAGCGTTGTATTTTTACGTAAACAAGACAACAAAACTCCAACTTCTCTTTCAATCAAACGGAGCACGGTTAAAAATATAAATATAAGTTATTAAACAACATTATTCATGGCCTTCATGGGGTAAGTCATCATTAAACTTTCTGATAGTCACTTTGTGCGTGAATGTCAGGTAGTCACTTTGTGTAAAACGACATAGTCAAATTGTGCGAACGGCGAGAATGTCTGATAGTCAGATTGTGCGAATCGCGAGAAAGTCTGATAGTCAGAATGTGTAGCGCGGCGAGGAAGTCTGATAATCAGATTGTGTGTACGCGCGAGATGTTCTGATGATCACATTAGCCGCGTAGCCGTCGATATATATATATATATATATATATATATATATATATATATATATATATATATATATATATATATATATATATATATATATATATATATATATATATATATATATATATATATATATATATATATATATATATATATATATATATATATATATATATATATATATATATATATATATATATATATATATATATATATATATATATATATATATCGATGGTTCCGCGTCAAAATAGAGTATCTGCACTTTCCACGCAGCACGGTATGTGAACTAGTGGCCATTTACTTAACATTGCAGATACTCCACGGTGGAAAGTGCAGATACTCTATTTTGACGCGGAAGCATCGATATATATATATATATATATATATATATATATATATATATATATATATATATATATATAATATATTTATATGTATGTATGTATATAACTTCTCTTAAGTTATAATATACTTGCTGAAGGCAAATCTCTTAGAAAATGTGTCTAAAAAATAAATAAAAAAAAGGTCAATGTTTTAAATATTTACCTTCAAGTTCCAATCTCTTTACACAAAAAGAATTCAGAAAAACTACTAAAAAAACATTGATTTTAAAATATAATGAATTACTATTTTGCTAGAAATGATGAAAAATATAAAAAAGTACAAAATAATAATGATAAAAAAATCTGAAAGTTCAAAATAATCTCGGATACTTAAATAGTCACTATATAATTTTTTTATTCTGTAAATAAGCTTGAAATCATGTGATTTGTGGACATTTTTAGTAAATAATTTCAATATTGACAATATATGATAATAATAAAGACAATTTTTCTATTCTTCAGTTACCAGGTTAATCACTGCCCACTCAGACATAGGAAGTCATTAGTATAGTTCATAATAAATTCATTTAAACCTTCATCTTTTTAAAGTGAGAGTTCATGTAAGTCTCATGATGAATTCACGGTGAGCCTTTAAGATGCTTCTTTCATAATGAAGCATCATTATGAAATTCATTATAAAGCGGATATGAAGAAGCAGAGATGAAGTGAAACCCCTCTAGCAGCTTCATTTCACTGCTGCTTTATCTTCCTCCAAAAATGAAGTGAGAAATGAGGTTTAAACTTTCAATGGCTTTACTTCACTCTCCGCTTCCTTTTCTTTCTGACCGTGAAGTTGAAGTGAAGTTGAACTAAATAAATTAGCTTCACTTTGCTCATTTTTGAAGTGAAGCTAAAAAGGAAGCTTCACCTAATTCATATAATGAATTCATATGTCTGACTGTGTGGTATGGGTCATCATTATTTTTTATAATAATTTCGGCCTGGTAAAGGGATTACTGTTACAAATTGAGGGTCTAATTTTTTTAGTTTCTTGCTTCAGAAATAATAAAACACATTTCATTCTCACCTACCACAGTATATTATACAGTAGGTTATCTCCTATACTGAGAATGTCATAACAATGCGTGCTACAATTGCAACTGGGTGAAGACTGCAGAACTAGACGTGTAGTGTTACTTCATATGGCGGCTTCTAGTTCTACAGCCTTCCCCCAGTCGCAATTATGGCGCGCATTTGATCTGATCACATTCTCAGTGTAGGAGATAATCAACTGTATTATCTCCTATGCACACCTACTATACAAAAATAAAAAGTACAACTTAAAAAGAATTGTAGACGTAAAGGAGCCTCCCTAATGAACGTAATGGGCTTTGAATTTTGCTATAGTGTTGAATCTAAATGTGATGGTCTAGGTTCCTTCAGAAATTTCAGTAAGCATTGGTTAAAAATTAGAAATACATAAATATACTATGCTTTAAAACATAAAATATTTATGTATGTAATATATAGTTATTATCATATTATCAAAGGCGTAGAACAACTTTATTTATCTAAACCTTAATTCTATGAATTCATACATATAGCTCGATCGTAATAAGCTACAAGAATATTAGAAAAGATTTTAAAGTCAAAATAAACTTTTATTTGTGTGATGATGAATGAGGTAAACTGATGTTATTTTCCCTATATTGGACAATCAAAGGCACTACAAAGATGGCGACAATCCGCAAAGATGTAAAAGGGGTCTATAAAATGTTACTTACCCTCATTAACATCATTGTACTGTAGTAAGAAACCTTTAAAGGATGATATTTAATTTCTCGAACTCTGTATTTTTTTTCTGCACTTAATTGAGCTGCATCTCCACTTCTAACATCTGTATACAAGCGTAGGTCAGCAGCGGGAATATTTTCACTGAAACATAGTACAGAGTGTCCACAATCAGTCTTGGGTAGATAACCTTGACAGAGAAGCGACAACCTAATGTTATAGGCATGTTACTTTTGTTTTGAAAAACCCGCTAAAAGTAACCAAACTTTTAAGATAAATAATTGTCTACCAACAAAATTGGAGCTTTCTCATTGTCTTAGAGTATTTCAACTGTTATCTAAGTTTGAGTACTTTTACCGGGATTTTCAAAACAGGTGTATTGTGTGTCTGCTGAAAATATGAGGTTGTCGCTTTTCTGTTAAGGTTCTCTAGTCTTGAGGTGTTCGCGTGAGATTTTTAACATTTTTCGAACACGAACTAGAAACTTTTTTGTGGTTGTATGTTCAATCAACGAAGCTTAAGATAAACGTGAGGTAGTGACTGCACAATTCCTTTGTCTTCTGCAACATTTTAAATTCTCTATTTCCCGTATGTTTCACGTTTCGATGGCGGGAAAATATTATCGTGTGAATATTTTTTTCCAAATGTTGAACTTTTACCGGAAATAGATCTAGGTGATTGGGTAAATTCGGAAAAGATGAACGAAATGCGCAGTCGCTACCTTAAGTTATCTTCAGCTTTGTTGCATTTGAGTTCGTGTTCGTTCATATTAATCCAGTTCTGTATGTGTTTGTTGGAGTTCATGTGCATGTTCGTTCAAGTTCGTTCGATTTCGTGTGCATTTCCATTCGAGTTCGTGTAAAGTGCTGGCCACAATTGAGTTTGAGTGCACGAGGGAGGGGCCAAGCTTTCCGAGCAAAACTATTCGGCTGTCCACAAAACACCAACAACAAACGATAGCAGCGCTATAGTCTCCGCAGTAGAACACCTCTTTACCGTGATGTTACCTGAATCTTATATCTCGTTTTTATATCTCTCGTAGGAGAGCACTGAAACATTTTTTTACTATATTTTTTATAATGTTAACCAGCACTCACTATGCAAAAATGGGCAAATAGTGAGTATTTTCGTGAAATAAAGAACTTATCAATCGGATTACCGCCATGTTTGTTTTGATGTTTTTTTGCAGCTGTTTTGTTTTTCAGCCTAATTTCCACTTTCTGATTGGCTATTCAGTTTTTACTAGAGATTCTGGCTACCTGAAAAGTGGATTTCATGGTGGGGCAGTCGTCGTTTTTCAGGTTGATTTTGCTGAAAACATAGCACGCCACCTAGCGTTAAAATACATGAACCACACTGTTTTGGCCAATCACAATCGAGAAAATTATCAGCAAACTCAATTATGGCCAGCACTTAACGACACAGGCTTCTTGGGGGCGTGGCCACCACTTTTAAATCATGAATTAAATACTGAAATTTAATTAATAAAATTAAATATTGACGTCAATTGAATCTACTAATTATAATACAATCTTTCTAAAAATATGATCAAATACTGTCCCAGATCCCAGAAATCATTAGTCTTCTTCATTCTAAGACTTAAATGACGTTACCAACGATTTATCGTTTCAATATCAACGTTAAGCTAAAGTGACGTCATAAAGAAAAAATCGTAAATAAACTTGGCCGTAGAAAATTTACATGTTTTTCATTCGATCTCAACGCTTGTAACGTTGTGTATTTATTTCTTGTAGTTTTTATTTTTAACGTTTAGTAACGTCATAATCGTTAATTCCACAATACTTAAAGGCGTAGAACACCTTGAACAAAAAAGTTGCGTAATATCCTAACAAACCTGAAAATCAACGTGGATTTGGCCGGAGTCATTGATTTCGAATTTATTTTCCATTCACAAAATGCCGCTGCCGGTCACTGACATCACAGCTCGCCTGGTCCACGAGCAAGTAAACCGGGTGAGCAGTGACGTCAGTGACCGCAGCAGCGGCATTTCGCGAATGGAAAATAAATGAGAAATCAATGACTCCGGCCAAATCAACGTTGATTTTCAGGTTTGTTATGTTACGCAACTTTTTTGTGCAAGGTGTTCTACGCCTTTAAAGCGCCATTGCAAAACTGTAAACATAAGCTTTTCAACTTTTTTTTAATGTATTTAAATTAAAAGGCATGCAAAAAGCGAAGTTATAATTTTATAAATTAAAACTTACATAGCTTGTATCCAAGTTGAAGATAAAGCCCATTTTGCATTTATAACTGCAGCTGGACCAGCTACTACTTTTCTATAGTCGTCATATACTAAAGCCTAGAATTAAATATTAATATTAAAGGCGTAGAACACCATGAACAAAAAAGTTGTTTAATATTTTCACAAACCTGAAAATCAACGTTGATTTGGTAGGAATCATTGATTTAGAATTTATTTTCCATTCACAAAATGCCGCTGCCAGTCACTGACATCACAGCTCGCCTGGTCCACGATCAAGTAAACCAGGTGAGCTGTAACGTCAGTGACCGCTCGTGCTATTTTGGGAATGGAAAATAAATTAGAAGTCAATGACTGTGGCCAAATCAACGTTGATTTTCAGGTTTGTTAGAATATTATACAACTTTTTTGTTCAAGATGTTCTACGCCTTTAAGGAAATAGAACACATTGAAGAAAAAACATGTCTAGTATCCTAACATACCTTTAAATATCAACGTTAATTTAACCGGAGTCTTTGCTTTCTAATTTATTTAACATTTACAAAATGTCAGCTGCATATTTATGACGTCACAGCTTATTATAGTCCACGTGTGCGGAAACAGTAGCAAGCTGTGACGTCATAAACATGCAGCTAACATTTTGTGAATGTAAAATAAATAAGAAATCAATGACTCTAGCCAAATCAAAGTCGATATCGATCTTTTCGCGTCAAGATGAAGCTACTACACTTTACAAATTTCCGAAGAATGAACGATCTACACTTTACAAATTTGCGGCTACCTGGAGCTTTTCCTACCTGTTTTATATAGCAGATGCTTCAGGTAGCCGCGAATTTGTAAAGTGTAGATCGTTCATTCTTCGGAAATTTGTAAAGTGTAGTAGCTTCATCTTGACGCGAGAACATCGATATATAGATATGTTAGGACACTATAGACATGTTTTTTTGTTTACTATACATACACACACAAGATATAAGATAGGGACACAAACTGTTTCCAAGTTAATTTTAGCATCATTGCGATCGGTCAATTTTGATCACGTGACTTTCAACTCGGGCGCTGATTCACTTAAGCGCAGGACAGCGGTCAATTTCTTATTACTTTTGGCTTTTAGTCAGATAGGATAATAAATACAGCTTCCATTTGGTTGATTTGTATTATCAACCAATAGGAAGCCGTATTTCTGCTTATTCTATCCAACTAAAAGCGATAAGAAATTGACCGCTGCCCTGTGCTTTAGATGCTCATTTTAAATTTCGCAGCGGCCCAAATTGGTCGAGCGTATTCTTATCTTGTATTGTAGTATCTTATTGCGCACATAATAAATAGAGAACTTTAACAGAGAAGTGACATCTCAATGTGTTAAGCCAAACCACAACAATCATTTCTTTAAACTTGGCAACGCTGCAGACGAAATTACTGATTGGTGCCTTGATTCGGGAACTTCTGGCCTCTCATTGGTGCTTCAAAAAGCAACGTTGCCAAGTTAAAACTGTGGAGAGTTTCGGTGCTGCCTAAAACATGAAGATGTCGCTTCTTTGTTAAAGTTCTCTAATAATAAAAATATATCAAAGACATCTATTGACTAATAAGGGAACAACAACAACTGTTATGAGACTTACTATAGGGTGTATCCACATGACGTCATATTCAATGCGCTTGGACGCCATACTGGAGTTGTGTATAACATAAATTATATTGCTCAGCATTGGACAAACTTCGTTTTAGGCAGTTTCTTTTTGAGACAATCCGTTAATATTTTGTAATTCTTATTTTTCTCGCATACTTGAGACTAAGTTACCATATTTACAGCATCAATGTTCTCAAAATTATTGCATCTTTTTTTAAACTGGCAAAATGAGCCATTTTCCTACGCTGCTCATATTTTTAAGTTATCCATGCAACATGTTGTCGACTTTAACATGAAAGCATAAACCCTATATGAAGTGATTTTGCTTACATCTCTGCTTTTATTTCGACGTTCTGCGCGTGTGTAGTAAGTAGAAACGTGGGCGGATGTGACCAAAATCTCTTTTAATTAGCCTCAAAACAATTGTTGTTCCTTTATTATACAATTTAAATATTTAAAAAAAATTAAGCGGTAAAGTATTATTTACATGACGCCCGATAATTATTTCTTAACGCAATGAAAGCAAAAACCGTTACAATGTCATTCCAAAGTCCAAACCTACACGCCACAGCTATACAACTTGCTTTCACACTAGTTTGACGCGATAATGTAACTAACTCTTATTTTTGGTCTCATTGACGTAATATTTTATGAAGAACAAACTTTACAGCTACAGATAAGTCGTAAAATAATTATTGAAACGCTAAGAGTAAATCCAGCTCGCACCAAGCTAGCGTGAAAGCAAGTTGTAGCTGTGACGTAGGTTCTAACTTCTAAGTCACTATATAAGGGCGGTTGCTCTCAGCGCATTAATAACAGAGTCTTGGGTTTGATACCCACAATTTATATAACGATATACGGAAAAAATTATCTACAGAGTTACCATTTAGACTTTTTTTATAATGAATTCGTTAGATACATACTAAAGAATCTAAAGAGTCAACTATTTACTGCTAAAGAAATTTCGTTTATACTAACGAGTTACTCTTTAGACTTTTTTTAAATGAGTTATTGGTTTGTACTAAAGAGTTACTTATATGTATCTAAATAATTTCTTAAATATATGTTTTCCGTGTACTATTTTCTAGTATCGCACGATAACGATATCGCTACTTTTAAAAATCTCACCCACGATAAAGATACAATAACGATAACGATAATTTTTTAATAACTATAAATCATAATGCAATTTTTTACTGAAATAAAATATTTTAAATACTTGCTTTATGACTGTACTATATCATTAGGTATAGACTATACCTAATGATAAACCGCCTCATTTATATAAACTTTTTAAATTTTGGGTAATATTTTCTTACTTTCTTCGCCCTGCTTTTCTTACTTTTGTGTTTATTTTTTATTTTTATTTTTTTGAACCAAACGTATCGTTATATATGTGACGATTATATCGTCAATTTTTGTTAATCTATAATGATAACTATTATAAAACTGTTAATCTATAACGATTCGATAAACGAATATCGTTATACCGTATTTACGATAATCGAACCCAAGACTGGATCTCGATTTCGCGAGTTTCAAATTAAAAATGTTATTATCACGATGATCACTATTTAAAAAAGCCATATTGTTGACTTATACTTTAAGGAAACATTTTTATGATAGGGAAATAAATTGAAGCTGAGGAGCCTATGCTTACCATGTATTGCCAAATGGTTGCTACATCAGATCCTCCCACACGATCTCCAATATTTACAACTGAAATTATTTATTGATTTTATTGTTATATACTAACACGCACTAAAAAATAAGCGTTGAAAAGCTTGTACGCAGTTTTGCAATGCTTTAAATATTGTGGAATCAACGGTTATGACGTCACTAAACGTTTATATTTCAACACTAAAAACGTTAGTGACGTCTCAAATCTTGGGATTAAATAAAAAATTCATATATTTGTAACAGAGCTAAGTTAATATTTTATTCCATTGTGCTTCTAACGCTTGTGACGCTATTAACGCTTTTATCGTTACATTGTCAACGTTAAGGAACGTCATGACGTCATAACCATTGATTCCACAATACTTAAAGCATTGCAAAACTGAGAACATGCTAGTTCAACACTTCACTTTTTTTTTTTACAGTGAAGGTAAGACTGTATAAAATCAACACCATTTTAGCCAGAGCTAAAAATGATTTTCATTGGTGTAGCTACAAACCCAGTTTAGGCTTTTAATGAGACCTTCATTCGGAAAGCAAGACTACTTCTCTTTGCTCTCGCCCGAAATATTTTCTATTTTGATCTTGTCGCGGCTAGATGAAGCTTCTACACTGTACAAATTTCTAAAGAATGAACGATTTACATTTTACAAAGTCACAGCTACTTAGAGCTTCTGCTATATAAAACAGACAGGGGTGTGAATTTTCCAGGTATCCGCAAATTTGCAAAGAGTAGATCGTTTAGTAGTGTAGAGAAGCTTTATTTTGACGTAAAAACATCGATATTTCATATTTGGCCAGTATAACACATATAAATATCATCTACAGTTTAAATTGTGCTGAAAATAAGCATAAGTATAACAATTATGTATTTATTTTCTATGCTATGTAAAAAAAAAAAAAAAAAAAATTTAACTATTAATAATTCTAAACACAAAATTTTAATTTTTTTTTCATGCTATGTTCAAAGTTTAATATAATTATATTATATTAATATATTATATAAATATAATACATCGATGTTTCCGTGTAAATAGAGTATCTGCACTTACCACGCAGCACGGTGCGAAGACTTTTGCAGCCATTCACTTAAAATTGCAGATGCTCCACGGTGGAAAATGCAGATAGTTTATTTTGACGCGCAAGCATCGATTATATATATATATATATATTATAAACAACATTACCCACCTCCAGTAAAATTATACGTAACTTCTTCTGCTTCTATTAAAATAGGTGGTGGCATTTTAATAGGTTCTACCGGATTTGCTAAATATTCTTCCATAATCTGAGGATCTACTGCACTTCCATCTGGAACTGGATCTGTTGGATCTAAGATTGGTTTCGTATGATTCGTTCTTTTATGAAATTCTCTAACACCTTCATTTTTAAAATCTTGTTTTACTTCTTTTTGTGCGTTAATTATAAGAAATATAGAAAATAATATTGATATATTATATTTTAACATTTCTTGAAATTCTAATACAAATGACACAAAATATTACTTCTGCCCTATATTTATAATTTTTTTTTCCTATCACGCAGGAAATATTTAATCACGCACTTTTACGTATAGTTATCATTTTTCTAATCAATTTGATACACTATTGTGTTTTTACAAACCACTGATGCATTAAATAAATATTTTATCTTTTTTATAAATATTTCTACGCTTGAAAACTCCATAAATAAAAAGCAATAATATCTTGCAAAATTTGTCTTTTGAAGAAGATAAAAAATTATGCAATGATTGAAACTTTTTTTTAAAATTGGCATTTCTGTATAGACTTGTTATTTAAATTCAACCTACACACACACACACAAACACACATATATATATATATATATATATATATATATATATATATATATATATATATATATATATATATATATATATATATATATATATATATATATATATATATATCTCGATGCATCTGCGTCAAGATTAAGAATAAGATTTCTTTCTTTCTTTCTTTATTGACCCAGGCAGTTCATAGTAACATGTGTTACAACAAGCGCTGGTCTTGTAAAAATAAGATTTACAGCGTCCATTTACACTTTTATATATATATATATATATATATATATATATATATATATATATATATATATATATATATATATATATATATATATATATATATATATATATATATATATATATATATATATATATATATATATAATATTTCATTATAACATCTTTTTGTAAATTTTATATAAATTAAATTAGTACTATATTTTTTAAAGTACTTTATTTTCCCTTTGATAATATACATTAATTTATAGTGTTTCATGCATCCATTTTTTTATTTCTGTTTTTACTTTTTTTACGTCATCCAACTCTCTCAAATTGGTTCATTGTTACTCTAACGCTTGTTACGTCATTTACACTGTTTTACCATTACATTGTTAACGTTTAGTGACGTCATAAAAGGTAATTCCACAAATATAATTCAGGCATTGTAAAATTGAAAACTGTTTATAAAAAAAAAAAAAATTAATAAACAAATATTAAATTATTATGCTTTTCAAAGCATATATTTTTTTTAGGAAAGTTAATAACAATTTTATTTAAATAAATTACTGAAATGATAAATTTTACATTGGTATTATTATCGCAGAGCATTATTTCTGAAACCAATGATTATTATAACTTTTTTTATTCTTGACACATTTTATTTTTTTATTTTATTATTATTATTATTTTTTGGCAATATTTTAATGATTTGGCGATTATTTAAATAAATTTCAATTTTAAACTTTGTACTACTATATTGGATATTACTTTGATATTGGGATTAGAATTGATGAGATTGACGTATTAAAGTACAGTTCTACACTCTTACAAATGGTGCATTATACTTTAGTTACGAAAACTAACTTTTTTTAAATAATCACTTTTAAGTTATCATGAGTAGCTAAAATAATGAATAATGAATTTTAGCAGATTATTAAAAATAGCTAATTAGGATTTTTCCAAAAATTTTAGGTATTTTTAGTTAAATTAGCTATTTATTATAGGTTAAAATTTCATGTTATCCTAAATACGTTATTTTGTAACTGAAGTAATGAACTATTTTTTAGAGTGGGGCCAAAAGTTTGAAAATGATTTACATAGGCAAGGCGCAACACACTATGCCATCTTTATTAGAAAACACAGTGGTAACCGCTGCTCATTTATTAAACTTTTGGCCAGTGTACATCTCCCCCTCCAATCTAGCCTATGAAAGTAAGAGTGATATTTAGGTGAATATACATAGAACTGACACTAAAGCCATAGACCACATAAAAAAATTCATGTAATATTTAATGAATAAACACGAAATGGGATCCTCTAAACTCATAACAATTTTTACCAGAGTGTTAATGTAGCCCCGCGAGAGAGCGTGAAAATACTGCAATTTGCGTGACTATTTATGTTAATGACGTCATAAACATGCAAAAATTAATATGAAAATGTTGCGCGGGTTGCATAAATCGAAATTTCTGATCATTGCTACGGGGCTACAGTTGGGTTTTGAGACAAACTAATGTTAATTATGTAAATCCTATCAAGTGTTTTGTGATATAAATGCCTATATTTTTCTCTGTTCTATTTCTTTAATATAAATCCTTAATGTTCCATTTTTTTCTGTATTTGTTTTCTCAAATTGAATGTTATATGTATTTATTAATATTATTATTTTGTATTATTTAAAGGCATGAATAAGAAAAAATAAGCATATATAAATCGCAAAATTCTTGATGGGACTTACATAAATAACATAATTAAAACATACATTAGTTTGTATCAAAACTCAACTGTAGTGCCGTAACAGTGATCAGAAAATATTAATTTATGCAATCAAAACAACATTTACTTATTAATTTTTGCAGGTATTAAGGTCATAAGCAAAAATATTCACATAAATATAGCATTATATTTCACATTTTTTTTGCATCTCTCTTTGAGTCTTTTGTGACCAAATATACTTTATTTTAAAAATTGCCATTATTGTTTCAAATTCAATTTTGCTTTTCAACAATATTAACAAAAACCTGTTGTTTTATGTGGTCTATGACTTAAAGATGACCTATGCTAGATATAACATGTATAAAGTTGCTACAAATTTTCTGGCCTAAGTAAAATATTTCTATTTAAAATAATAGACGAGAGCAAAACATAAGCATTTATATTACAAAACACTTGATGGGACTTAAAATAATAACTTTAGTTTGTCTCAAAACCCAACTGTAGCTCCGTAGCAGTTATCATAAATTTTGATTTATGCAACCCGCACAACAATTTCATAGTAATTTCTGCATGTTTCTGACGCCATAAACATGAATAGTCACACAAATTGCATACTTTAAAGTATTTTTACGTGCTCTCGTGAGGCTACATTAAAATTCTGGTAAAAATTGTCAACAGTTTTTTAGATCCCATTTCGTGTTTATTCATTAAAAAGCACATGTTTTTATGTGGTCTATGGCTTTAATGACAATGTAATAAATACGTATTTTAATAATTTATACATACCATTCCTTCTAATAAGCAATAAAAAATTGCTAGCTTCAAGTTCTATGAAAATATTATGAGTAAAACAATAGAACAAATTTGTTGGATATGATTAAATAATTTTTATTTACAATATATTTATACATTTTATATTAAATTTCAAAAGAAATATATACAGAAGCTGATTTGAAGTATTTCCTTCATAATCTAACTATTTATATTGAGATTTTTTTTAAGGTGTAAAACTGCTTTAACAAAGTACTTTTGCCAATATCCTAACATACCTAAATATCCATGTTGCGTTAGTTGGGTTCATTGATTCAAATTCATTTTCCATTTGTGATATAGCAGATGAGTTGTTTTTTGACGTCACAACTCAAGTATTTCATGTACGTGTTGACCAGCGAGCTTTAACGGCATGTTATTATGCCATATTCTATAATTTTATATAAATAAAGAAATCAAATAAATTTAAAAAACAAAATTTAGAGAAACTAGTTTCTTTCCTTACATTAAACATTTCTATATAAATATAACTATAAAAAAAATGTGCATTCCTTTAATTACGACTTCTAACTTATTTAAGATAATCACTCACTGGTGTTTTGAAGACTGTATCCTTGACGTAGCCCCAGAGGAAGAAATCTGGGGGTGGGGGGACTAAGGTCAGGTTATCTTCGGACCCATGCAATAGGTCCATCTAGACCAACCAAGCCATTTACCTGGAAACACTGTATTCAGCGTGTTACTGACATTATGTGCCAAATGTAATGGAACACTGTCTTGACCCCACTCTGCCTGTGCTTGAAGCAGCCGAGGGATCGCATAATTCTCTAGCATATCCACGTAACTATCCCACCTGACTGTTGGATCTTGGGAGAAGAATGGGCTAATCATTCTGGTCAGGTGGGATAATTACCTAAATATGCTAGAGAATTATGCAATCCCTCACTTCAGCTGCTTCAAGCACAGTCAGAGTGGGGTCACGATTTCATCTTCCAGCAAGTCGGCACATATAAAGAATACGGTGTTTACAAGTAGATGGTTTGGTTTAGATGGACCTATTGCATGGGTCCAAAGATAACCTGACGTCACCATCACCCCCCCCCCCCCCAGATTTCTTCCTCTGGGGCTACGTCAAGGATAAAGATTTCCAAACACCAGTGAGTGACATGCAAAAGCTGAAGCAGAGGATCACCGCTACCATCCAGTCCCCATCATGCCACAAATGCTCCATAATGTGTGGAACGATCTAGAAGTTCGTCTGGATGTTTGCCGCGCAGCAATCGGTGCCCAAGAAGGGATATCATAATGTAAAGTTTAAAAAATTTGCTGTGAGAAAATTAAAAAAATTTGAAAAAATAAGCATCAAAGCTTTAATTTGATATATAAAATGTTAATTTTACGTTAATTTTTGTGTGTGTTTTTTACGTCTAAACATCCTCAAAGACTTTACGGACACCTTGTACATTGAAATAAATCAACACAGAAATTTTCACTCTTATATAAATTAGATAATCTTACACATATATATATGTTTATATATATATATATATATATATATATATATATATATATATATATATATATATATATATATATATATATATATATATATATATATATATATATATATATATAATGTCTTTTAAAAACACAGTGTATATAGTAATAATGTAAGTTCCAAAAAAATTTAAAATCTATCTTGTATTATTATTTATTATTTATTGTAATATTATTGCATTATGGAATTATAAAAAAACATGTATTTAATGGTTTAATATTAACTAAAGCTATCTGTATTCATTTTACTTGGTATTTTGTTTATAATTTTTTTTTTGTAATGAAACACATCTCTATTCCGTTATGATATATGTAAAATATAGAACAGAGATTATAAAATATTGTATTCTTAAGAGAAAAAATACATGTAATATTTATTCTAAATTAAGTTATATTGAAAAAATAACAATCCACAATACAAGAAACATTATTGATTAATATACCTCAAGAAATTTGTTTGACAGTATACATAGTTTATTTATATAATATGGCTTTCCTTATTATTTTAATGTTATAGTTAACAATTATTATTATGTTAATAAATAACAAAAATATGATTTCAATATTTTGGGAGATTATTTTGTTTTTTAATATTAAAAATTTCTATATAAATAATAGCATGATCATAGTTCATTATGTTTACTTAATCCACGTCAGCAATAGTTTTGATTAAATTTGCATGCCTCTTTAACATTAAAATACCATTAACTGTTAGTTCAAATAATATTGTTATGTAATTTTTTTCTTCAACACAATACTGCTTCAAAAGAAGTCAACATTTCTATTAAAGTATTAATTCCTTCTTTAAATTTTCTTACAGTTATTAATGAATGTCCATATATTGCTACTATTTCTCTTACGTAATTATTTTTTAGGCCATGCATTTGTTTTAAATTGTACAATAACTTTTCCAATGTCATAATTATTTCTTCAAAATATTGTAATTTATACATTGTCTCAACAAAATTTAACAGATTTTCTAAGGTAAAGATATTCTTTAATCCAACAAATCTAATTGTTAGAATATGGGCTTCTTTTGAAATTTCATATGCTTTGAAATAAAGAGCTTCATCTCTATTACACATAAACATCATTTGCAAAGATTGTAAATAGCATTTGTTGTTATCAATTTTATTTGTCTTAAAAAAATCAATAATAACTTCCAAAATAATATTTTGGTTTTTATAATCTTTCATATTATAGTACTGAGTACTTAAATTAAGTAGTAAGTCCATTACACATGGTGTTTTTTCTTTTGCAAATAGAAGTTTTCTTGCCTGTAGTAAAATTTTGCAAGGGTTTTCTTTGTTTCCTATAGTAATAAATATTTCAGATTTTTCAATTAAGCATTGAATCGTATGTATTTGTGTCAACCCGTAACATTGTATGAGATATTTCAACAAATTCTCTAATTTAAGAAGAGCTTTGTCATACTTTTTGGTTATTTTGTAAATAGTTACAAGATGTAATTCAACCATATAATGAATAACACTATTTTCTTTTGGAATTTGAAGTAACAACTTTTCAATATAAGATAACTCCTCTTTACTAACAGAAAACTGTTTTGTTGCTAAATAAATAAAAAAATGTCCTAAAATACAAAGAACACCACTAGTATTGTGTGATTCTCTAAAGTGTTGAAACTTTCTAAACATTATTTTCTTTGCCTCATTAAACATACCGCTGTGTAACAATTGCAATGATTTTATATATTCTAATATAACTTCAAAATCAGTAGGTATTGAAATATTGTTTGTAATTTTTTCAGCTTTCAATTTTTCAATTTCAGACATAAAGTCCAAATGGAGATAATCAGTAAAACACTGGTGTGATAGTTTTAACAATTTGCTCTTTATAGCAATAAGGCTTGACGTTCCAAATATTTCAATTTGAGTTGCTATTAAAGCATCATAAATAGTTGTAACTTGCTCATTGTAACCAGTAATATTACAAAAATGAGATATTTGATTTACTAAACGTACTGACAATTCACTGTAAATATCTTTAGAAGTACGTAACAGAAACTCAATTGAAATTTTAAGAAATGTTTGAATTTCTTCGTACGTAAAGGGATTTGATTCTAATAATGTAAGAATTCCACAATCTACAATTTTCACACGAGATTCTGGTTCAATTTTTTCTATAAATATTACTTTTAGCAGGTTATGTATAAATATTTTGTCATTTTGTACATCTAACAGTGAATAATTTGAAAGTAATTTAATGATTTGGTACATCTGGTTAGCATCATTATTAATCAAGCCTTTAAAAATTTTTATTGGTATTGCTTCAGTACCATAGTAGCAACACACACCTAAGACTAAAAGTGCGAGAGAACCTATTTCATATTTGAGAATTGATAGAATTGCTTTATCCCAAATTGCTGCTAATACATTTTTGCCTCTATCACAAGAAAAATGCAAAACACTTTTACATTTTAAATTGAATTCTTTAATAAATGTAGACACTGTATAAGACTGACCAAACATTGTATTAATTTCATGATGCCGCAAAATATAAGCAATAGCTGTCTGTAATGCAATAGGTAGGTTTCCTAATATTTTACATAACAATTTTAATTCATTGTCTGTTGCTAATAGTTTAATATCAGTACGTGATAACAACTCACAGTCAGAGCTTTCAGCTTCATTGAATACTGTCAAATCAATTGTTTGTTTACTTTCCCAGTCTCTATTTTGTGACGTAACAATAAAATATAATTTATCATTTATTGTATTTGTTGGGAGAAAGCCATATATTCCTGAATTAACTTCATCGGACTTATATTGATCGAGCTGCATCGTCAAAAACAAACAGACATGTACCTGTTTCTGTTAAAACCTTGTAAACATTGTTTATGAGTTCTATAATATTTGTCACTTTCTCACCTTTTTCTAACAATTTACACATGAGAGCTAATTCTAAGAACGAGTCTTTAGTAGACTCATAGCTTTCAGCGTGTATCCATACTACATTTTTAAATTTATTTCTATACAGTCTAATAAATTCAAGAACTAATTGTGATTTGCCAATACCACTGCTTCCAGTAACGGTAGCATCAATTATTAAACCAGTTTTCTTATCTTGCAATGCCGTATGCATTGTTTCTAACTGATCTTTACGCCCAGTAAACAAATGATTTGGATCACGAATCTTAAAATACAAGCTAGGAGTTCTAGATTTGGATTTTATAAATAGTTTTTCAATTTGTAAATGGCAAGTACTTGAACTTTGAGACATATTTTCATTGGTAAATGTATAGAGAGAATTATAGAGAATATCAGCTTCATGAACATCATATTCACGTAATTGTTTCAATTTATCAATGATTTCTAGTTTCATGTCATTTGTATCTTTTGTAGGTACAAAACCAAAATGTTTTAAAAAGTCTATTGCATCTGTATAAGATATTTCTTTACTGTCGTCTACTAAAACACTTACAAGTTTTGTATTTTCCATTGAAATGTCCGTAAATTTCAAAACACTTTCACTGAGCACTTTTTCACATACATTTTCTTCTTTAAATGTATTTTTCGTAATTTCGAATGAACTAAAACAACTGCCTATTTCTATTGTTCTATTATTATTGTTCTATTATTGTTCTTTATTGCCCATGTGGTGTAGTGGTTAGCGTGCTTGTTTGACACGCTGGAGGTTCGGCGTTCGTTACCAAGCCGGGTTGGCCTTGTAGGCCAGCTTGTAAGAGCGGTGGTTAGAACGGTGAAGTTTCAGTGTGTTTCAATGTGTGCGTTTCCGCTGCAATGCGTGGGTTGGCCAGGCAGTTTGACCACCTCTCGTCCATAGTGGCGAGTGCTGCCGTCGTAAGATTTGGTGGTCCGAGCTGCACAGGTCTGGTATTAGGAGCCCAGAGGAGTGTGGTATTAAGGGTAGAGCCTGTGGTCTGGTAAGCCACAGATCATTGTAAGCCCTCTTACTAAAAAGGATTCGTCCTGGCCTACCCCGAAAGGGATTATGGTGTCATGATATGTATGTATGTATGTATGTATTATTCAATAATATAAAGTTTCTGCTATTTGTTTCACTTTTACCTTCGGATATTATTTTTTTAAAAGAGGGTAAATAGTTTTTAAGTGCAAATTTATTAAATTTAGACGCATTTAATAATTCTGTAGCACTTATTTTATCTTTAGTGCTAGAATGTTTACACTGAATACAAATTTCATGCCAAAGCTTATTGATTTTATACTTGATAACAATATCATCAAATTTACCATAACCTCTTTTTTCAAATTGTATAGAATATTCAAAAGTTTTATCGTTATCTCTAGCTATCTTCAATCGCAGTATAAAAAGCATGGCTAAGATACGGTGATAGTTATGACCGTGTGATGCATCAGCTCCTCCACCACCTTCTGCCTTAGTTTTATTTCTAGAATTAAACATCTGAAACAGAAAATTTTTATTTTTGAAATGCAGATCTTAAGTGTAGTTAAAAAAATTATTGTTGTCGCTTTTATATTTGCAATGTAAAACAGACACTTGTAACTTAAAAAAAGCAAAATGCACACAAAATTTACATTTCCAACCCTAAACCAATAAAAATGATTTATTTTTATTTTGTTGAGTGACCAGAGAAAATATAAATTAGACCTTTTGTGCATATAATTTCATTAGTTTTAACTAGGGCTTTTTACAAACTACCACATTATACCGGATACTTAAAAGAAACTCACTTTTAAAAAAAATGTAAGCAATTTTTATATTAAAAGACACAAATAATTCATTTAATTATATATAAAGTATATTTTCTTTTATAGGCTTAGCTATGAAAAAAACATATTAGCGTTATTTTATTAAATAACTCTTACTTTTAAAAAAAAAGGTATTTATTTTATATTGTTGACGCAATATATTTTTAGTAACATAAAGAAATTATTTAAAATTTAATTTTACGTTCATAAAAAGATACAACGACAAAACTACCCAAAAACCTATTACAGATTAAAAAAACATAAATATATATATATAATTAAATTGTTTCATAATTTAAAAAATACCTTAAAACTCTCTGTGTATACTTTGTCACAATAACTGCACTGTATTAGTCTTTGGCGTACTTGTTTTATAGTTTACACTACTCCACAAGTAATAATAAGATAAGATAACGCTTTTATAGTCTGTAAAAACATGACTTTTTGTATTAAAACTTATATTATACTTTATTTACACTATTTAAAAATAGATAAAAAGATAATCCATGTTGAGCAATTAACGTTGTATAATTCGTATTATATAAAAACATAATAATTATCCCACAATTGGTAAAGTGTGCATACCATGATCAATTTTCTCTACAATTTTGCTAGAGCTTGTTCTGTAAAGTAAAGTGAATCTCAACAACAGTGATTGGCTGACCAACAAAATACGACACATTCATTGGTTGATCTTGTTTTTTGAGCTAACAAAATTGACAAAAATTGAGTCACATGAAGAGCATAGAACTTTTTTGTGTGGAGTTTCTTTCATTCTTATCAAGTTCAAAGTTCTAAACGAAGAAACAACAATGATCGACCATATGTATAAACATAGTTAACAGGTAACGAAGTCATAATCAGCTGTTATAACAAAGGAACATATCGACACAAAAGTTGCGCCGGAAGTCTGACTTTGCAGAACGAGCTTAGATGAATGTGTAGTGTAGTAGATGTATAATGTAGTGTAGAAAGCTATTTATTCGTTCTATTTAGAGAGAAAATAAATATAATAATACTTAATAAATGTAGCTAATATAGAAATAATTTTATAGTGATTTGAAATATACATAAATATCAACATAAAACATACTAACGGATAATTAACTATATACACTGTTAGTTATATTGCATCTCTAATATCAGCAACAATGATAATAATAAAATACCAAAATCTTTTTTTTTTATCACGGAGGAAAAAAGTAACCTGAATGAAGTAAAATGTTACTATATAATGAAGTAAAATCTATGGCACGATATTTGTTTAGTAAATTTTTACATTTTTTGCAATGTAAAAAGTTACCTAGCAAGCAATGTAAAAATTAACGTAGCGCTGTAGTATAAAATAGCTTAGCGCGCTAGGTTAAAAGTTACCTAGCATGCAATGTAAAATCTTACAACGAAAACTAGGTTTATTTATTACCTTGCAAACTGGGTTATTATTTACATTACTTATTAGTTAAATTTTTACTTTGAAAATTTAGTAAATTTTTATTATATTTTAAAGTAATTGTTATATATATTAAACTGCCTATATATTTTATACTTGAAAAGAAAAATATTACTGAAACATGACTACACATTATAGATTAGAAAATGAATACTTTATACAAAAAAAAAATTATCTTGTTTACAGTCCACTTTTATTAAAAAAATCATACAGAATTACAAAATATTGCATACCTCATTACAACATTATAAAATATTTTTCAAACAATTTTGTACAACATTTTGAGACTTACGATTTTAACGAGCCTTGTCCTTTTCATAAACACTGATTAATACAATTATTAAGTTTCACTGTTTTTGAACATTCACTTATTATCCAATAGTCAAATATAAGATCGATGCGATGTGTTCCGCGACGGCTTGATATTCATTAGATGGGACAGTCGTGTAGCTGGCTGTCGTAGAGAAAAGTTGTCGACCAAACAAAGACGGTTGCACTTTCCACACAAACCTGGAGAATAAAATAAAATGTACACCATTAAAATATGATATTGAGTTATTAATTAAAAAATCACTACTTCAGAATTAAAAAAAAAATGCCATTTAGTAAAATAAAATTCTGATAAAATATAATTTTTTTTATACTTACATTAGGGCAGTATATTTTAAAGCGGCGTCTTGTATACATATAATCCATCTGTAGCTTGTATTCTAGTTGTTCTTTGCACAAGATATAAAACACATTATAGCGAGAAGTTAAATTTTCACTATTAATTTTCATAAAACCAATATATTTTGTATAAAATCTGCTTCAATTTTTTAGTAAGTGGCACAGACATTTTGTTCGTTGTATAAGCAAAATTCCATACTGAAGGTTGTTTACGCTTAAACAGGGTGCACAGAATTAAAAAACACGGACTTTCACCCCTAATTGGCTTACTGCGCAGCGCAAATAAAATTAACCTTGCACAAGTGCAGGCCCTTTAGTAAAAAGTCACCTAGCTTGCTAGGTAACTTTTTACTCAGCACGGAATGTAAAATTTATAAAATCCAAAATAAAGTAAAATTTCACTTTTTATAAGGTGAAAAGTTACCTTGCACTGCTAGGCTAGCAGTGCAGTGCTAGGTAACTTTTTACATTTCAGTGCTGGGTAAAAATTTAACCTAGCGTACGTGGTAAAATTCTACTTTATTTAATGTGTTAAAATTTACACACACGTGCGAAGTAAAAATTAACTCAAAAATAATGTAAAAAAAAACCTTTTTGCAGTGTAAAATTTTACATAGATGTGTTTTACAGTGCAATTTTACCTAGATTGTAGTACGTTTTTTACAATATTGTTAGGTGAATTCAAAAAGTTACTATGCTGCAAGGTAACTAATTTTCTCCGTAAACGCTATTTTTCTCACTCTCTCTTCTATAATGAACGATAAAATCTCTTTCCATTTTAAAATTTCTTACAAACCATTAATATTTAACAAAGAAAAAAAACTAAAGCACGCAGAGCAAAAAAAAAAGAGCATGACAGACAGACAGTGCGAGTGTTTTTTGTGCGAGAGAGAGAGAGAGATACAGAGGCCATTACTATTATTTTTTTTTTAAATATTTTATAACTATTCTTCCTTCCTTCCTTACCAATACCAATACCAATGAGTATTATTGATAACACTTTACGCAGGCTACAAGGTGTATTTCATAACAACATGAAAAAAATTTCTTCCTAAAAAGAAAACAACGAACACATTATTAACACTTTATCAACAGGTTGATAGTAGTCCGTATCTAAATATTTCCATTTTTCAAATCATGAAAAATGATTTTGTAAAAGTTTAATTCTGTTATCAAAATATTGACAACAAAGTGTTTAACTTTTATTATTTTACAGAAAAAAAATCCTATTTTGTCTGCTTTTATAAAATTTCTAGTAGGCAATTCCCTGTTCAGAAAGCTCTACTTTTGTTTGCTACCATTTTTTGGTTACAAATGTACAGGCCAACAAAGGATATACGTTATAATTATTATATTTTTTATTAGCGAGTTACGCTATAAACCTAAATATTTTAAAATTTATTTTTACCTCCTAATAATAAGCAAGAATACGAGAAATATTCTAATATACTCAAAACAAACTTTTTTTGCAACAAATGAGGATAACTATGTTTTCCTAATGGTAAGATGCAACAAGCACCGCAAACATGGTGACAAAGCGCTAGAAAATGACAAACCAGTCTATAGTAGCTTTACTTGCTGCTTTTAATAATAAGTGTTCTTATTAAAAAACAATCTTTGTTTTTCAAAGAACCGTTTGGCACACACAGTGATTTAAAATTTTATAACATTTACATTTAAATTTTTATTTAATTTTTAATATATTGCAACTATTGTAAAATTTATTGTTCTCAATTCTATAATAATTAATATATACAGAAAATATATTATATGAAAAAAGATGATTGTTTTTTAATTAAAATTTTAAATATATATATATATATATATATATATATATATATATATATATATATATATATATATATATATATATATATATATATATATATATATATATATATATATATATATATATATTAATTGTAAGATTGAATATATAAAGTTAATTAATTATTTAGAATTGTTTTATATTTTTAATTAAATCCAATAGATTATAAAATCGAACCAAGGCTAAGCCTTATTAATAGTTTCCCCTCTTAGCTATCACACAAAACTCACAAATAAAGTAATACTCACCTTATTGAGTTTTCATGATTGATGGGCATATCAATGTTCAGACTGGATATAAGAGGAAATAAGCAATAGTGGACATAGCTCCCCTATTTGGAGGATTCTAAGGCCCTGAAAAGAGGCATAACCAGGGTGCTAAGTCCCTTTTGTTGCCTCTAGAGAATGTTTTGCATAACTGTAAAGATTTTCAGATAAAATATAAACCTATAACTAAGAAATTTTATAAAAACCTTGTTTAAAGGGAGTTCAAATCTTTATGGCTAAAAAAGTGAATGCTAAAATTAAAGTTTACTATTTTCATTATTGTAGTAATTCTTAATTAATTAATTTCTTCATTAATAGAATCTTTTATATTTGCAACTAAATAGAAATGGTTATGTTTCACGATTCTCATCAATGCATAAAAACAATTGTAGATGTAGTCTCCATTGCAACTAGTTTTTGTATTATTGTAAAATGCTGATGTAATTTAAATTGTAAATATAACTTTGTAACTTGTTTTTGTACTTTGTGTAACACCATGATTGTTTGGGCACGTAAAGCTGTTTGTTTTTGAATGACACTAAAAATAAAACAACAACATTTGTTTACAAATTAAATTCCAAAATCTTTATTAGCATTACATTCAATTGGAGTTATTATTACCCACATTTAAGTTTTTTTTATCTAAATTATATAAAGTATTTACTCATTACACTTCAGAAAAAAGTTATTTCTTTAATATAATTTCACATGTTTAATAAAATTTGTAGGATTTGAGACATTTAATCAATAGATGCAATAGTTTTCAATAACGTTTCATGTCTTTTTAGCATGAACATCCCATGATCTATACTATTGATACAAAATTTGGTATTACTATGCTTACTACCGTAACACTCAGCACAATTGGGCAAAATTTTCATTAAAAGTTTTATACCTTTTTGAAAATTTCCAACATTTATTAATGAATCTCCATACAAAATTACTATATCTATCATATAAACATCAAGGCCATGCAGACTTGTTAATTCCTCATAACAACTGTCAATTGTTTTTACAAGTAAGTTATAATCTTTCATTTTGTAAACAATGTCTGTACAATTTAAAAAATATTGTAAAGTAACTTTGCTTTCTGATCCACTTAATCTAATTCTATTACGTAGTGCTCTATTTGATATTTTAAATGCTTTTTCATAAAGTCCTTTCTTTTTATAACACACTGATATCTTATGCAATGCATCATAATAGCATGAGTTGTCATTAAATTTGTCTTTTTCGAAGAAATCAATAATAGTTTGCAAGCAAAACTCTTGATTATCGTAATCCACTATTAAGTTGTATAAAATGCTAATATTATACATAATATTCATTACTCTACCTGTTTGATTTTCACTTTCGAATATAAAGTTTCTTGCATAAAGTAATAATTTGCTAGCACTATCTTTATTACCAATTTTTATATAAATTTCTGCTTTTTCAACTAAACACTGAATTGTAAAATAATGTCTTAAGCCGTAGGATTGTACAAGAAACATTATCAATTTGTTTAAGATATTAAGAGCCTTGTCATATTTTTCCAAGATTTTGTAAATAATTGATAGCTGCAGTTCTACTGTATACTGAATAACAACATTTTTTCTGGGCAATTGTTGCAACATTTTTTCTACATAAGTTATTTCCTCCTTTTTTATATGAGATGTTCCAATTCTTTCCAAAATAGAAACAAAATATGTTATTATAGCTATATCAGTATTAATATTACTTGTTTTTTCAACGTTTCTTAAGCTTGCTAATATAGCATTATTACATTCAAGGTATTTTCCAATGTTAAACAAGTGAATTATTTTTATTTCCTCTAAAAAGGAATTAAATTCAGGAGGTAATACAACATTATTTGCAATTATTTCACATTTAATATTTTTAATTTCTAATGGAATATCTAAGTTAAGGTCATTAAAATGACATTGGTTTCTTAGTTTCAAAATTTTGCTTTTGATAACTATTGTGTTTGTTCTACCAAATACATTAGCTTGATTTTTAATAAGATCATCATAGATTGAACTTATTTGTTCTATTTCACCAGTAATGCCACTTAAATGTACGATTTTAAATACTAAATTAAATACAAAAACTGACAATTCGTTGTACATTTCTTTAGATGTTGTTTTCAGAAATTGTATGCCAATTTGCAGAAACGTTGCAACTTCATCGTACTGAATAGGTGTTGCATTATTTAATATGTAATATCCTTTAACAATAAAATATAATCGACAAAGTGGATCTATTTTTTCTTTAACTATAATTTGCAATAGTTTATGTATAAATATGTTGTCTACTTTATGATCTATTAATGAAAAATTTGACAGTAATTTTATTGCTTTGTATAACTGGCGTTCATCATTAACTAAGTTATTAAGTAATTTTATAGGTATTCCATTTGAGCCAAAGTAACAAGAAACGCCTAGAATTAGAAAAGCTAGAGGACCTACTTGATACTTAAGAAGTGATAGAATTGTTTTATCCCAAATTACAGCTAATACTTTATTACTTTTATCACCATCATAATTTATTAATTTGTTACTTGTCAAATGGAACTCTTTGCAGAAGTTTGATACTGTATACAACTTTCTTGACATTAACATTTCATTCTGCTGTTCCAAAAAATAATTGATTCCAGTTTGCAAAGCAATAGGTAGATTGCCTAGAATATTACACAATGAAATAATTTCCTTATCTGTAGCTAATTTTTTTATAGCAGAATGTGAAATAAATTCACTGCTTTCAATGTCATCAAATATTTTCAAATCAATTGTTTCTTTACTTTTCCAGTCCCTATATTGTGATGTAATGATAAAGAATAATCTATCGTTTATAGTATTTTCAGGTAGAAAATAATGTATTCCGTTATTTACTTTATTAGTATTAAATTGTGTAGCATCATCAAAAATTATTAAACTTTTACCAGCATCTGACAAATATTTGTAAACATTTTTGACTAGTTCTTGAAAAGATCTAAATGGCTCTAATGTATTTTTAGGCCCGTTTAGCAAATTACAGCTACGAGCTAATTTTCTAAATGAATTTTTAGTAGATTTAAAACTTGTAGCTTGTATCCATATAATGTTTTTAAACTCATTTTTGTTCTGCGTAATAAATTGTCTCAATAACTGAGATTTGCCAACACCACTGGTTCCAGTGACAGAAGCATCAATTAAAAAACCAGTTTCCTTTTTTTGCAATGCAGAATGAATTTTTTCTAACTGATTCTTACGTCCTGAGAATAAATTATCAGGATCAAGAATCTCATAGAACAAACTTGAAGGTTGTGGATTTGATTGCACAAATAAATTTTCAATTTGTAAATAATCAATACTTGTGCTTTCAGACATAAGTTCATTGGTAAATGTATAGAGAGAGTTATAGAGAATATTGGATTCATTAACATCATTATTACGTATACTTTTTAATATATTTTTGATTTCTATTTTAATTTCACCAGTATCTTCTGTAGTTACAAAACCAAAATGATCCAAAAAGTTAGTTGCAACGTCGTGAGATATTACTTTACGGTCCGATTTAGTTAAAACATTTAAAAGTTCAATATTTTTCATTGAGTTGTCCGTAAATTTGAAAACACTTTCACTGATCACTTTTTCACATAACTTTTTCTCTTCGAATGTATCTTTTGTAATTTTGAATGAATTATAAGAACTATCAATATCTATTGTTCTATTACTCATTAATAGAAAGTTTGTATTCACTGCTTCAGTGGTAGTTTTTGAATCAATTATATACTCAAAAGAGGAAATATAGTTTTGGAGTGCTAATTTATTTTTTTTAGTTTCAAATAAATCTGTAGCACTTATTGTATTTTTAGTACTAGAATGTTTACACTGAATACAAATTTCATACCAAATTTTATCAAATTTATAATTGATAACAATATCATCAAACTTTCCATAACCTTTCTTTTCAAATGTTATAGAATATTCAAAAGTTTTATCGTTATCTCTAGCTATCTTTAATCGCAGTATAAAGAGTATAGCTAAGATACGGTGATAATTGTGACCATGAGAGGCATCAGCTCCACCGCCACCTCCAGCATTTGTTGCATTCTTTGAATCAGACATCTTCTGTAACAGAAATACATTTTTTTAAATGCCAAGTCTTGTTTAAAAATTGTTAACTTTTGCTTATCATAATTACAATATTAACAGAAGTTTATATTTTATTTTATTTTTTAATAATAAAGATCAAAATAATCAAAATATTTACACTATAACCTGTACAAATATAAAAAAAATATATTATATGAACTAAGCACAGAAAATGACATTCAGAATTGAGTTTTTCAAATATATTTAAAAAAAAAAAATTAAAATGGCCTTTTTCCATACAATGAGCAATATACATGAGTATGTGAACGCATCAGATGTAAAAGCATATATTCAACACTGACTAATAGTGTCGTTTACTCTAACTTAGCGGGAGAAAAATAAATGTTGAATGTATGCTTTTGCATCTGACAAGTTTATTAAATAATACACATATAATCATATAATTGCATATAAGCAAGTTTTCTCACATACACTTCTGTTTTGACGTTCTATGCATGTGTAGTAATTATATATTAAAACGGAAGCAGATGTGAGCAAAGTTACTTAAAGTTGGCCTCAAAACAGTTGTTCCTTTATCTTTTTAATTCAATATACTGTAATGTTCCGTTTCAATATTTTTTGGGACAGACTTTGAGCACATATAAAGAAAAATAATAACTAGTAGATGCTATTAGAGTTAATTTTTATTAATAATACGTATTTCATTATAATAATTAAATTCTAATAACACCCACCAGAAGCCAGTGACGTCATTTTTACTACGCGTTTTGTTTTACTTTGCAAAAGAAAAAGCAAAGTCCTCAGAAATTAAACAAAAAATCGCGTAGCAAAAAAAAAAAAAAAAAAAAAAAAAAAAAAAAAAAAAAAAAAGAGGGCGTGTGTGACGTAAATTATAAGTCATTAAATTACATAAATATGTAATTAATAACTTATGTATATCATTATGTATTATTACATGGAAATAATATTATGTCGAAATGTTAAAATTTGTTTTAATAGAATTTATCATTTTCTGTGTTTTAAATTTGAGCTAAAAATATACTGTTCAAAAATTTATATAAGACTCTTAGTTACTATACAAGTTCCATATATATGAGGTAAGATGCTCTGGGAAAAGTTTTGGTAAAGGTCACGCAGGTTAAAGGAATTCTACAAAGCAAAGGCGTCAAATCACCACGCAATTTTTGTTCACTTATTATAATCAGTGACGTAACTGGTGAACGGCATCGTATTGGCTTAGAACCAAGTACAATCCATCGCAAAATGAAATCGAATGCTCGAGTTTTGTGCTGCGCTCAACCTTTTTATTATATGGACCTTGATTAATATATAAATATTACCATTTTCTCTCATATTGGTTTATTATCCTTGATATAAAGTACAATAAAGCATACTATAGTAAAATTTTATTCAATCCCTTTCACATTTTAAATAAAAAGAAGACATTTGTAGGTTTTGAAAATAAGGCACGATTTTTTATTAGAAATAAATACACGTAACTTACACGCAAATGATAATTCTTCCTTTTTTTTTATAACGTTTATAGTAATTTAATGATTTATTAACATTTTAAGGCATTACATGAGTATATAAATTTCAACGAATTTGGACAACGTGAGCAATATTGAACTTTCTTACAAATCAGATATAACGCTGGTCTCAAATTTGATAACTTTTGTTACTTGAAAAATATACAAATATACAGTATATTAATGAAATCTAGTTTTAGAATCTAAGAAGAAAATTCTGTGGTGTTTTACGGGAGTTACAGCATGCAGTATGAAAATGTGCAAATTATCGGGTGACTTATCAGTCATCAGTTGCAAAAAACAAAAACGTTCGCTACAAAATATATTTAAAAAAAACTAACAACAACTAACTTATATATTATTATTTATAATCAATAATTTCCACAGTTAGCATATCGGAATAAAATAAAATACGAAAATATATAAAACATGGTATTTTAAAATTATTATCAAAATAAATATATCGTATAGATATGCAATGTATTCTCATTGAAAACTTTATGTAATATAACTTCAATGGATTAAAAAAAAAAAAAAAAAAAAAAAAAGGATGAAGAAATTATATGACATACAAAAATAGTTTCATAACATGGTTATTAATAAAAAATAAATTTTCAAATTAAATCTCCTGTATTTACATTCTTAATTAGAGCCTTGTTATAACGCTTTATTAAAAACTAATTTCCAAAAATTATAGTATTAAACCTTTTTTATAATACAAATAAATTATCAGAAAATTTTCTTTAATAATAATAATAACAGTTCTTCATTGGGTTTAGATATGATACATAAAAAGCAAACATGTAAATTAACCAATAGGTGATGAGAAAAAGGCAAAATGCATATACACTGGACGTGATCTCACACCATAGTATCAGAAATACTGCTTCGTCAATAAATAAACATATAATAACACATTAAAAACACAAGATGAATGAAATACACTGGCACAGGGGTTCTAGCCATAACAGGTAATGCATTATACAAAGAAACCACTCTTGGGAAAAATGAATTTAAGTATGCGGAATCACCTCTGGGAGCCGAGTCTAAGGTGATAGAGCAGCCACCTATTAGATGCAGAGTTATTAGTATTAGCATCAAAAACATTAAAGTCATATTTTTTAGAAAAACATGATGATAATAATTTGATGTCAATACTATTCCAAAGATCAGTAATACTTTTTAATTTACATTTAGTTAATCTTAAAATACTGTCTTCACATTTAGAAAATTTTGAATAGCCAATTAAAGTAGTTTTTGAAAACTTTGACATAAAAAAAAAAAAAAAAAAAAAAAAAAAATTGCGTGAAATTTATGCTCCATAGAAATGCAAAAACAGATTTAGAGAGACAGACAGACAGACAAACAGGTAGTGACGCAAACAGAGAGAGAGAGAGAAAAAGATAAATTACCATGTAAACTTGATGCTTTAATACAGACAAAAATACATTGTATTATAATGATTTTATGGGGGGGGGGGGGGGAGTTTTATTGATCAAAATCATAATAATAGTTATATCAAGGAACACAAGTATTTAAATCATCAGCCTTCGCAACACTTTATTATAACATTGAAAAATACATTATACAATTATTTTTATTAAAATAAGTACTGATACCTTTTTTTTTTAATACGTCTTCAATTTACTAAATATATACCGTAAAGAATTGAATGAAACTGAAAAAACTGTATTTTGAAAGTTTATGCAAATTTTCGGGTAATTATAATCATCAGGTTAAAAATATGCAGGTGAAAAGCAAAAGATCATTCATTCATTCATTCATTCATTCATTCATTCATTCATTCATTCATTCATTCATTCATTCATTCATTCATTCATTCATTCATTCATTCATTCATTCATTCATTCATTCATTCATTCATTCATTCATTCATTCATTCATTCATTCATTCATTCATTCATTCATTCATTCATTCATTCATCCACCCATTCATTCATCCATCCATCCATCCATTTATTGATTCATTCATTCATAGATTCATTGATTCATTCATTCCTACATTCTTTCAAATATTCATAATTTATTGAAATATAGCTAGCAATTTTAGTAGCTGCCTTATTCATTCATATCATATCATACATTATTTTTCTGACGAGATATTAATTTATTGACATTAAAAAATAAAAAATGAACATATATATATTGGCAATCAGTAACAAAACGATAAAACATTACCCAGCAAACAAGGTATATCATGTGATAACAGTTTGATAAAAAATATCTTCTTGAAGGAAAAAGAAAAAACATCGAACACATTTTTTTTTTATCAGCCTATTGATAGTTAGTAGTGCGTAACCATAATTGTCCACTTTTTCAATCACGAAAAAAATGATTTTTAAATATGAATATTTAGAAATCAGAAAATTGTTAACTGTCACTTATTATGAATTCTTATAACTTAAAAATCCATAGTGAATTAATTATTGTTAATGTTCAGTTTTGTGGTCGTTTCTTACAGGAGTTGGCTTTATAAATAAAGGATTATTAAATTTCCCAAAAACGTGATTTAAAATTTTTAATTATTAACTCTCTAACAGCAAAAGTCTTTACAGCTACCTTAAGGCCATAGACCACATAAAACAACATGTGCTTTTTAATGAATAGACACGAAATGGGATCTTCAAAACTGTTGACAATTTTTACCAGAATGTTAATGTAGCCCCACGAGAGAGCGTGAAAATACTGTAAAGTATGCAATTTGCGTAAAAATTCATGTATATGACGTCAGAAACATGCAAAAATTAGTAATAAAATGTTGTGCGGGTTGCATAAATCGACTTTTCTGATCACTGCTACGGAGCTTGCTGCTGGAGCTGCTGCTTGGGTTTTGAGACAAACTAAAGTTATTTATGTAAATACCATCAAGTGTTTTGTGATATAAATGCCTATGTTTTTCTTTGGTCTGTTCCTTTAAATTACGGACAAAAATAAATTAGTAATAATTATGCTAGCTCATTTACAGCACAGTTTGTTCAATACAGCACAATTTGTAATATGCTATATTGAAAAAATATTGTGTTATATAGCATAAATTACATGTTGCATACCATAAATATTTATGTCGTTCTAATTTAGCATAATTTATGCTATATAATAACATAAATGCAGCATAAATAACATAGTTTCTTCTTTCCGTGAACATAATTCACATCTAAATTGTTGTTACGCTATAGGGTGGTTTCATTCATGTTAAAGTCGACGTCATAATTGAGTACTAAATAACATTGGCCGGTATAGGAAAATATATGGCACATTTTGCAAGTTTAAAAATACTTCGAAAATTTTTTTGAGAGCATTGATGCTGTTAACAGATTGAATTAGTACCTCCTCAAGTATAAAAATAAAAAGCAAGAAAATAAATAATGACCAAAAAATAGGTTATTTTCCAAAGAAAATAGGCAAAAACTATACGTTTGTCCTATGCCGAGCAGAGTTATTCATTGCTCAAGAAGAGCATCGAAAAGCACTCAGAATGATGTCATGCGTACACACCCTATAGTCGTAAAAACATTATACATACAGTACAGTATAATATACTGTATAGTATATTACACTGTAATTATAATTAATATGTTAAATATCACGTCGGGTAACGAGAGCAAAAATAAGTCAAACTCACGCTCGTTTCAATCTATAGGGTCTATCCGCATGACTTTATATTTATAGCGCTTGGAGGCCATACTGGAGTAGTGAATAACATTGTTGAGCATAGGACAAACTTCATTAAAGGCAATTTTCTTTGGAAAATCTATCAATTTTTAGTCATTAATATTATTTTTCTCACATACTTGTGATACTAATTCAACATATTAACAGCATCAATGCTCTCAAATTTATTGCATAGTATTTTAAACTGACAAAATGAGTTATTTTCCTATGCCACCCATGTTATTGAGTTATCCAACATGGCGTCGACTTTAACTTAAATGTATAGACCCTATACGTAAAGAATAAATTATGTTAAACAAAAAAAATAATATTTGTATAATAATACAAAATATGTATAATGCTATTTTACATAGTTATTATGCAATTTGGCATAGATTATGCAGTGCTGAACAAATTGTGCTGAGCTACCATAATTTTGACGCAGTTAATTTTTGTAGAGTGTATATAGGGTGTATGCATTCGTATTAAAGTCAACGCCATGTTGTATAACTCAATATAACATTGGTGGCATAAGAAAATAACTCATTTTGCCAGTTTAAAAATACTATACAATATTTTGGAGAGCATCATAATATTGATGCTGTAAATATGTTGAATTAGTATCTTAAGTATGTAAAAAAATAACAATAACAAAAAATTAACCAATTTCCTAAAAAAAATCGCCTAAAATTAACGAAGTTTGTCCTATGCTGAGCAATGTTATTCACTACTCCAGTATGACCTCCAAGCGCATTAAATATGACGTCATCCATATATATATATATATATATATATATATATATATATATATATATATATATATATATATATATATATGTATAATATAAAAATATAAATAAATATATATTTATAATAAATAATTTGGAATTTTTTATATTTATATCGAGGGTGCTCCGTTATGCCTCAAGTCCACTTTACCTAGAAAAATTAAATGTCGGCCAATTGACAGCAAGTTTTGGATTTTTCTAATTCGGTTTGGAAAAAAAAAATCAATGTCAAATGTACTGTACTTAGGACTTTGAAGTGGTGGACCCGCGATATATTTTTTCTCTTACCTCTTTTTTTTTTTTTTTTTTTTTTTTTTTTTTTTTCTTCTTCTTCTACTCATCAGCAGAAATTAAAAATAGATTATTGAAAGTAACGTTATTTATAGATATGGCTATATTATATTCACTTATATTTATGATAATCTATAACGTTTTACTTTTTACAATAATTGTAATATTTATAATCTACGTCTATATTAATATATTATATATTTATTTAGATCACTTAAATAACTTCTCATATCAGTTTACTGAACAAGTAGAAGGAACAATTTTAGAAATGTAACTAGACAAATTCTGTAATAGGCTAGCTCGGGGCAGCTATGCCAGCTCAACTAGTTTAATCCCCCCCCCCCCTCCCCCCCCCCCCCCCCCCCCCCCCCGAGCCACGTCACATACATAGTACTACTTACTGGCGGCTACTGACCTCTGGTGGTGCTCTATTCATTTCAAGGTTATACCTAATCACACTATAACACTCATACTTGGAGGTTAATACTACATCGTTTTTTTTTTTTTTTTTTTTTTTTTTTTTTTTTTTGCAAATACTAATATACTGAAAGATATTGGCTTAAATACTTCATTTAAACTCCCCGTGTAAAATCGGCGTTAAATTAAAAATTATCATAAATATATTATATAAAGTTTTTTTTTTTTTTTTAAACAAATAAATAAATATAACTAAAAAATATATAATAAAAGATTAATTCCTATAAATATAAAAATGCAAATTCAATAACCATAATAAACATTTTATAGCCATTATAACTTAATCATTATATAATGTAGGCGCATGACGTCATATTTAATGCGCTTCAACGCCATACTGGAGTAATGAATAACATTGCTCAGCACAAGACAAACTTTATTTTTGGCTATTATCTTTGCGAAATTAGTTAAAATTGTGTTATTATTATTTTTTTCACATACTTGAGATACTAATTCAATCTATATTAAAAACAGCATCAATGCTATCAAAAATATTGTTAAGTGTTTTTAAAGTAGCAAAATGAGTCATTGTTCTATAATGGTCTTTATTATATTGAGTGATCCACCATGACGTCGACTTTACATGAATTCATACACCCTATATAATTTGTTGAGACTATAGTGAGCGTAAAAAAAGCATCTCGACGAATCATCAGTAATGAAAACTATTGTTTGTTTGTTTTCTTAAAATGTCAAGGATTCTAAAAATTTCAAGCCTATAAATGAAATTAAAAATATTTACTGAATATTTGGTTCTCCGAAATTAAGTTTTTTCAGGCTTTTAAAACAAAACAAAATTTTTTTTTTCTGTTTCTCGCAATTATACATATAAAAATAATCTGTTGAAATTTAAAAATATCATCTTTTTATAGTGTATCTGAGAAAACTTTTTTATCTTTTTTATCTTTATTAGTTTTTTTTTTGAGGCATTCTTTAAAACACCTGTAGAAAACATAAATTTAGATATGTTGAACTAATAAAATATACGCTAGTAAAATCATTATAAACCAATAAATATGAAAGACTATTTTTAACTTTTTTTTTTTTAATAATATACATGCACTACTCACGCAAAAATGAAAATAACTTTACCACCTTTCAGATGAACGACCAGCTACTTAAAAAGACAGACAGACAGACAGACAGACAGACAGACAGACAGACAGACAGACAGACAGACAGACAGACAGACAGACAGACAGACAGACAGACAGACAGACAGACAGACAGACAGACAGACAGACAGACAGACAGACAGACAGACAGACAGACAGACAGACAGACAGACAGACAGACAGACAGACAGACAGACAGACAGACAGCTTAGAAATATTAAACCAATGTTTTATTTTTAAAGTAATAAATTATAGAGGCTTGAAACTTTATACATATTATTAAAATAATTTACGTAATTTACGCTACATTGAACAATTACTATAATGTAGAGCACACATGTTGCTATTTGCAATAAAATAATTAAGTAACTATGCTGAACATATGCTATAGTATAATAACTTTACAATATAGCATAAATTATGTTATACACAAATGTTTCTACATATTCAGCCAGCATAATTATGTCGT
>OX439133.1:26505258-26749788 GCA_949318235.1 Ecdyonurus torrentis | reverse complement strand
AAATACGACTTGAACACAGCGCCCACTTTGTGTTGACGTTTCCTGAAGGACCCAATGGTTTGTTTTGGGAAACATGGTAAACTAAGCCCTAAGAAAAAAAATATAATAAAATACAAAATTTGCTCTATTGACTAAGAAAAGAACAACTTAAAGTTTTGAGCAAAAGCTCCTCAGCTGCTGTGTTATTGCTCTTTTGTAGTTTAAATTTACATCACAAAAATCATAAAAAAAAAAAATAATAATAATAAAAAAAAAAAAAAAAAAAAGGTTACAAATACAAGGAAATACAAACGCCTGTAATTATGATAGGTATGCAACAAGTTTAACATATTTGCTCAACATGTTGCATAGCTGTAAGGATATTTATTTATAAGCATAATTAATAATATATCGATCATTACGGATAGTAAGCAGCCACCAGGATTTTTGTATTTTTCCACTTTACATCGTAATATCACCTCAGTACAAAGTTTAAAAAAAATTAGACCAACATTTTCGTAATTTATAAATATCGGACAGTAAATGTGTCAAGTTTCAATTTTTTCTTGCTCATGGTAGACTCGCTAATGATTAATTAGCCATCAGAAACTCCGATTTGGCGTTTTATTTTTTTAAATCATGGACTTAACCTGTGAGTTGTCTCTATAGCCGATAGTCATAAAAAGTTCATACTTGATGGACAGAGTAAACAAATATTACTTTTGAATGTAACGTAGTTAAAATATTTCGCAAACCAACCCCTTTGCAAATAAAATGGCAAAAAGTGTAAATTTAGATCCGCTTAAGTTACATCTTAAAGTAATAATCACAACTCAAAAATTTTTATAGGACGTGAACGCGGAGAAAAATAAATACGTAATATTATTCAGCATAATTTGTGCAATACATACAGCATAATCTATAATATAACTATAATGTAACATTGCATAAATATTATGTTATACTGCAAAGCTATTAATTTTGTTATAATTTAGCTACATTTATGCTATAATGACATAAATGCAGAATAAATAATGTCTTTTATTTTAATTTATTTCCCTGTAAAAGGAACGAGATGATAAATGTGCTCAAAGTCGACTCTAAATGAGGGTTTGGGTTCCGTTTGAAATTTCAGTTTTTCATAGCCCACCTTTCAAATAAATATAGTAAAAATAATAATAATAAAAAAAAATGTTACTTTGATCCATATTTCAAAAATTCAGTTTTGAGAAACCGACATTTCTGGCGGAATCTAGATCTAGACCCTCTTTTGAATTTGACTTTGAGTACATTTTTCACCCCGTTCCTTTCAATGGAGCTAGTTCTCATCCAAAATACTTTTTACCACTGAAGAAATTATGATTATACTACCGGGTTACTGTTTAAACTTTTTTTTAACCAAGTTATTGGTTTGTACAGAAGAGATACATCTATGTATCTGAATAATTTGTTAAATTTATATTTTCTGTGAATGTGATCTTACCACTGAATTCCATGCATCGGCTTGATCAGTGCCTCCAAATTTGCCTTCTGGAGCATCGTCTATAAAATATAGGAAATAACATTTTAACATTATTATAATAATGTAATCAATATACTGGGGGAAGATTCATAAGTTTTGAATGTTCCATAGAATTTGATCATACATAGTATTAATATTTGATTTATTATATTTATTTGTTCATTTGATTATTCATTCATTCATTCATTCATTCATTCATTCATTCATTCATTCATTCATTCATTCATTCATTCATTCATTCATTCATTCATTCATTCATTCATTCATTCATTCATTCATTCATTCATTCATTCATTCATTCATTCATTCATTCATTCATTCATTCATTCATTCATTCATTCATTCATTCATTCATTCATTCATTCATATATTCATTCATTCATTCATATATTCATTCATATATTCATTCATTCATTCATTCATTCATTCATTCATTCATTCATTCATTCATTCATTCATTCATTCATTCATTCATTCATTCATTCATTCATTCATTCATTCATTCATTCATTCATTCATTCATTCATTCATTCATTCATTCATTCATTCATTCATTCATTCATTCATTCATTCATTCATTCATTTATTTATTAGGCATCGATCATATATGCAGGATGCAGTCTACAGTAACATTACATTATACACATACATAATCAATGTTACAATATTCATCTCAGTTTCACTTAATACTAAAATCCTTAAAGGCACAGAACATCTTAAACAAAAAGTTATGTAATATCCAAATATCCTATCAAACCTTAAAAATCAACGTTGATTTGGCTGGAGTCATTGATTTCTAATTTATTGCCATTCATATCAAAGTTACGCGAGCGGGCACTGATGTCACAGTTCACCTGGTCCACGTGCACGTTGGTTTTGAGGTTTGTTAGGATATTACACAACTTTTTTGTTCAAGGCGGTGTTCTAACTTTAATTTCTACTATTTTTTTTCTTAATGTAATACAATTTACATTCATAAAAATAAAGTAAAAAAAAAAATTCAAAAGATTTTTTTCAATTCCTCATAATTAATTATTTGCAGTATATTTTCTTTAGGTGTTTTTATTAATTATCAATTTTATCATTAAAAAAATCTTTAACACATATTAATATTTTTTTGAAATAAAAAATTTTTAAATTGATTTAATTATATTTTTATATCAATATCTTGACAAGATTAACGCTTGCTGCAACTTTAATGTTACAATAGTAAAAAAAAAAAAAAAAAAAAAAAAATCAAAGGGATAAAATTAAAATAAAATTATATTTAAAATATAACATCTTAAATAACAAGTTCTTCTCTTGCTGTAAAAAAAAAAAAGAGTAAAAAAAATAATAATAAAAAAGAAAAATTATCCATTATCCAAATTTGTATCTGCACTACGATCCGGATAATTAGATCCAGATCATTTTTATCTGATTTGGATCAAAGAAATCCAAATAAAAATTTGGGATTAATAAGTGTAAATAATAAATTTGATCCGAGCTAATTTTTTAGCCCCCCCCCCCCCCCCCCCCCCATCCCCAAGAAAGTGACTGTTTTTGTTGAGTTTTGTTATTTTTATGATCCGGATTTCTTTTATTTGTAATCCAGATAATGCAGATCCGGATAAATTATAATTGAGTTCGCAAAATTCGGATTTTACGATCAGGATAAGTAAGTATTTCTTTCATCCTGATTTGAAAATTATCCGGATTTTGATAGCACTTTTTGACATATGTTTTGCTTGCAAAATAAATAATAAAAAGAAATAAAATAATTCAGATTTTATTATAGTTTTTCATTGCATATTCTGATAGAGCTTAACTTTCTGTATATAATTCATTTATTTACTTTCCCAGATTTTTCAAAAACACTGTCAATCTTTTCATTGCAATTTTGAAAAGGACTTATATTTCACATCCTTAAAAAAATACGTAAATTTTTGAAAACTAAATCTCTTTTAAAAAATATTAAAAAATTATTATTTTTAATAATAGAAATTAATAAAAGTTTTTAAAAGAATTTTTTTTTTTTTTTTTTTTTTTTAAGTTTATAATATGTATTAAACCACGCCTATTATTTCTCATTTAAATATCTCCGGAATCGGTGGAGTAATTTTCTCAAAAAATTGCAAAAAGCATGTTTCTCTCCATAAATATAATGTTAAATTAGAGGTCCCTTATAGCTTACCCCAGCGCTATACCAATAATCTTCATTAAATATAACACTTACCTGCTATATTTCTTATCTTTGATTTATATTCATCACTTTCTCTAAATTTTATCATTCTCTCCATCTCTTCTACATTATTTACAGCATTTACTACCGTAAAATACAGAAAATAATACGGCCAAAATTTCTTCATTGTTATAATAATATACATACTTATATTTTATGCATACTATATTCCAAATTTTACCAATATTTTTTTTATCAGTTTTTATTTTTTTTCTTTTGTTATTGATAACGTACGCAAAAATTGATTGTGATTTCTTATTTGGTTGTTATTTTTTTGTTATAATATTTATCTTTTTTTATTGATAATTCAAACATGTATTGTAATTTCCGTTTAAGATTCCGTGCACGCAAAATTGTAATATCACACACACTTTTTTTTTTTTTTTTTTTTGCGTGTACATAATTTTTTTAGTATGCTTCACGTTTCATATAACACTGGATATGCTAGTGTAGCTCCAACACAACAGCACCAAAAAGAATCAACTTTGATTAAAAATAAAATTTAATATATTAGCTTCAACACGAGCGTATGGCTCTCTGAAGCGCACTAACATACAGATCACTAAAATTTATGTATATAAGATCGGTTTCACTCATATTTAAGAGCCGCTATTTTGTTGTTCAGGAATACATAGGCCAGCATAAGAAAAACGTCATTTTTATTTCTTTTTAATAGCAAAAGAAGCTTCAAACCTCAATCTTATTTCTAGTTCCTAATAAGCTCGAAGAATATGAGAAAAAATCATTCAGTTAAAATACTCTTTTTTTTATGTGAAAAATTAGGAAAAATGATGTTTCCCCTATGCTGGACAATGCATTAGGCACCACAAACATGGCGAAAAAGCATATAAGGATGTGCAAGGGGTCTATATGAGTTAAATAAAATAAAAATAATAAAAACATCAACGTCTGACTACCCGATTTAGTTAGGAATTCCTAACAAGGTTCTCTATAGTCTGGGTGCACTTTTCAAAAAAAAAAAAAAAAAAAAAAAAAAATACTAACCTAACGTACTAAAAATTCTATATTATACTTAACTAAAAATAAAATAACAATAAAATTTTTTATTGGATTTTTTTTTTTTAATAAATAAAATTAAATTTTTTATTTTAAAATTTTTGTTTTATTTTATTATTTTTATGGCACAAAAATGGTGAAAGAAAAAGCAACAAAATTATAAAGTGAAATAAAATTATAAAATATCTTCAACCTTTTTCCATATTTAAGTACAAAATATTTTACAAATAAAAATGCATTCACATATAATATAGCAAATTTTTTAAGTTTAATCACATTGCGATTTTTTATCTATTAATCGCAAGACTGTTTTGTCGCACAATTTTTATATAATATCAATAATTTGCAACAAAACTATATTAAAGGCATAGAACACATAAAAAAATGTCTTATATTATAAAATACCTGCAATGTTGATTTGGTTGGGACATTGACTTCTAATTTATTTTCCATTCACGAATAGGTGGATGCGCAATATGACGTTACAGCTCGCTGGTTCACGCGCGCGTAAAACACGCAAGCTGTGACGTCATTCCGCATCCGCCTTTTCGTAAATACCAAATTAGAAATAAATGGCTCTGACCAAATTAATGTTGATTATTTCTGGTATGTTTGGATATTACCTATCTTTAGACAATTTTTTTGATTTGTTCAAAGTGTTTTATGCCTTTAATAACAGTAATAAAAAGGCTATCTGAATGCAATTTATGAAATAAAATAAACGGAAATAAAGAACAATAAAAAATAATACCAAAAATTTGTTAAGTAATACAATATTAAATGTTTACACTCTTTAATTTTTTAATTTGCGCTTTGAAGCCATGTTTGAGATGAAGAAAAAGGGAAGTGAAAATTTGGAAAAATACTAGAATATATATGGTAGATGAAGGTCCATATAATAAAGAGGTTGAGAGCAGCACAAAACTCGCACATTCAATTTTATTTAGCGATGGATTGTACTTGATTCTCAGCCAATACGATGCTGTTCACCAGTTACGTCACTGATAAGGTGAACAAAATTGTAAGTGGTGATATGGCGTCTTTGGTGAATTTCCTTTAAGTTGCGCGACCTTGGCCAAAACTTTTCCCGGAGCATCTAACCTCTTATATATGAACCTTGGTCATAAAGCCTAAATCTGTGACAAGGCGCTTCTCTTATCAAAATTGTTTAACATATCTCAACAGTATTTAGTGTAAACATACATAAGGTAAAAGGTTAATTTAGAAGGGTTGAGTTTCTCTTTCTAACCACTTGACCGCGTCTTCGTGACCTTGTGACTTCAACACTGACCCTACTTTGTCACGACATTCTACGTGGTAGGTGTTCAGGTAGTCAATCTGGAAGAGAAAACATAATTTGGGGTTGTATTTAGATAAAGTATTTTGACATTTAGAAAGAAAACTTGCAAACTTTATGAAGCCATTTCAAAGTTAATAGTAACAGCTACCTATGATAAAATTTTGAGAACCCATGACCATCAGATAAGAGAGAAAATAATTATTGAAACTAATATAGACTCTTTTTGGACTAAAATTAGAAAAACCATAATTTAAAATCTAGCTTAGTGACTCATCATTTTTTATTACTATTTATTTATTTATTACATTCCTGAAGATACCTTATCCTCATGTATCTCTGTGCAAAATTTCAGATTTTTATTTCATTACAACTTATTAGTCAAATCCCACAGTAGCTGATTTCTCACCTTAAAAAAAAAAAAAAAAAAAAAAAAACTAAGAAACTAAGAAAAAACAAATCTTAAAACAAATCTAAAATAATAATAATAATAGGCCTAATAGTAAAAAAATCTTGAAAAAAAAAAAAAGTTTTACTGTACCTGTTGTTGTGAGAGCATTTCCTTGACCAACATCTTGGTCTGGACAGGCATCAAGGTGACGTCCTCAAAGGTCAAGAACCCTCTCTCCTTGAAGTTGAACTTTGCCTTGGCGGGAACTACACGTACGATGTTTTCAATACGAATCCCAAAACTGCCATCTTCATAGTAACCAGGTTCTGTAACAACAGGTTATTATAATTATAGCATGACACTTTTTTTTTTAATGCTCATTATAAAAAGAACTATTTATTATTATTATTTTCATGAGTAGGCCTATATTAAATTAGTTTTTTCTTCTTCACATTTCTATATAGGCAAATAAGATAAGTCAGGACAGTGGCGTAACTTCAAAAAATTGGCCAGGGGGACAAAATCTGACACGGCCCCCCCGAAAGGGGGACAGTTCCGGGGAGGAGGGGGGGATGCGCGCCGCAGGTGAAAATTTTGAAAAAGGGGGCGTGGCACTGAAATTTTAAGCTATTTTTTATAATGAAAATTAAAAAGTGTCACTAACATGAAAAAAAAAAAAAAAAATCGTTAAAATGGCCTATCATATACAGTACATGATTTTAATTTTTGTCAATAATTAATTTTTGCTATAAATAGAAAAAATACATATGATATTTGAAGAAAATTTAATTAGAAGGTGGTGACAGTTAAAAAATGTAGTTAATGTTAATAACCTCTGTCACAAAATGCATATTATTTTATTGATCCACTTTTAACTTTCAAATACTGTTTTTCAACATAAAATTTAATATTACCAAATTTTTTTTTTATTTATTTATTTTTTTTTTTGCGCCAAGCATCAACGGGCCCCCCCAAAAGCCGACGGGCCCTCAGAAGTCGACGGGCCCGGGGGAACTTCCCCCCTGGTAGTTACGCCACTGAGTCAGGAAGTAAATGATTTTTGAGAATTTGACCTAAGTAACCCCAGAACAGAAGGGGGAGGGGGGGGGTACTGGCTTTGGCTGCTTGAAGAAAATTGCAGCAGGCATTCATGTTAAAGTCAAATTAATTGTTATTCGTGTGGATAACTCAATAACATGGGCTCCATAGGAAAATAACTCATTTTGCCAGTTTAAGAATACTAAGCAATATTTTTGAGACCATTGATGCATTGGTTGATGGTTTTTAATAGTATCTTAAGTACCATGTGAGAAAAATAATAATAATAATAATAACTAATTTCAAAAAAAAAAAAAAAAAAAAAGTTTGCGCTATGCTGAGCAATATGGCGTCCAGTATGGTGTCCAAGTACATTCAGTATGACGTCATGTGGATACTCCCTATAGATATAAGTACTAATCTTACCATTAGAGAGGAACATATCAGCTTGAAGCCCAGGATCATCAGGCATGGTTCTCCAAGAGATACCAATAGGACCCTCATGTACGTTGAGGTATGAGCCAATACCATGACTGGTGCCGTGCATGTAGTCCAGGCCTACGTCCCATAGAGGCTTGCGAGCCAGTGTGTCCAAGCAGTTACCCTGTGCATTGGATTGGCAACATTATTGGTGAAACAAGATTTGTTATTATTGTATGTATTATGAAATTATTATTATTTAATATAATGATGTTAAAAAATTAAAAATAAAATACATATACAGTCAACTGGGGTGAAATTAAAAGCATGGGGTTAAATTGAAAGCCAATCACAGCTTTCAAATTACTGTGTCTAGCGAGATAGGGAAAAGTGAACTCCCTTTGATGATTGGAGATTAGAGTTTCAATTTCACCCCAGTTGACTGTACATGCAAAAACATACAGCACCTAACTGAAAATGATGCAGCGAATTAATTTGCAGTGAAGAGGATCATCAATCAACCATTACAAAAAAAAATGGGAAATTTTTAAGTAAAGGATGCTATACTATAAATAAACTTATGTGTATGTACTTAAAAAACAGTTTAGGAACATTTTATGCAATACTGTTATTAAATAAACACCTAAAACATTATAAACACATTAAATTTTGAACCTATGCATTAAATAAAACTCAAATTCCAATTCCCAATAACCTAAAAATCAGAGAATCTTTGGGTTTTATTCATTAATAATTTAAAGTCTCTCTATGGACTTAATTTATTATTATTGTACTGCACTGTACTTCTTTTTTTTTTTTTTTTTTTTCTTTTTTTTATTATTATTACTTTTTAGTTTTACATATTATTTTTGTTATCTTAGTGAGGAGGTTCAGGGTTTACAACTTAGCTTCTTCATTGTTAGATAATGAGGTGAACTGTATGTAAGTTTATGAACAGTTTTTCTCACTATCTAACATTGAAGAAACCATATTGTAAACTCTAAACAGGGTCGACTTGGCACTCAAGGGGCCACATCCGTGAAAGGGGTGTAACACCCTCTCTAGGGGCCACAAAAGGGGCGTAACACACAGGTTACGCCCCTTTTTGGGCTTTAGGGGCCTCCAAACAAGGGGGGTCACATCCTCTATTGCGGACTTGCTCTTATGGCCAGTCCGAGCTTGACCCTGAACTTTCTCTTTAATATTCAAACACAAAACAAAAGCTATACCTTGATTTTGGTAGGAAAGATGCTAGATCTGAGCGCATGCTGTCCCTGGAACACTCTGGTAAAACACTGTCTCTCATGTAAGGTAGGTGTCCCCAAGTGTATGGTCCTGGTCACATCAGTAGTACCATCCTTGAACTGAGCTCCAGAGTCACACAAGTACACCTCCTTGTCTGTGATCCTTCTGTCTGTCTCTGGCATGGGCTTGTAGTGGATCACTGCAGCGTTGGGGCCTACTGACGATATCGTCTCAAAGCTCAGGCCTACGTAGTCACTTTGTTCTCTGTCAGAGGAAGCAGGCAATATATCAATACAGGAATTATGAATGAATGAATGAATGAATGAATGAATGAATGAATGAATGAATGAATGAATGAATGAATGAATGAATGAATGAATGAATGAATGAATGAATGAATGAATGAATGAATGAATGAATGAATGAATGAATGAATGAATGAATGAATGAATGAATATGATAAATTTGAAATAAAAAGATAGGATGAACCAGCACTGGTCTTGCCATAGTGAATAGAGTCCCATAGTTTGGTAAAAATCTTGCTAGCACAGATACAAAAAACTCAAAAAACTAACACATTGTAAATATTTCAGCAATAAACTACAAGAGATGGAGTGTGTTATGCCTATCTGTGCTATCAAGACTGTCACCAAACTATGGGACTCTCTTCACTATGGTAAGGCCAGCGCTGGTTTCTTCTATCCTTTTTTTTTTTTTTTTTTTTTTTTTTTTCCAAATTTATCAAGACTGTTTTTAAACTTTGTTTTCTGCTCCTAAAATGATGCTCAGCTATGGTTACATAATAAAATGTACGTAATGCACATTTTTTGGTGCAAGAAAAGAGGGTTTATGAACAACACTTATGCGACTTACTCTCTAAACTTCTCCAGTCTAGTAGCTCCCGAGACCTCAGTGACCATGTTACCACTGGCTACCTCTCGCTCCAGCCATGCAAAGTAGCGACACAAAGCAGCTGCGTCACGAATGTGGCAGTTGATCATACCTGGGGGAACATGTCCAGCATTGTTATTTAAATACATCTAGGGAAATTATATACGTATTTTAAAAACTAGATTATGCAAAACTATTTAATTATAGAAAAAAAAAAATGGGATGAGGGATAAATGTAAGCTTTAGGCCTTCTAAATCAAGCTACGTATATGCATAATTAGTTTTACCACTATTACAGTTTGTCAAAAGAGAAAAATTATTTAATTACTGCCTGTAAAATAAAAACTGGGTTTAAAAGTTACAGTGTATAAATTGGAGGGAGTAAAAACATCACAGTTTTATATTTATTTTTTATTATTTAAAAAAAAAAAAAAAAAAAAAAAAAAAAATCTTTATAATTATTTTTATATGGGTTTAACTTTAAACATTACACATTTTATTATATCGATGGCTCCTGTAGGAAAACCAAACTATGTGTAGTCTCCGCGCGCCTCAAATTTGGAACATCTATGCTCTCTGTCTCTGCTAAATTTCAAGCATCTCTTACCAGCGCACCATTGCAGATGCTTCAATTTTAGGTGAGGCGGTTAGCGCAGACGTGCCAAATTTGAGGCGCATGGAGACTACAGATAGTTTGGTTTTCTGTGGAGCCATTGATATGTTTTTTAATGATTTATATTTTAATATTATTATAATAAAGCTAAGGGGAAATATTTTGGATATCCTAAATAAGGAATTGAACTTAATAATAGTGGTTTCAAAATTGTCTTCACATTTACATTTCTCAAAGTGTCATTAATAGAGATTATCAGCATACCACCTATCTTAGCCTATGCACCTATTATTTAGCATTACTTAACAATATTCTCTCTCTCTCTCTCTCTCTCTCTCTCTCTCTTTCTCTCTAAAAATAGGAAAAAGTTGTGAAGAGATGTGTGAAAATTTAAAACTGCCAAAATTATTGAGGGGAAAAAGGGAGAGAGAGAGAGAGAGATAGCAAGTGAGAGAGAGAGAGAAGTAACATAACAAGTTTTTATTTATTTAAAAAAATCACTGTGGCAATTATAGACTGCAGTTTTAATTGCATCAGGCTCCTTTGTAAAATCTAGACTGTACTGATCCTACACCAACCTTGAATCTCCGTAGAGTTCTTGATAGTTTTCATGATGGCTACAGGTGATACCTCAGTGATGAGGCGATTATCAGGCACGAGGGAGCACAGGGCGTAGCTGGAGCCTTCAGATATCCACATCTTGTGAGCAGACTCCTGCAATTTTAGTTAATTAATTTAATTTTCAATTTATATATCTACTAGCAAGTTTTAGCAAAGCATTTTGTAATCACATACGGGTATTTGATTTTTATATATACGGCTTACATTTTTTTTATTGAACAAAAAGTTGTTAACAATTTTCAAGCCAAGGTATTAACATATTAAAATTATGTTGTGTTTAAATAATGTTTTGTGAAAGTTACATTGCCTTAAAATTTTTAAAATAAAAATTGTTATTGAGCTATCTTATAAGTCATCAGTAGAGAGCGGAAAAATAGTCTCTTTTTTCATCAAAATAGTCTCAAAATTTAAAAAATAGTCTAAAAATAGTCTCCAAAAATATTAAAATAGTTGAAAAATATTTTTGAAATTTATATAGCTCAAAAGTGATTTTATAAGTGTAATTTGCCTGAATTTATCTGTATTCTAAAGAGTCTGATATAAGTGCCTCAAATAATAATAATATAATAATAATTTCAATATTGGTTAGTCTTGTTCTATTGTCTAAACAAATATGTTCAAAAATTTCAAAAAAAAAAAAAAAAAAAAACTTTCCTCAAGTAGATATAATTTTTAAAATTCCACATTATTTTTATTAGAAATAGCGGAAAACTTAGTGAAAAGGCAAAATAGTCCGAAAAAGTCTGAAAATTCCAAAATAGTCTCGGAGCCTAAAATAGTCGCTAAAAAGTCTTTTTTTAATTTTGTACATGGGCTTGAAATCATGTGATTCGTGGACATATTTAATAAAAACCTCAATAGTCTCAATATTGACAATAGTCTAAAGACTATTTTTCCACTCTCTAGTCATCAGGATTGTTCCTGCGTCCACCTAATATTTGGTAATATTTTTGTATATTTAATAATGTTTTTATGTATAATTATATTGGCATATGTTAAAGCCAAGGTTCATGTAATAGGGTTGGAAAAACCCTCTATGCGCCTTAAATAAAGATTTATTATTATTATTATCTTATCCATTTATGGTAATAACACAAGATTATTTTCAAATTGTATTAATAGATTAAGATTTAAAATAATGAGTAAATGAATGAATAAAAAATAAATTCATGAATGAATTTTTTTTTTTAAAGTTCAAAGCAAAAAAATCTGTATTTAGCATATCCAAATGACTTTAGTAAAATTGATAATAAAGTAAAAATAGAATTTGTGATAGTGGATTGATATAAAGATTTGATGGAAAAACACATTTTTTTATTTTTTTTTTATTGGGGTATGGGAGATTGAGTTATCAAAGACACCGGCCAAATCAACATTAATATTTAGGTATGTTAAGATATAGTCTTTTTTTTTTTTTCTTTGATCATCAAATTTTATTACCTGTCCTTGTAACTTAAAAAAAAATAGACTTAAAAAAAAAATACTTCAGTGCTCAAAAAAAAAAAAAAAAAAAAAAAAAAAAAAAAAAGGTCCTAAATTAATTATAAATTGAGTTCTTTAATTTTTGGTGGGGTCTGGTGACCAAATAAAACAAAATACATAATAATAAATATAATACCTAATAATATAATACCCTAATAAATATAAATAAATGCAGGAAAAAAAATATATAAGCCTATATATCTCAATTAAATTAATTAAAAAAAAAAAGACATAAATTTTTATCTGGTTTAAATTGTTATATTAAAAAAAAATATATAGGCCTATTTATCAGTTGTACCTTAGTTCTATTAGATAAGAATTGTTTTTATTGGCAGCTTTTTTTTTTTTTTTTTTTTTTTTTTTTCTAACCCACTTATATTGCGTATTATATTTTTAAAACTTATTATCTGTGTACTCTTTTTATCACAGCTTCTCACACTTATGGTACAGCACTTTTCAAATATTAACAATCAATTTTGGAATGGTTGGGGGAAAAAAAAGTAAAAAGAAATAAAAAAATAAAAACTGTAAATGATTTATTATTTTAATATGCTATGCAAGTTCAAAATAGAAGTCAAGTAAAAAACCATTTCTTACTTTTAGCTGCATAGGAATTCAATAAAGTAAAATCTCAGCCTCCCCCCCCCCCCCCCCCCCCTACTTGCTTCCAGCACATTATCAATGCTACAACAGTATTAAAGAAAGGAGAATTTGATAACCTTATTAATGTTATCCGATATTAAAATACATTATAGTAAAAAATGCATTCATAACAATAACAACCAAAAGATTACATGCATACATTAACTCGATGGGCTTTGCCTTTTTAATTATCCTTTTGAGCAAATGCATCATTGTGACTTTGACTGTTATGTCTGTGTAATTTACTTGCTCAATAAATCTATATTATTATTATTATTATTATTATGAGTACTGTACGTACCAACTGTGCCAACTTGGTAACAATGTGTTCCTTGATGGCGACATAAGGTTGAATATTAACACTCAACCCTTCAGCAGCAAAATGTTCATGAACTGCAGGGGTAACTTTAGCTTCTTCTACAAACAGACTGACTTCCGAGGTACCCACGGAGGCATACGAGAAGAACACAGGATTGAATGGAATATCTGAACCACGGAGGTTTAACAGCCCTGTGGACAAAGTATAATTGTTTAATCAAAAAAGAAAACTTCTAAACTTTATGATGTAATTTGAAAGTTAACAGTAACAGCTACCTAGGATAAAATTTTCAGAACCCGTGACCATCAGATAAGAGAGAATTTTTTTTATTGAAATTAACATGGGCTCTTATGGAACTAAAACTTCAAAACTTCATAATTTAAAATCTAGTATGGTGACCCACCCACCCACCCACCCATTTTTCTTTTTTTTTTTTTTTTTACATTTTTGAAGATACTTTATCGTAATGTATTACTGTGCAAATTTCAGATTTTTCTTTCTTTATAACTTTTTAGTAAAATCCCTCAGTACTTGATTTCCCACCATAACTATACTGTAGGTACGCTGAAGGAGGTATATATGAAAAATACAGTGTTCAATGGAAAATCTGAACCATATAATTTTCACAGCCCTGGAAATAACATTACACCGCCCTTGTTGTGTCCAAAGGACATACCTGCATTTGGATAGATATTTTTCCACAAAGGGTGTACTGTACCATTTCTTCTTTACTTTGTGTTAATATTATAATGCACGACCCTCTAGTTTGCGAGATATCAGTCGGTCACCTACCCCCTTAAACTTTTGTTGACAAATCATCTACTTACATGCAATTTGGTCCAAGGCTGAGAGCAAAAGTAACGAAGCTCCTTTCTCTTCCATCTGTTCTCGTACAGAAGCCACTTTAGTTGCAGCCGACACTCCTGCAAACATTAAGTTATATCAATATTCAATATGTTGTATAATCATCAGAACAAATCATTTATAGTACTGTAATAGGGTGTGTACGCATGATGACGTCATTCTGAGTGCTTTTCGATGATCTTCTTGAGCAATGAATAACATTGCTCAGCATAGAACAAACGTAGTTTTTTGCCATTTTCTTTGGTAAATTAGCTATTTTTTGGTCATTATTATTTTTCTTGCATACTGGAGGTACTAATTCAACCTGTTAACAGCATCAATGCTCTCACAAAAAATTGCTAAGTATTTTTAAACTGGCAAAATGTGCCATTTAACTATACCGGCCAATGTTATTTAGTACTTACTTATGACGTCGAATTTAATATGAATAAAACCACCCTATAAGATACTGTGATGCAAGTTAAACTTGCACTGGCCAAAGTTGACTTTTTTTTTTTTTTTTTTCTTGGAAGTCCCCAAATATATTTTGACGTATCAATTTAATATTGATACTTTTGTTTGATACACAATATTTTAATTGCATACTATTTTTTTTTAAATACAGCTAACCCAAAACAAAAATTATTGATATTTTTTTTTTATATTGCTGATTTCAAATAAGACAATTAATTTCAAATAAGCAATCTAACTTTTACATTTCAGATTTCTACCTAAAGTCCATATTTAGATACATACCTGTATATTTGATAGGCAGTGGTAAAATAGGATCAGTTGGTCTTTTAGGTTGATCAGGTCCCCAGATAAGGTCGACAAAGTTGACTTCTAAAGGTATAAGTTGTATTCCAGCAGCATCTAGTTGTGTTTTTAGTGGACGTATTGCGCTAAGTGACATCAGTCGAGGATCAAAACCCACGCGAGAGTTGGCAGTTAGGTTTTTTACCAACCAGCTACCTTGTGTTGGAGTGCTGGGGACACCTGGACAGAAATAATATATCAATGTGAATTACATATGGCAGGGACTGGAACCAACTCTAATATTGTCAGCTTAAAAATGTTTGTGGCAATTTTCAGCTTTATTTAGAGAGGAAGTAAGGGTCAAAATAATTTTAAAAAAATTTAAAGCTTTACGACACTTGTAAGCCAATGGTTAATAGTTCATAACAATGTGGTAAAAGGGCGTACCGTGCATTTGGCCAGTTTGCAGCATAAGGAATATGTGAATTTTTCATATACAGGAGATAAAAAACTGGTCGTTTGCTTAATCACTCTCCCGTAAAGTTGTGCAATGTAATTTGTTTATAACTTTAAAAATAATTGTCAGAGCAATTAACATGAAAACTTCAGGGAAAATGTAGCATGATACACTTTATCAAAAAATGGAATCAAATAACATTGGCCAAAAATGCACATACCTATATGCCCTATAGTGACCTTGAAATGCACATACGCCCTTTGGCTGCAGCCACGTTGATAAGTATTGTAGTTCTGAGACATGGAGTTCTTGGGTTGCATAGGCTACTCCTAATTAAATCTTCCCTTTTAAAAAGCACAATGTACAGCCGGCCTGGTCACGGCACAGCAGGGTGAATTGTAAGGATGCACCCTGATTTCCTGTCTTTAAGTTAGAGTAATCGTGCCGTAATGAGGGTGGTTGTGGTAGATAGGGGTTAAAATAGAAATCATAGGAGGAACCTGTGCGACACACGTTGAGTATAAGTCCTATTTAATGTTTACCTTCTTTCATCAAGGTCCAGTCATTAGTCATTTCCTGTGATGCTTGCAAGAAGTACCTGCCGTCAGTCCACATACAGGCATGGTTCTCAGTGACTATTGCAGTGCCTGCCGAGCCTGTGAATCCAGAGATGAAACTGCGACGCATGTCACATGCTGCAAGGTATTCACTCTGAAGCAAAATATACATATTTAGTTTTAATGTCATGTTTTAATAACATGAGAGAGAGAGAGAGAGAGAGAGAGAGAGAGAGAGAGAGAGAGAGAGAGAGAGAGAGAGAGAGAGAGAGAGAGAGAGAGAGAGAGAGAGAGAGAGAGAGAGAGAGAGAGAGAGAGAGAGAGCAGAGAGAGAGAGGAGAGAGAGATACTATGTATTCTATGAATTAAAAAATTTATAAAAATTTAATATTTTCTAATTTATATACTGTACCATAAATTTAATTGGGACTTGCAATGGGATCATATTTCCTAGGGTAGATGAATGCTTAATTTGTATTATTTATTAATTAAATACTGTATAGATAATCGGAAAATATTTTAATTTAAAAGGATAAATAAATATATTTATTTTTTAGGCATAAAATCAGAGGGGAGATATGATTATGTAAAAATAATAAATAGTATGTACATATATGAATGATATCTCACATTACACAAAAATATGCAACTAATATGCATATTAATAATTAAATCTCCTTGATTATGAAAATTAAAATATGTACGTGTAATAAAAATTGAGGTAAAAAGGTCAAAAAACTGCATTACCTGATGTGCATCCCCGGATGGAATAATATAAGCATGAATTGGTTCTTGTCCAACATAATTACTTATTTTCATTAATGTCCTTAATTCTTTTAAAATTACTTGTCTTTTAGCTGCCATGATTATAGCACTGACACTTCTAACTAATAAAGAAAAACTGATTTAATTTTAAATCAAAATTTTAGCTGTATCATCTGAACATACGTGGAACAAAAACACTTGAGAATTTTATCAGATTTGACGTCAGTAAATATATTATATTTAACTTTTTATCATTTCCCCATGAAAATTAACTTTTAATTTATATTTTAAACATAAAATAGATAACAAAATAGCTGTATAATTAATAAAATACGATATTTACAAAAACCCTGTCAAAAAAAATCACTCGTGAAAAAATAAAACATATGTTTACGAAGTTACCCGAATGAACTATGAATATTCCGAATATATCCGAATATACCGCGCAATAAAGTTTAAAAGTTTTTGGTATGAAAAAATGTTAAAAAAATAAAATAAAATTAATAAAATAATCTAGATTCAATTTTTAGCTTATTTTATATTTGATCTGAAAAATTAGTTTTATATATAATTACATTTTTTTATTTATTTAACTACTAGAAAGTACGGGATCATTTCTTATCAGAGCTTTTTTCTCTCTTATCTCTAAAAAAAAAAAAAAAAAAAGGTGCGACGCTTTACTGATAAGAAGAAGAGCGGATGAAAAATCAAACGAAAAGCAGTGTCTAGCATCATTTCTATTCTTCTTCTAAATTATTATAATCATGAATTCGTTCCGGCTTTTTCCTATTTTAATATTGTGTGGATTTTTATTTGCGAATTTTCAAATAAGTTTGCAAAATGAAGAAGGTAAGATGTTAATTTATTTACTTTTTTAATTAACATGTTAAAAATTATAGTAATGAATAAGCTAGGCGCCAAGCGGTTCATTCTATGTTAGATATTGATCGATAATTATATTTTATTTTTAATTTATTAAAATCATTTTATATTACTAATATTATTTATATTGCGATTTTTTTTCGCAGTGCAAAATAATAATAAAATAAAGAAATAAAAGAATATTAAATTTCTTAAAATCATTTTGCTATTATTTATAAAGTTTAAAAAATGGATTAGAGAAAAACAATATATAATATACCGGAAACATCATATTCGTTTCATCAATGCTTAATGCAATATATTAAAATTTGAATTGATCATATTCATATCTAGATAATAATTTATTGACCGCGTGGTGTGTGGTGTGTTTTACTGGCTGCTTTATCTTTTTCACTATATACTTGTAAATTGTAATCAATCAATTGCTTAGATCTTTATTATATATATATATATATAAATGATAATTGTTTTTATAATTAAAAATTTAGTTTTGTACAAATAAGAGTGGGAAAAAAATTATATTTAAAAGTTGGGAATTTTTCCTCCTTTCTCTCTCTCTCTCTCTCGCAGCAAATTGAGTATATTATCTTATTATAATTTTTAATTTTTGTGTATATTTTTCTGATCTAAGCCATTGCTTTTGTCATATTTAAGCTTGATTATTTTTTTTGCCTAATCTTTCTGTTTTGTAATTTTTTTTTTTTTTTTCATAAAATTTCACAATGAAAAATTGTACTATATTATAGTATAATTTATAATATCCTTAATTCTCTCCGATTTTGATTCTTTTTACTATCTTTTTCTATTAGTTATATTTAAAATATAAAATATAAGGTATTTTCTTTAATATGTATTAATTTTATAATGAATATACATTGTCAGAATAATAATGAATCACAATTAGTAACAATTCTTAGAATAAATCAATTGAACTTGAGACTAGAGTATCGGATATAAAAGGTGTGTGTTAAAAAATATTTCCTTGTGTGCATGGATCACAGAGATAAGCGTGCGGATAATAATGTAACATCTAAGTTATTGAGTAAAGAATAGTCATTGTCATTAATATGAGGTGATGCCGGTGATGGTGATATTCGAGTAATTTTTGGAGTTTAACTTGAACTTTCTGATTCATTAAAGGCGTAGAACACTTTGAACAAAAAAGTTGTGTAATATCCTAACAAACCTGAAAATCAACGTTGATTTGGCCCAAGTCATTGATTTCTAATTTATTTTCCATTCACAAAATGCTGCTGGCGGTCACTATGACGTTACAGCTCGCCCGGTTTACGCGCGTAAAACAAGATGTGACGACAGTGACCGCCAGTGGCATTTTGTGAATGGAAAATAAATTAGAAATCAATGACTCCTGCCAAATCAACGTTGATTTTTAGGTTTGTTAGGATATCAAACAACTTTTTTGTTCAAGGTAATTTACGCCTTTAAAGTAAAAAAAGATAAAGTCATATGGGTTAGTTATATAAATTTCCATTATGTTTCCCTGTAAATATATGATTAGAGGTGGTTAGTTAACAATTAATATGCAGGGTGATGGATGATGGATAATTAGGAACAACTGTTTTGAAGCCGATTATTCTCTTCAGTCCCAGTATATAAATGAACATCAGATAATTCCAAAAAAAAAAAAAAAAAAAAAAAAAAAATTGCATGTTCAATTTACGATTATTATTTTTATGCTATATTGATATAAATGCAGCATAAATTACGTTATTTTGTGTACGTAGCGCTAAAAAAACAAAAAGAGAAAAAAAAAGCATTTTTATTTTATATTCTAAAAGAGGATAACTACTTGAATCGATTGAATTTCAATTTTTTAATTATTTATTTATTAAAAAATTATATATTTATTTTATTATTGTTTATTATTTAATTATTTTTTAGTTATTAAATATTAATTAAAATTTGAAAATAAAAAATGACGTTATACGGCCTGCAACTTATAATAATATTAATAATTCTTTATATAGGGTATTAAAATGGTACAAACAAAGAAAAAAAATTTGTAAAATAAAAATATAATAATAATACACACCCAACATGGGGTGCGAAAAAGGCAAATGCCAAATGAGGCAAAGTGGTCTCACAATATGCGCATAGAAAAATTTACCAGCCGTGGTTTCATTTCGCGACTTTCAATAATTACATGAAAATATAATTTTTAAACTCAAAATTCGGCAATTCTCATATCAATCGAAACAAGACAATGTATAACCTTTAAGATTAAGCAATAAAAATACACACTAAATTTTTAGACCTTTTTTTTATTATGTATAATGATAGCATATTTGAATGAAATTTTGAAGGAAGATTTTTTGTTGTTATTATTTTGACAGAGGCTCACGCCGATCACCTCGACTGTGAAGAAGATGCCAACTGCACTGATGCCTGGGGATCACTGGCATCATGTGATACAATCCACAGTCACTGTATTTGTCAAGACGGTTCTCAACTGAAGTCTAACTCTTGTGTGTCCAACGTTCTGGACCTTCACGAGAGACAGCACGTGCATCATGACCATGGGGAGCACCACAGTGAGGAGGAGGAGCAGGAGGAGCCAGTCACGGAGCAAGTCTCGGAGGAACCAGAAGAGAGCATCAGTGCGCGATCTTGTGAGTCATTTGTTTATATTGATTCATTGACAGCTAATTATTTATGATTGATTGATTGATTGATTGATTGATTGATTTACTGATGATTGATTGATTGATTAATTTACTGACTGATTGATTGATTTATTGATTGATTGATTGATTGATTGATTGATTGATTGATTGATTGATTGATTGATTGATTGATACACTCTGAAAAATAAGCGTTAAAAAGATGGTACACGCAGTTTATAGCAAAGCTTTAAGTATTGTAGAATTAACGATTATTACGTTACTTTTATAAGCGTTGAAGTTTTAGCAATAAAATTGACGTTAGTGACATCACAAGCATTGGGACTTAATGAAAAAAAAAAAGTAAATTTGCAACGGCCAAGTTTAACGTTTATTATTCCATTGTGATTGTAACGCTTGTGACAGTTGTGACGTGACGTCATTGCAAACTGTAAAATGTAAAAGCTTTTCAACACTTATTTTTTAGAGTGTATTAATTAATTCTCATTCATTCATCATTCATTCATTCATTCATTCATTCATTCATTCATTCATTCATTCATTCATTCATTCATTCATTCATTCATTCATTCATTCATTCATTCATTCATTCATTCATTCATTCATTCATTCATTCATTCATTCATTCATTCATTCATTCATTCATTCATTCATTCATTCATTCATTCATTCATTCATTCATTCATTCATTCATTCATTCATTCATTCATTCATTCATTCATTCATTCATTCATTCATTCGTTCCATCATTCGTTCCTTCGTTCATTCGTTCATTCATTCATTCATTCATTCATTCATTCATTCATTCATTCATTCATTCATTCATTCATTCATTCATTCATTCATTCATTCATTCATTCATTCATTCATTCATTCATTCATTCATTCATTCATTCATTCATTCATTCATTCATTCATTCTTTCTTTCATTCATTCATTCATTCATTCATTCATTCATTCATTCATTCATTCATTCATTCATTCATTCATTCATTCATTCATTCACGTGCTAAATTTCAGTGGTAGGAGCTTCCTGCAAGGCCGACAAAGACTGCCACGATACTCAAGATGCGAAATGTGTAAAATCTAAATGCGTGTGTGCTTCTGACTTCATCATCAATGCCAACAGGACCAAGTGTCTGCCACGTAAGTATTGTGTTTTATATTGACTTTTTTTTTATTTTGAAATGAAATGTCGTCGTCAAATCTTGACTCTTGGGCGAGTCACCAGCATTTAATTTGAAGCTATTATATAATGTTAATTTTAAAAATATGTATTATTATATAGTAATTATAACAATTATTAATTAATAGATGTATGGTTTTTACAAGGGTGCTGACATCTTAATATATAGATAATATATAAAATATAAATATATGTTACTGTAGCTCTCAAAGGACATCATAGAAAAATCAGGGAATAGAGGTTATCGGTTTATAAAAATCTTAAAAAAATTTCTATGGCTTAAAACACGTAAAAGTATGTCTATAGTATTTCTCATTTAAATTTCTCCGCAATCGGTGAAGTTGTTTTTGCAAAAATCGCAAATAAAAAAAAAAAAAAAAAAAAAAAAGGGGGGGGGGGACGGGGAAAAACGGGAAAAAAACGAAAACAACAACTTGTTTTTCCCCATAAGTGTAATGTTAAATTAGGGGACCCATAGCTTTCCCTGCGTCTCCCCCGCGCGCGCTAAACCGATAAGCTCCATTGCATTTCAATATAACTGGCGATACAAATGTATTCTACTATACAGCCCTTATGATATAGTATATTTTTCCTCGATATAAACACGTAAATATATATTAATATTTGATTTTGAAAGGCGATGACTCTGATCATGCATTGACCTAAAAAAAAATACCTTTATGTTTATATAATAATAAAACGTTCAACTTTTTTAAAAGGTGTTTACCAGAGTCACCTCCACCTAGGGGACTCTCTGTTTGCATATGACATTGCTCATCATAGAACCATTTATAACTATATATAAATATATTAGACAAGCATAGGGTACAAAGAGTCTTTCATTGCAATTATCGAAAAGTAAATATAACTTTATTTTTATTTTTTTCTGTTTGAAAAAATAAACAATAAAAAATAACCTGCACAAATACCATCAATAGCTTGTGAATAATTTTATAATTTTTAATTATTTTTTTTTTATTAGTGACAAATACTTTTCTCCTATAGAGTGTATGCACATGACGTCATAATATATAGTGCTTTTGGACGCCATACTAGAGTAATGAATAATAATACTCAGCATAAGACAAGCTTTTCTTTTGGCTTTTTTTTTTTTTTTTTTTTTTTTTTTTTTTGAAAATCAGATAATTGTTATTATTATTATTTTTCTCACAAGACAAAACTATTACCTTTTTATCAAGAGACATTTTTACACTATATCATATTTTTTTCACGGTATAAATTTCCCCCGAAAATATATAATAAATACATATAGGGTGTATGCGCATGACGTCATATTTAATGCACTTGGCGGCCATACTGGAGTAGTGAATAGCATTGCTCAGCATAGGACAAACTTCATTTAAGCCAATTTTCGTTGGGAAATTAATTTTTCTTACTTGTTATTTTTCTCACATACAATTGCGATACTAATTCAACATACGAGTATTTACAGCATCAATGCTCTAAAAAAATATTGCTTTATAGTGTTTTTAAAGTGACAAAATAAACGCGGGGAAAGCTATTAGGGTCCCCTAATTTAACATTACGCTAAAGGTAAAAAACACTTCATTTTTTTTTTTTTTTTTTTTTTTTTTTTTTTGGTTGTTGCGATTTTTGAAAAAACTACTCCACCGATTCCGGAGATATTTAAATGAGAAATACAAGACATACTTTTACGTGTTTTAAGCCACAGAATTTGTTTAAAGAATTTATGTAAACCGATATAACATCCATTGAAAACAGAACAAATATTTACATGAAAATTTTATTTGGCCTAAAAACGGTGACCTTATGTATATTTACAATTAAATATTCTTTATACATGACTAATAAAGTAATACATAATATAATATGGCGTAATACTTAAATCAATAAAACTATAAGTTATCTCATATATACAAGTGGTATAATATATAATTAAGATCTTAATGAACGTCTACAGTATGTAATATAGCGTAAGAGAGAAGCTTTATTTCACTTCATATAATATAGCAAAAGATAAATGAAGAGAGAAAAAAAATACAGAGTAAATATGATGTAGGTGTGGTGACGTATGTACTGATAATACTAACTTATTTATGGCTGGGTGTTTGTAGGGACTTTTAGTATTGGGAATATTAGACTGAAAAATACGTCTTATAGCGGGTGGTAATACGTTTTTTTTTTTTTTTTTTTTTTTTTTTTCTTTTTTTTTTTTTTTTTTTTTTTTTTTTTGCGTCTTTTTTTTTACCATTTAAAAAAAATTCACTACGGTAAATTTTGACCACGTTCTTGTACGGCTCTCAGAACACCAAAATTGTGTCTCATTTGTCAGAAATGTTTTCTTACTGTTATACGGACCCCCTATACCCACTCCAGAATACTCAAAATAGCTTTCAAAAAACGCGTAAATTTAAGGGCGTTTTTAGAATCAATTTTCATATTTTTATCTTTTTTTTTTTCTTCAAATTTTCATGGAATTATGTTATTTGATATCCACTAAATTGTATACTAGGAGTTGGGACTGAAGAGGATATAGGGATAGGGTGGTTACATTTATATAAAAGTCAACGACATCGCCAAATGCAAGCACTATAATGAATAACAGAGGCCAGAGGCTGGTATATGGTAAAATGATACATTGACACAGTTTAAAAAATAATTGACAATCTTTTTGATAACAATAATGCTGTTAACAAGTTGAATTAAGTTTTATAGTTTTAAGTATGCGAGAAAAATAATATTTATGAAAATAAATAAAAATAATAGCCAAAATCATGTTTGTCCTTTGCTTAACAGTGTTATTCATTGCTACAGTATGGCGTCGAAACGCATTCACTATGACATCAATAAAAAACCTGTATTTTATATAATGAGCAAGAGTATTTTTGGAGAAAAGTAATTTTTACTATTTCATATTCTTTAAAAAAAAAAAAAAAAAAAAAAAAACGTTTTTAAGGCAGTAGGTGTGACAGACTTGGAGCGGAAATAATCAAAAGTTTATTTTCACTATAATTATTCCCACGTTATTTATGTACCGAAAAAAACAACAAATACTTCAGTTTTCGAATAAAATTGAATTAATTAAAAAAAATAATAATAATAAAAATAACGTTCCGAAAAAAGTTTATTATTATTTTTTTCAGTTTCTTTAGTGTTTCATGGTTTCTAATTTGATTTAAACAAATGATACTAAAGTTTAAAATGTTGCAATTAACATCTAATCTTCAACGTGAAATAACTTTAATATTTGATCGTGTTTTTCTGTGTTATATTAATATTTAAGTATTAATAAATTATTTAAAATATTACAATATTTGAAGTAAAAATTTTATATATTAATTACTATTTTTTTTAATTATTTATATTATTTATATAATATATTTTAAAATAATTTATTTTAAATATTTAGTCAAACTAAACCACGGTAAGCGGGATTTAATTTTAATTGTTTTTTTACCTATAGTGGAACGGAGTTGTGATGTGATGCAATACATTTGAAAATAGCTTTGATTTGGGGAATTGGAAAAAAAAAAATGCAAATCCTGGGTAAGATCAAGATAGTGGGTATATAAGGTTATATACCGTTATTATATCTTTAGTTAGGGTGTATGCATTCATGATAACGTAGACACCATGTTGCATCACTAAATAACATTGGCGGCATAGGAAAATAGCTCGACCATTTTGCCTGTTTAAAAACACTATGCAATAAGAGCATTGATGCTGTAAATATGTTTTTTAATAATTTTATTATTATTATTTTTAAACACAATTATACAAAATCCAACCAAGGCATAGCCTTATCGGTTTGTTCATTATATTTTTACACAATGTCTTAATAATTAAATTACCACTAATTTAATCAAGAAATTTAGTATATATTTCAAAACAAATAAAGTAATCAACACAAACAGCACGTAAGATATTTTCAAGTATACTGAGAAATAGTCTTGTAATGGAAGCAAAAATTGATAAATGTTTTATAAATTATTAAAGATTTTTTTTTTTTTTTTTTTTTTTTTCATATTAACTTTTATTTTGTTTTTAATTTTTGAAATTTTTTAACTATATTGTAATTTGATTCCACAATTTAGGTAACAAGAATTTTTAAATCCTTTCTGTGAATCTATTAACAATTTTTGGTACAAATAGAGGATTAGTTACTGCAATTGTAAATTGTAGTACTATATATAATTATGAGTTCTTGGTATACCATGTATCTCAAGTATGTGAGAAAAATAACAAAACATGAACAGATTCCCCAAAGAAAATTGCCTAAAACGAAGTATGTCCTATGCTCAGCAATGCTATTCATTACTCTAGTATGGCCTAAGTGCATTAAATATGATGTTATATGGATACACCCTGTGTATTATTAAGTAGTTAAAATACCATGTCTATATCAAACTAATAATCGATCGTAACATTTGATTTAAGGGTGATAGTGATAATCATGCGATTTGCAATTATAAGTATTGTGTAATCATATTATTTATAGTTAAAAATTGTAAATACAGGAAATTAATTTACAATATAAAAATAACGAGTGGATTTGGAAGATACCAAGCAAAATTTTATATTATTTTATCATTATTTTATTTTTAATTTCAAGGACAATGGGTCCCATGTTTAAAAGAAAAAAAAAACTTCTTTCTTCCCTATCTGATGTTCACGAGTCCTAAATTTTTATTTATTATTTTTATTATTTTACTTTTGTTATTGACTTTCCTTAATTATAAACACGATTGATATACTTAAAAAAGATAAATCAAAAGAAAACGTAAGCATTTACATCACCAAACACTTGATAGGACCAGGACCTATAGTGACTTACAAAAATAAACATTAATTTGTATCGAACCCTAACTGTAGCAGTAATCAGAAAATTTCAACTTATGCAACCCTCATAACATTTTCATTGTTGCATGTTTCTGACGTCAGAAACAGAAATATCACGCAATACATAGTACAGTATTAATCAGTATTTTTACGCTCTCTTGTATATAGCCAAAATTTAAATTATATTTTACTAAATATAGTAAATATTATTTTTTACACTTCTTAATTTATTTAAAATTAAAATTTTATTTAATCTTTAAAATGATTTAAAGATTAAATGGCATATGGGATTTAAACTAATTAATATCACTTATAATATTGTCTGAACGTTCAACTAAAAGCCATGGACCACATTTAACAACGTGTGCTTTAAAATGAATTAACACGAAATGGGATCTTCAAAAATGATGACAAATTTGTTCGAGAATGTAAATGTAATTCCACGAGAGAGCGTGAAAAAACTGTAAAGTATGCAATTTGCGTGAAAATTCATGTTTATGACGTCAGCAACATGCAAAAATTAGTATGAAAATGTTGTGCGGGTTGCATAAATCGAATTTTCTGATCACTGATACGGGGCTACTGTTGGGTTTTGAGACAAACTAATGTTATTTATGTAAGTTCCATCAAGTGTTTTGCGATATAAAATATAAATATTTATGTTTTTCTCTGGTCTATTACTTTAATTATGCTGTAATCTGTCTGTCATAAAGTTTGCTTGAGTTGGGGACTAATTTTCATATTTTTGACTCAATTTGTTCTCTGTTTCTTTTATTTAAATTTCTTTTGGTGAAATAACTTATATCTATTGCATTGTAAACTGCGGGAGTGAAGAGGACAGGGTGGTTACATTCAAGTAAAAATAAAGACATCGCCATGTGCAAGCATTTATTTATAAATAACATAGGCTGGTATAAGGTAAAATTATTAGAGCTGTAAAAAACTCGAAATATTTTTAGCCCGGGCTGAAATTTTTTAGCCCGGTTTGACTTGAAACCCGGGTTTAGCTTGAAATCGAGCTTAAACTCGAAAAACGAGCCAAAGCTCGGAAAGCTCGATATTTGAGCCGAGTTTAAAAACAAGCTTTCGAGCCTATGAAGAAAAAAGCTCGATTTTCATTAAGAAAAAATTGTTTTTGAAGGATAAAAAATGCATAATAAAATAAAACAATTTTTTATAATATTTTAAACAGCTTATTTTGCATGATAGAATATTAAAAACACCATTTTAAACAAAAATTACGAACTTTTTTTTCTTTGCTTTCTGCAAAAATTGTTCTTTAGCTCGATTTATTTTCAAAAGCTCGTTTTTTTCACGACTCATTCACGAGCTCAACTCGAAAAAGCTCGCGTTTTCGAGCTAAAAGCTCAAAACCCGGGTTGACCATTTTCAAAAAAACGAGCACCCGAAGATTTTGGCCCGGGCGGGTGCTCGAACCGGTTTAAATTTACAGCTCTAAAAATTATACATTTTGCCAGTTTAAAAATACTCTAAATATAGTCAAAAGAGGCACTTTATTTCCACAATAATTATTTCTACGTTATTTATATATACCGAACAAAACAAATACTACAGATTTCGAATAAAATTGAATTCATTAAAAAAATAAATAAATAAAAAAGTAAAAAAAACGTTATAAATATAGTATTTTTAAATTTTAAAGTTGCTTTATTGTACCATGTTTGCTAATTTGATTTAAACAAAAAGTGTTAAAGTTTGAATTTTCATATTTAAAAGATTATATATCTTCAAAATAAAATAACCTCAATATTTGATTTTTTTTTTTTTATTGACATTTATATGTATTATTATTTACAATATTTAAACAAAATAAAAATGTATTATTATATTTTTAATTATTTAAAGTATATTTTGAAATAATTTATTATAAATATTTTAGTCGATCTGTTAAGCTAAACGGGTGAACTATAAATCATTTGCTTTCCAACTATAGGTATGCCGAATTATATGCCTGAGATATATGTTTGAAAATAGATTGATTTTGAGAATGTGTAACAATATAAATTTAAAGTATTAAATTAGACTTTCTATCAAACTAATTAAAATAATTATCGTAACAATCGATATAAGGGTGTTAATTATAACTTTGTGCAATTTAGTATTGTATATATTAATTTATAGATAGAAATTGTAAATACAGCAAATTAATTTATAATATAAAAATAGCACGAGTGGATTTGGATTGGAATACACCAAGTAAAATTTTTAATTAATAATTTTTAAATTGAAGGTCATTGGGTCCCATGTTAAAAAAAAAAAAAAAAACTTTCCTATCCGATGCTTGCGAGTCCTGCATTTTTATTTATTTATTATTTTACTTTAGTTATTGACTTTCCTTATTGTGATATTTAATTAAGATAGAAGATCAGAAGAAAACATAAGCGTTTATATCACAAAACACTTCACGAGACTTACATAAATAACAAAAATGTCTCAAAACCCAAAAACAGCAGTAATTAGAAAAGTTGAACTCATAATGACATTTGCATAGTGATTTTTACCTGTTTCTGACGTCAGAAAAAAAAGTCATGAAAATAGCATACTTTACAGTATTTTCATGCTTTCTTGTGTGGCCGCATTTAAAATAGTTTACAGTATTATGCTAAATTATATTAAATATTATTATTAAATATTATTATCACTTTTTTTTTTTTTTAATTTGATTTGATCTTTAAGATTATATTTAATAAATACAATATTAAATTAAATTTTGTATAAAAATTTATTTATTTAAAAATTATTTATTTTATTTATAATTATATAATAAGAAAAATAAAATTTTAAAATCTTTTTTGACCAAAAAGTTTATGTAATTTTTAAATAATTTCTAAAAAATATTATAGTTTAACCTTCAAAGACATAGTAAAGATTCTAAATTGTATATAGTTCGATCTGTAGTGAACTAAACTGTTCAAGAGTAAAATTAATAAATGTGCTAGATGTTTGAATTAAAGGTGTTTTCTGTACGTGCTGCACCGAATTATTAAATTACTGTCTTGACAAGCTTAATTGTGGTTGCAAGCGCAATCTATGTAAAGAAGAGAAAATTGGTGTGTGGTATTGTTTAATAAATTATGAATAAAAGTTGTAAACATTACAAATTAAATGTACAATAAATACAAGATTAGGTTTCTGAGACACTATGCAAAATTTTAAGCCCGTTCCCATGTTTCTATAAAAATAATAATAATAACCCTATCAGGGTTTTCGCCAGAATCTATGATGATCACGACCGGAAATATAATATTTATGTACCTATATACCTACTTACTTACTTACTTACTTACTTACTTACTTACTTACTTACTTACTTACTTACTTACTTACTTACTTACTTACTTACTTACTTACTTACTTACTTACTTACTTACTTACTTACTTATAACTTACTTACTTACTTACTTACTTACTTACTTACTTACTTACTTACTTACTAACTTACTTATATTTCTTTATTAATTTTATTAATAATTTTTATGTATATATACACACGGAAAGAATAAATTACGTAATTAATGCTGCATTTATGTCATTATAGCATAAATTATCCTAAATATATAACAGTATAAATAATTATGCTATATGCAACATATTACATAATATTTATGCTTTGTAACAGTTATTTTGCAGTAACTATTCCGCACATAGATCAAGTTATGCTGAAAATGAGCTAGCATATAATTATTACGTTCTTATTTTTGTCCGTGCACTATTGTGATATTAAATTTCATTGAATATTTTTCTCATTAGATTAACATAGAAAGTAGTTATGTTTTTCTCTCTCCCCGTGGTAACACTTATTTTTTCTGTGATATATTTCAGTTGCGAAGGAGGTGGGCTGGGGTTGCGAAGAAGACTCACAATGTACCGTCTTGCTCAACAAAACAACTGAATGTAGAGACTTCACTTGTTCATGCAAGTCTGGGACACAGTTCAAGGAGGGCAAGTGTGTCGAGAGCAAAGGTAATTAATACTATTCTTCTTTAATAATTATAATCACTAATTATAATCAGTAACGTAACAAGGATTTTGCAACGGGAGGGGTGTAGTTGGGTAAATAAGGGGAGAAACCATTCCCTTTGCCATGCTTTTTCAGAAATGATGGACCAGGTACGGACAGTCAAAACTCACCCCTAAATACGCCCCTGATTATAATTAACAGTTAAGAAAAAAAATCAATGTACAAGATTAATGCGTTTTAAATAATTGTACAGCTTTTATTTTTATATTATAGACAGTTTCAGTAGCTTGACACTTTTTACAATCATGTGTTACGTTACAAATTTTATAGTAAATGTAATACACTAATCTCTCAAAAAAATTTAATATTATCCTAAAAAAGGAATTAAAAAGAGAGAGAGAGAGGGTTAAAGTCTATAACGTATCAATTAGTTTTCAAAAATATTAAAATTTAAATGTAACAAGTAAATGTATAAAGCCTTATAGTTATAACCATACAATAATGTCCAATTACTATTATAGATGGTAAAAATAATAATAAAAAAAAAAATTATTAATTATGCTAGTTCTATGCAGTAACATTTATGCATAACAACCTAATTTATGCTATATTGTATTGTATTTATTCATTCATTATAATAATATACTACAAGATGTTCAGCATTAAGATGTTCAGCATAATTATTTAGGTTATTTTAAAAAGCAACATTTGTGCTCTACAATATAAAAATTATTAAATTACTTAATTTATTTTTAATGTGAATATCAAAGATTTTTTTTTTTTTTTTTTTTTTCAGAAGTTATCATTTTTATTATTTTCAGGTTTGGATGCCTTCTGTGAAAGCTCTCTAGTTTGCACAGTTTTGCACTCCGAGTGTAGCCAGGGTATCTGCGCCTGTGAGGAGGATCATGTACCAGATCCAGACAACATCAAATGTCTAGAGATTGCTCAGGGATTCAGAGCACCTTGTCAAGAAACTATTCAATGTTCTAACCCATTTGGTCCTGACTCAGTTTGTCAGAATAATCAATGTGAATGTAGGGCTGGACATCACTTTGCAGAGATGAGGTGCTGGCCTAATAAAGGTAAGATTTATCAATTTCATTAGTTTTAGTTATTATTTATTATTATCCTCTTCAGTCCCAGTATACAATACAGTATACATCAGATAATTTAATTTTAAAAAATAGAAAAAAAAATAAACGAATTGAGATAAAAATATGAAAATTGAACAAGAAACACCCTTGCATTTACGCGTTTTTTTTAAAGCTATTGTTTTAAAAAGGAACAAGGAAAAACTGTTTTAAGGCTGACTATAAGCGATTTCGCTCTCATTCGCTTCCATTTCAACGTACTGCGCATGCGTAATAAGTCGAAACGGAAGCTATTGTTTTAAAAAGGAACAAGGAAAACCTGTTTTAAGGCTGACTATAAGCGATTTCGTTCTCATTCGCTTCCGTTTCAACGTACTGCGCAAGCGTAATAAGTCGAAACGGAAGCTATTGTTTTAAAGTTATTGTTTTAAAAAGGAACAAGGAAAAACTGTTTTAAATAAAAATAAGAAATAAAATTGGTTGAAACATATAATAATAGAGCATTTTTAGAATATGCAATAAAAATTGTCACTATTTGCTTTTTGTTTATAACTATAGCTACCAAAAATTCTACATCTTATAATATTTTCCTATAATATAAAATATAAAATTTGTATAGCAAGGCCTTTTCCTCTTTCAAAATGGGAATTCTTAGAAACGATCTAAATCAATTAAAAAGTGAAATTGATAATAATAATTAATTAAAATAAATTATTTGCGGATTGCAAACTATATTTCAACATGATTAACTATATGATTAACAAAAACCTATTTAGGAAAGAGCTATAGTGAAACAACTATTTCAAAGATGTAAGTTTCAACGAGTTCGTTTTATAAACTACAAACAACTCTTGAGCCAGCTTTATTTCATAATAATTTTATATTTCCACGACCAGGCAGCCAAAGGAGGGGGGTACTTCATTTAAAGGCATTCTTTGTTGGACACGTTGTGTGAATTTTATTAAATTATCAATTAGATCTACATAAATTTAACTACAATCGAAAAATTCAAACCTTTTTCTCAAACAATCTTTAATTTTAAAATGAATGTTTTTATATGCGAAAATAAAATTTTATTTTTATCTTAATAAAACTTTGAGTTTATTATATTATGTATTATATTTTTTTATAAAAATGTTACGAGCATCGGAAAACTTTTAAACCTTTTTTCAAACAATCTTTAAATTTCAAATGAATATTTTTTAATTGCCAAAACAAAAGTGTTAATTCTAATATAACTTATAGTTTTTTTATTCAATTAATTTTTTAATGCAGATTATACATTAAAATATGTGATTTGTGTTTCAGGCTTGACAGATAAATGCAGCAGCAACGTAGAATGTCACATTCCCGAGGACGATACTTCACAAAAACTTGAGTGTGTTGGTGGACAGTGCTTGTGTCAGGATGGTTTTGAAGCTGACCTCAGTGCAATGAGGTGCAATGGTAAGTATTTAATTGATCAATCAATCAATCAATCAATCAATCAATCAATCAATCAATCAATCAATTCATATTAGAAAGTTACGAAAGTAATTTTTAAAGAAACAATTATTGTATGTCTGAAACTACAAATTTTGTAATTTTTGAAAGGGCAAAAATCTAAATTTTCAAAAAACTAGTAATTATTTTTATTTCTAAATTATAATAATAAAAAATCTACAAAATAAAACAGAATTCAATAAAGGGGATCATTTTAGTTCATATTCTAAAAAAGAAGACGTCATTGTCCTGAATCGATTTTATACATGAATTTCTAGTTTTTGAGTTCATTGTTTTAGTATTTTTAATTTATATTTGAAAGTTGTGAAATAACGTCACGGTTGGTAACAATTCCTTATGTCCTTATGCATAAATTGCCACCCGTGACATCATTTTTTTTTTTAAATTAATTAAAATATAATGAACTCAAAAAATTAGAAATTCAGAAATTAAACCAGGAAAATTATTCAGGGGGATGTCGTTATTTGGTGTTAGAATTAATATAAACCCCCTATTACAATTTTTTTTTAATTTCTCATTGTAATTTTTTAATTAGAGATCAATGAATCTATATTAAAAAATAAATAAACAAACAGTAAGTCAATCAAATGAAACAAACATAATATTTTCACGTAACATTTTAACATTACAATATATTAAAAGTTACAAAATCTATGTATCTATATTGTATTGCAATGACTTAGAAAGTTTATTACAAGAAAAGCAAACAACAAAGAATGTTATCAAGACGTCATAAAAGATAAGAGAACAATTTGTATGTTTACAGGAGTTTCTCTGCCACTCGCCAGCATCACTTCCTTGCTGATTTTACTTGTACACGTGCTTTGTGCCTGAGTCATTCAACCTACAGTCAGACCACCAAGAGGATGATCATATATAAGTCATACCAATATACAGTCAAACTACTAAGAGGATGATCCTATATATAAATCATGGCAATGTGATGCTACCATTGTAAAGATTTGGCATTTTTTTTATTGGATTATTATTAAAATTATTAAACATACATAAAAAAGTGTCTAGTACTGTTTAATCAAAAATTTCAAATTTTTTTTTTTTAGCTTTTTTTTTGTCCCCCCATGTAATTAGTTTTAAGAAAAAAAATGTTACATTTTCTGAAAGAGCTCAATTTTGTATTATTATTATTATTATTTTAATTGGAACTTATAAGAGACTGGTTTAGAGATGTATTGAGCACGCACATTTTTTCTGCTCTATACCCAAGTAACATCCATAATCATGAGCATTGACTAAATAAACTTCGGAAATAGAAGCTGCGAATTTTAACAATTAATGTTTTTTTTTTTTTTTTTAATTATATAATTAAAAATTCGCATAACCCCGTTTTTTTTTTTTTTTTTTTTTCTTTTTCTTTTTCTTCTTTTTTCTTCTTTTATTTTCCTTGTTCTACATTGAACATTGTCAAACTGTCTAAAATATATTACAATTGGTAAATATAAAATGATAAGAAAATAAAATAAATTGACAATTTGCATTAGGAAATTTTCATTTTTTTTTTTTTTTTTTTTTTTTTTTTTTGCTTTAAATTAATATTATATAATCGGAGAAACTTTCGTACCGTTAATAATAATTTATTTTAAAACTTGACTTTCGGCTGCAATGATACTAAAGGTAGAGCCACTAGCCAATCAGAGAGCTAGTTTACTATCACTGTCACAATAAAAACGTGATATTGATACCACTGTCTTTACCTTAAAAATCAATTTTATATGTATAATATACATAACTAAGTTAATAAAAATTATAAATTTTGTTAAAGAACTACACAATAATATAGTAAAATCAATTTTGACACTTAAAAATTCAATATTTTATGGTAAAAAGAGAATGAAGAATTAATTAATTAGTTTACTATAATATTAGCACTACTATGCTGTACAACAAAGCTAATTACCTATATCGCTACTAAATATTAAGTTTGTTGCAATTGGGCAAATTTATTTTATACTTATACGTGTATATAGTAAAAACATGCAGTTGAAATGGAAAAAAGAAGAGCAACAATATTATTTTTAAACACTATATTATACATTTTTTACTTTGTTGTTCAGCAAGAAAGTTGCAAAAAAAGTTGTGAAAGACGTCCAACCATATCGTACTATAATTATGTTGTAGAATGAAACACACATTTGTTTTGTCAAGCACAATTTTTTTTTTCCTTCTTTCAAATTACTTTTAAACAATAATTAAAAAGTATTTAAAAAAAATAATAATATACTAAACGTTTATCACGTAAAAAATCTCGAGTAATAATAAATTGAATCGAAATATTACAACTCTAGATAATATTATAGAATTTTCGTTTTTGCTTTGTTAAAAAAAAAAAAAAAAAAAAAAATCAAGAATCAAATTTATTTCATGTGAAATTGTGGTTTATCGATATGCAAATTTTTCATAAAAATTTCTCTTGGGCACTTTAAGTGTGTATAGTATTTTTATCTGAAAATTTTCGTAGTCAATAAAAAGTAATACACTTCTCTAAAAAAAAAAAATAATAATAATAAAAAAATAATAATAAAAAAAAAAATCTATAAGCTAAATAATAGAAGAATTGTGGATTCTATTCTTTTCCCGCTGTGAACAGTATTAGCATGTTGCTTCATCGATAAACCTCAATTAATTAATTTGATTCTTTTGAATTAATTTTTCTAACGTAGATTTAATTATAGTTAATAATAATTATATGTATAAGTTATCGAGTTATGAAAATCCGTTGTATGGATTTTTAATTTTAGAGTATTTTTAGCAATTATTGCTTTATAACTACGTATAATAATATGATAATATAATTTTAAATCTATATATAATAGTTATTGTAAAAGTGTGTTGTGTGAAATAAAATAAATGTTTTTAAAAAATTACGTTCATGTTTAAATTTTATTTAGAATCCAAAATTAAGGGTTGTATTCAGATGCGTTCAGATAACTTACATCTCAAAATCTAAAAAAAAAAGCAAACTTGATGATATCATTTGAAAGTTAACAGTAACAGCTACCTATCATAAAAATTTTAAACTCATGACTCATGATATGATCATCAGATTATTAGAGAGAAAATAAGTACTGAAATTAACATGGGCTAAAATTTCAAAATAATAATAATTTAAAATCTAGCGTGGTTTTTCACTTTTGAAGATACCCTATTTTTATCCTAATGTAGCAACTTTGCAAAATTACAGAGATTTTTCTTTCTTTACAATATTTTTGTTAAATATCGCAGTAACTGATTTCCCTCTCCCCGCCTTTAAAGTCACAAGATACTTGTTCTTGTGTTCGTTAACATATCAAATAAAAAAGTTTGCATTACTGCAGTATTATGATATTTATGATCCTTCTAAAATACGATATACGATGGTTCACATACTTCAACCCGTCAAACATGACCGAATCGTTTCGTGAACTATATCAATCGGCGCATGTATTAATAATTATAAAAAAAATTATTAAAACTATAAAAAAAGATATTTATTTTAATTATATAAAATAAATATTATATTGTAATGTACTGTACAGCTCTGGCCAAAAGTTCCCGAACGGGGCAGCGGCGGCCGCTCATGCGTTTTCTCATAAAGATAACATAGTGTGGTTGCAGGTTGCCTATGCAAATCGTTCGGGAACTTTTGGCCAGAGCTGTACAGCTCTGGCCAAAAGTTTGAGAACGATATGAAAGTGATCGGGCAAAACAGATGAGTCATCAATGCAGGTTCCTTTTTTCCTGACTATATCGATAGTATGTGGATCTTTCCCCTCACCTCCTCCTTTAAGTTTAGCTATCTGTTGTGTCCAGTTTTGTTATCATATTTTTCGATCAAACAATCACACAGCTAGAATGTGGTGATTTCTATTTTTACCTATCAAACTCACAAAATATTGTCTAAGAGAGTTTTATTTTTATTCATATCTTATATGAAGCAAGATTTTTTTTTATAAATTATTAATAATATTGAATAGTTATATATGATTACAGTTTACGATGTTTATGCTACTTTATATTTAATAAATATCATAAAAAAAATCATTATTTTATTATTTTATCTTTTTAGAATTAACTTATTTATTAATTATATTATTTAATTTTCAATTAATTTGATTTGATATCTTATTTTATCTTCTGTTCTTCTTTTCTCCCGCATAAACAATCATCCCTTTATTGCGTCATTTGAATTATAGAATAATTAAGTTGTTTCATATAAATAATTAAGCTAATTATTTTTTATAAAGTATTACACATATTCAATAATTATTGATTACAGTTTATGATATTTATGCTTCTTTATATTTAAGGGATAGGCCTATATTATAAAAATTTATTATTTCCCTATTTTTCTTTTAATTAACATATTAACATATTAATATTATATTAACATATAATAAATAATATTTAATTTTCAAACAATTTGATTTTATATTTAAATATATATCATTATTTGTTGTTGTTTTATTCCCCCGCATAAACAATCATCCCTTTCCGTCATTTGAATTATAGAATAAAAGTTGTTTCATATAAATAATTATAGTTAATGAGTTAGCAAACTATTTGATGACACAAATTATATATGAAAGCGATTATTTGCAGAAATTAAGTAATTGATAAAAAAAAAACCAAATAATGCCAAAAAATAATAATAATATAAAATAAAAATATAGGCCTATCTATAATAATATATAGTATTTTTACCAAGGTTGATATTATATTATAATATAAACCTTGCATTTTACCTAAAAACCAAGAGACAGAACATTTTACAATATCAAATAACAGGTATGCATTTTATATATAACAAAACTAAAATATTTTGTAGTCATCAGAAATATTGAAAAGCTAGAAAAGTGCATGCAGCAAGCAAGCAAGAGAGACGCACGTCTGCTTGCTTGCTGCCGTGATAAATAATCGTAATCGCTGCACCGATATAGTCAAGAAAAAGGAAATTTGCTTGTTTACATGATTTGTGTTGCGGGTTGCATTTCAAATCGTTCTCAAACTTTTGGCCAGAGCTGTACATAAAGTATTTGCATAATAAATTTGTGGACAATGATGTAAAATAACATCAAATTTTGCTAAAGCAATTTATCACATTACCAAATATATTACAAACTAATTAAATATAATAGTAATAGCTAACATAGTACGTTAATATAGAAAATTTTAATATAAACCTTAATACATGGTTTTTATTTTGCATACATTATTCTTGTAAATCTGTCACATATTGAAATAATATTATACAGTGTTTTTTGTAAATATATTCAACATTGGTTAAAGGTATGGCATAATGATTAATGATGTTTTATTTCACCATTTTTTAATTTAAGATTTATCTCTAGTTTATCTGATTGTGATTGTGATTTTTTTTTTTTTTTTTTTTTTTTTTTTTTTTTTTTTTTTGCTTGCCATATTGTGTTATTGTGCAATACACCAATCCCAGTCCCAGTCAAGACATTGTCTTATCGACAGGTAAGGACTTTCCAATTAATGGAAAAGTACACACGGGCCGGCCACGGCCTAAGTACACAGCCCGGCATTCGCCATGACAGCCTAGAGAAACCGTGGAAACAGGCTGGTCGCTGCAATTACATCAATCATGCACCTCCCGAATACTTTGCGTCGTCATGGAATGCATGTAAACATGCATCGTGCAACATGTTGTGCTCTCACACTTCACGTACGCACCCAGCAAAGACTCGAACCTATACTCGGTGAGGAGTACAGAGTTGCGAGTCAGCTGCCTTCACCACTCGGCCATATCACTCGGTAATTTGTAAACTGCACATTTTTTTTTTTTTTTTTTTTTTTTGTCTGAACAAAGTAGGAAATGTGCACGGAAAAAAGTTAATGAAGAGTTACTATTTAGACTTTTTTATAAAAATATATATTTAAGATACATATATATTTTACAAAGTATTTTAAAATCTAAAGAGCCAACTATTTACCTCTAAAGAAATTACGTTTATACTAACGACTAACGAGTTACTATTCAAACTTTTTCAACCAAGTTATTGGTCTGTACTGATCGAAGATTTACATCTATAATAGTAGTTAATGAATAACGTCTTAAATTTATGTTTTCCCTGTGCAAAACTATAACACTTCTGCAAAAAATTGTTTGAAAATATATGGAAATATACCTAAAAAATTAAAGAAAAAAAATATAATTCTACATGAATTCTATTTGTATAAAGTAAAATTTTGATCATAGATTTCTTAAGGCGACTCTCCAGACCAGACAACATGCCCTTTTATTTCAATAAACACTTAATGAGAATTCCCAAAAATACAGTTATTTTCTCCAAAAACCCAATCGTGATGCTTTAAACGTAAAAGATAATTTTCCACTTATGCAACCCGCAACACTTTTTCATTACTAGCCATGACGTCAGAAATAGTGTGTTTTTTGCCTACTTTACAATTTTTAGAGCTCTTTTGCAGATAGTTACATTTGGGTAATAATGAAATTCGATAATGTTTCTGAGTGTCCCATTTTGTATTAATTGAAATAAAAGTGCATGTTGTTAGGTCTGGAGAGAAGCTTTACAATTTTGTACGTAGTTTTAATGCTGAATTTAAAATAGCTTATTTTTATGGCAATTGATTTTTCCACGTAAAGCTGATTTCTTCATGATGAAACCTATTAATATTATAGTGCGTTTTAAAAATTTACTAATAAATGCTTTATATAATGATAATAATATACTGTTACATTATAATTTTTTTTTTTACGTATTATCTCTTTTTATTCTTCATGCTTGTTCTTGTATTTCGATGTCCGATAAATCACGCGTGTTCTCCTAGTTTGGTAGTGGACTCTCTCTCTCTCTCTCTCTCTCTCTCTCTCTCTCTCTCTCTCTCTCTCTCTCTCTCTCTCTCTCTCTCTCATTCTCTGCTGCATACTATATAAAACGTACAACAGTATATTATACACAATAGCTGGTCCAACAGCAAACTAAACATTTATTTTCTTATATGTGATATATGGACAACATATTTTAGTTATACCTTCAATATATTTAACATTATTTCTTTTATGCTTTTCTATATAAGTTGTATAATACAAATGTTAAAATCTACTTGAATATAAAACATGTTATAATACTTAAGAGCAAAATAAAAAAATATAATATTTTGTATTGCATATCCCATATCACAAATAGTACAATTAAAGAGCACAATGTTAACAATTAGATTTTTTCAGGAAAATTTTCACTTCCGAATATACTTAAATTCTCAACTATACAATGTGTTTTATTCTCTATTCTTATTATTTTGAATAATTTATGCTTTTCTTCTTCTTCTGATTTATGCTTCTTTTTCTTATACTTTTATTGATTTATGTTCAGTATATAGTCATTTATTAACTTAAAAATCGTTCATTTTATTGGAAGAGATGATTAAAACCAATGCTCGTTGTAACATGTACAGTACAATGTTACTATATAAACTGCCTGAGTCAATAAAGTAGAAAAAAAACAACAACAACTTATTTCTATGTTGTTTAAGATTTAAATGGTAAATAACAAAGTTTAGTCGTGACAGTCGTACAAAGAGTTTTTTTTTTTTTTTTTTTTTTTTTTTGTGTTTTTATTGTTATTAACGTTATAAGTTTTAATATAGAAAAAGTTAAAAATATTGCAATGTGGGGATAGAGTACTCTAGAAGGGGGACAAAAGATAATATAGATATAGGGACGCCAACTGCTCTCATGTTAATTTTAGCACAATTGTGGTCCATTTTTATCACGTGACCTTTAACTCGCGGGCGCTGATTGGTTTAGACGCTCATTTTAAATTTCGCGGTGGCCCAATTTGGCCTAGCGTGTCCTTGGGTGCGTATGTTTACTCTAAAAAAAAACGGAAAAGGAAGTGCCGGAAGAGGAAACCACGCGACGGTTAAAGTGGGAGAAAAGGACTCAAAATGCGGAAAAGGAAGTGCCGGAAAAGGAAACCACGTGATGGTAAAAGTGGGAGAAAACTTCATGCCAGCAGCAAGCTAACCTTGAGCTACCTCCCACTTTTACCATCACGTGGTTTCCTCTTCCGGTCACTTCCTTTTCCGCATTTTGAGTAAACAGAAACAGTCAAGTTGGTGCCAGCAGTAAGCTAGGCCTGAGCTACCTCTCACTTTAACCGTCACGTGGTTTCCTCTTCCGGCACTTCCTTTTCTGAATTTTGAGTAAACATAAGCAGTCCATAATCTTGTATAGTCTTGTATGTAGTAGCTTGAGTGGGGAGTATACGCGATGCAGCTGATTTTTTTATATTCCGCCCCCCCCCCCCCCTCCCGCCTCTAGAGTAATCTACGTGGGAAGTGAGGGCATCTTTCATTATGGATATTTGGAGTTAAGTTTAGTACCATTGTGTAAGAAAAAAGTCTACTTATAAAGTATAAAATCATATATCTTCGTGATATTACAATACCTTATTTTTAACCATATAAATTCTATGTTTAAATTTCATACCCTATATATATTAAAAGAATAGTTATCTAACTAAGACTTTTAAATTAATAATTTGCATCACGTCATATGAGTCGTGTATGAAAAAACAATATACTGACATTGTCATAGGTCAGTATCATACTAGTTGAAATAAAAACAATAAATGAAAAATGCATTTTTATTATTATGTAAACTTGGTTTATTTTGCAACATGGTTTGTTTCATTGAAATTAAAACATTACAACTTAAAAAAAAAAGGTTAAATTCTTTAATATCTTTAAATTGGTACAAATAATTATTTAATGTAAGTAATTCATCAATACTTGAATCTTTCCTGCCATAGATGATGTTTGGCGTTAATTAAGTTATCCTGAATGTCCTCATTATCTTCCTACCGGTTTACCTGCTTGTGAACCTCCTTGTGGGCCTGCTTGTTGACCTGGACCTCCTAGTAGACCTCTACCTCCTTGTTGACCTCTACCTCCTTGTTGACCTCTACCTCCTTGTTGACCTCTACCTCCTTGTTGACCTCTACCTCCTTGTTGACCTCTACCTCCTTGTTGACCTCCTTGTTGACCTCCTTGTGGACCTCCTTGTTTACCTGGACCTCCTTGTTTACCTGGACCTCCTTGTTTACCTGGACCTCCTTGTTGACCTGGACCTCCTTGTTGACCTCCTTGTGGGTCTCCTTGTGGACCTGGACTTCCTTGTTGACCTCCTTGTGGGTCTCCTTGTGGACCTGGACCTCCTTGTTGACCTCCTTGTTGACCTGGACCTCCTTGTTGACCTCCTTGTGGGTCTCCTTGTGGACCTGGACCTCCTTGTTGACCTCCTTGTGGGTCTCCTTGTGGACCTGGACCTCCTTGTTGACCTGGACCTCCTTGTTGACCTCCTTGTGGGCCTCCTTGTTGACCTTGACCTCCTTGTTGACCTGGACCTCCTTGTTGACCTCCTTGTGGGACTCCTTGTGGACCTGGAGCTCCTTGTTGACCTCCTTGTGGGTCTCCTTGTGGACCTGGACCTCCTTGTTGACCTCCTGGTGCGCTTCCTTGTTGACCTTGACTTCCTTGATCACCTTTACCTACTATTTGATATTTACCTCCTTGACCTCCTTGTATATTTTTTTGTGGCTTTGCTAAGACAGCCATAACCATAACAGCAACCAACAATACAGCCAGCTGGATAAAAAAAGGAATCAAATAAAAATCTTGCAAATTCAAAAATAAATGATAGTCAGTAGTGAGGAAATTACATAGTTGCTTATAATTCTTCTTATATATTGGACTATACTCGACTTTTTGATTAATTTTAGGCTATAAGGTTTCTCTCTCTTTCTCTCTCTCTCTATTTCCTAAATATTTTTAATATGTGATATTTAATTATTTTTTGGTTTAAAAATATCGTATTACTAAATTATACGTAAATTTTAATTTTATTATAACTTCTATAGGGTGTATCCACATTTCGTCATATTTAATGCGATTAGATTCCATTCTGGAGTAATGAATAGCATTTCTCAGCATACGTCAAATTTCATTTTTGACTAATTTCTTTGGGAAATTGAATAATTTTTAAGATATTATTTTTCTCACATACTTGAGATACTAATTCTTCCTATTAAGAGCAACAATGCTCTCAGAAATATTGCTAAAGTAGTTTTAAACTGCTAAAATGAGTCATTGTCCTATGCTGCCCATGTTATTGAGCTATCCAACACGACGTCAACTTAACATGAATGCATAGACCCCCTATACCGCGACAATTGCTAAACATTTAAAAATAACACACATACCTTCATTATGAGAATCAAATTATTTCCAGCAACTCCCAAATAACAAATGAATGGTGTAATAGTCAGCATTTTTGCTTATATACTCAACCAATGGCATTGAAAAAAAAAATTCTGAGAATTAGTCACAATCATAATAATAATCATTTGCCAGAGCGTGAGAAAAACACAATATAAATTAGTAATGGAAAATGAAATTAAATATTACAAGGTTTTTTGATTGATATCATATGATGAACTGCACTTTTCCGTTTGTTATCCTAGTATATATAATTTAATTGAACTACTCTATTCATGATGGACAGTACAAAAAAGAATGTTAAATTTTTTATATATTCTGTTATTTATACCTAACCCCCCCCCCCCCCCCCCCGCCAAATATTTTTAATATTAATAGGGTGTGTAAGCATGACGTCATTCTGAGTGCTTTTCGATGCTCTTCTTAAGCAATGAATAACATTGCTCAGCATAGGACAAACGTAGTTTTTGGCTATTTTCTTTGGAAAATTAGCTATTTTTTGGTCATTATTATTTTTATTGTTTATTTTAGGTACTAATTCAACCTGTTAACAGCATCAATGCTCTCAAAAAAATTGCTAAGTATTTTTAATTTGGCAAAATGTGTCATTTTTCTATACCGGCCAATGTTATTTAGTACTCACTTATTACGTCGACTTTTAACATGAATGAAACCACCCTATACTTTAATTAATTTAGCTAAATAATGATTTTTTTTATCTGGATTGCAAAAACGTTTTTTATTCATGAATTCATTTGTTTATTTTTAATAGAATTGATATATGAAAACAACAAAAATTTTCTAGTTATAAATCATGAATAACTAAAACCTAATAGATATTGTAGAACACATATTTAAGTAGACATGTGAAAAACTCCAAAGAAAATAAACTCACTTTTTGAGAAAATTGCTTATGTAACTGGAAAACATTATTATTATTATTATTTTAATTCCCGCTTATAATCAATCAACAATTGGCCAATTTGTAGATGCTCTGTTTACACCAGTCATTTAAATAGAGCTCCTCTGCGTAAATGGGAAGTGTAGAAGTGCTCACTCTATTTAAATGAGGGGTGTATTTACATTTCCGGGTCAACTTGACGCGCCAAAGACAGTGGTGACAATTAAAAAAGGTTCTAATTTCACCCCCTCACGCGTTTAGGGGTAGTTTACCCCTGAAATTCAAGTTCTCGTATCAGGACGCAACAAATGTGGAAATTTGGGTAACTTGACGCGCCAAAGACAGTGATGACAATTAAAAGGTTCTAATTTCCCCCCATCATGAGTTTAGGGGTAGTTTACCCCTAAAATTCAAGTTCTCGTATCGGGACGCAACAAACATGGAAATTCGGGAAACTTGACGCGCCAAAGACAGTGATGACAATTAAAAGGTTTTAATGTCACCCCTTACGAGTTTAGGGGTAGGTTACCCCTGAAATTCAAGTTCTCGTATCGGGACGCAACAAAAGTGAAAATATGGGTAATTTGACACGCCAAAGACAATTAAAGGTTCACATTTCACCCTGTCAGGAGTTTGGAAGTAGTGTATTAACCTAAAATCCAAGTTCTCTTATTGAACTTGAACCATATGTTTGTTGCGTCTTGATACGAGAACGTGAATTTTAGGGGTAAACTACCTCTAAACTCGTGACAGGGTGGAATGCGAACCTTTAAATTGTCACCATTGTCTCTGGCGTGTCAAGTTACTCATATTTTCACATTTGTTGCGTCCCGATACGAGAACATGAATTTCAGGGGTAAACTACCCCTAAACTCGTGATGGGGTAAAATTAGAAATTTTGATTGTCACCATTGTCTTTGGCGTATCAAGTTACCTGAATTTCTACTTTTGTTGCGTCCCAATACGAGAACTTGAATTTCAGGGGTAACCTACCCCTAAACTTGTGATGGGGTAAAATTAAAACCTTTTGATTGTCACCATTGTCTTTGGCGTATCAAGTTACCTAGATTTCCACTTTTATTGCGTCCCAATACGAGAACTTGAATTTCAGGGGTAACCTACCCCTAAACTCGTAAGGGTTGAAATTAGAACCTTTTAATTGTCATCACATCACTGTCTTTGTCGCGTCAAGTTTTATCAAATTTCCATGTTTGTTACGTCCCGATACGAGAACTTGAATTTTAGGGGTAAACTACCCCTAAACTCGTGAGGAGGTGAAATTAGAACCTTTTAATGGTCACAATGTCTTTGGCGCGTCAAGGTACCCAAATTTCCACGTTTGTTGCATCCCGATACGAGAACGTGAATTTCAGGGGTATACTACCCCTAAACTCGTGAGAGGGTAAAATTAGAACCTTTTAATGGTCACCACTGTCTTTGGTGCGTCAAGTTAACCCGGAAACGATACCTCATTTTCCCAAATCGGATGATTCTGTTTTTGTACTTTTCTCACCCCCTTTACGCGCGATTTATTTGTGTTTGCACCGATAAAACTCGCGATCCACATAAGATATCGAAAATCGATTTCCAGATTCATCTACCTTCGTTCGTTTTAGCCCTGAATGCACATTTTGTATCTGCTACATTGAACACAGACCAATTGACAGCGATTCTCGCAACCCTCTATTTACTGCAAAACTGCTATATCGCGGCAGCTTGTTTGTCGTGGGTGACGTCACACAAGATTGTCTTTACGCGGGATATAAGCAACACGGAGAACCGCACGCAGGTCAAATGACCATCACGCAACTTGGGTCAACCTACCCTATCAATATCCTAGCACAGTGATACATTAGGATATGGTATCTACAAATATGTAAACAGTTGGGGGGGTTACCATGCTAGATTTTTAATAAATAATGATTTTTTAAAGTTTAAATCCCATAAGAACCCGTGATAGTTTTAATATTTTTTTTCTCTCTTATCTGATGTCCACGCTTTCTGAAAATTAAGCATATAGGTAGCTGTTACTATTAACTTTCAAATAGCATCATGCAGTTTCAAAGTTTACTTTTTGGTTTTTGAGATGCAAGCCATCTGATCTGAACACAACCCTAAATTTATATGGTTTAAATATTGACATTTCCTTAAATTGTTAGATTATTTATTGAAACAATAACTTTCAGTAACCTAAATATTGCATTGTTTAGTGAAACACAAACTTATCTGTGCATACATTAATATTTATATAATAATTATAATAAAAAATATGTAAATAAATATAGTTTAAATATTGTTATTTACTATTTAATTTGTAATCATATATAATAAAATTAATAAATCTAATATTAAAAAATTTTATGATAAAGGAAAATCATAACAAAATTTTGCATAATTATTAAAATAACGTTACTAAATATATTATAAACTAACAGCAAAAGTAATAAAAATCGCAACAAAAGCTGCCGAATTCATAATTTTTTTTTGCTAATATTCACTCAAGAGTTTTTAGCCTGCGGATATAGTGAAAGTTTTATTATGTGGTGTGGATAAATTCATATAAAAGTCAACACCATATTTGAGCACTAAATAACATGAGTGCGTATGAAAAATGAACACTTTTTACATATTTAAAAATATTTAAAAACTTTTTTTTTTGTGAGCGTTGATGCTGTTAACAAATGAAATTATGTTTTCAAGTGTGCCCGATGTGTTGTGAGTGAGTCTATCCAGCATATCACAGGTGGATGCCCTGTACTTGCGCCCAAGGAGTACTTGGAGCGGCACAATGCAGCGGCTAAAAAGTTGCACCAAGCGCTGGTCAAGAGATTCGGTCTGGTGGAGAAGGAGCTTCCATATTACAACTGCAAGCCCGAGCAAGTGCTGCGTAACCGGGACGCCAAGCTATTGTGGGACTCCGTTATTGTAACAGACAGAGCAGTAGAGGCAAACAGGCCAGATTTGGTTCTGTTTGACAGACAAGCTCAGACAGCGATAATTATTGATGTTGCAGTTCCTCTGGACAATCATGTAGTTACTACAGTTGCTGAGTAGAAGAGAAAGTATCAGCCGCTTTCCATTGAGTTAAGGATATGTATCGGCTGAGAAGTGTTGAAATTGTTCCGGTTGTGGTTTCTGTGAATGGTCTGGTTAGCAAAGATTGGTTAAAAGCAAGAGAAAAGTTATACCTCGGGAACAGGCATTTACGTGTCATGCAGAAAACTGCAGTTCTTGGCACAGCTAACATCGTGCGCAAAGTGCTTAGTTTATGACCTCTCTATATACCACCTGCAGTTTCTGTCATAATTGGTACTGAATTTTTCTCACCATCACCTTGAATCAAGTAGGATTCCGGTGTTTGTGTTATAGAAGAAGAAAGAAAAGAACAGCATAAAAATAAAGAATCAAACAAATTCCTAAAGAAAATAGCCATAACTGACGTTTTTTCTATGGTGAGCAATGTTATTCATTGTTCCAGTATGGCGTTAATAACGTCATGTGCATATACCCTATATAGTAAACGTTAAAGAAGAAAGTAAGAAGAATATCAGTTGGTTTGTTAGCTAATAATATTACTCAAAAACAATAGAGGTTATCGTTTAGGCGCGACGGGAAAGATTATAGAGCCATAAGGTGAAACCTCTCTATTTAAACATTAATAAAGAGCGATGTTAATAATTAATAAAGAACGAAGTACCTAAAAAAGTGCTGAAAAAAATCCTCAAAACAGGTGCCAAAAATTTAAAAAAAATAATAATAATAATAAATACAAAATTGGAGACATAAATGAAAGTTTTTTCTGCCTTTTTTGAAAATGTGAAATTTAAAAATACGTCGATGTACGTTTGCGTAAACCAGCCTTTAACTCCAAGAATATGCTTTAAAAAATTGCAAACACACATTTCTAAGCTTTTCGGCGTCAAACGGAGAGTGTTTTATTTTCAGAAGAAGACACTATATTTGCTAATGCACCAATTATGCTATAGTAATAATTTAGTCAAGTTAATTGAAGCGGTTGGTGTTCGTTTCCATGGTGTACGTATTTCCGTTTCTCTTCTCTCAAATGAAATAATAGGAACCTATCATTAACCTTCAACCGTAAGAGGCCGTTTTACTCTCTGGAAAATATAAATGTAAACAAACTGTGTAAATGATCACAGGTTTCAAACCAAGCTAGAGCCTTGCAAAGAACGAAGAGAGTATTTTTTACATAATACTGATTCTATCTATAGACAGCAAAAATTCTTATAATATAATATAACGCATTTACTTATTTTTTGTATGATATTGTAAAAGGAAAAAATCACATTTAATCATAGAAATATGCAATTTGCTTCTTCCATGCAAATATGATAATGCATATAACAATAAAAATATATTAACTTTTAAAAGTCTACGTGCAAATGATACTTTTTTTTATTATCATGTAGACTCAATTTAGCATTATATGGAAGTAATTTTTATGTTTACTCACTTATAAGCTGACTTGGTCATTAAAGTCATTACAATTAATGGCGTTACGTAATTTCACTGCTTTCTGTTACAAATATAACGTAACGTCATTACTTTTTGGTATATATCTGTAACGAGTAACGGTAACGCATTAGTAATGCAATTAGAGTTTTCAAATTGCAAAGGAAAGTTATAAGAATTATATTATGGAGCTAATCTGAGTGTTGAGAATTGTACAAAATATTAACTGTGTTAACTGTTCCCTGCGTGTTTATATACTTGAATGTGCCATGAAAGTCAAATTAAACCTCCCATTTTTTACTAATCATGAAATTAAACATTGTCATAACACAAAAAATAGTAAAATGCAAATACAAATTATGTATAAAAGAACTGAAATGTATAATAGAGGTCCTTTCTGTCGTTGTTTAAAAATATATAACTGTTTGCCTTTAGAATTAAAAAAAAAAAAAAATGACCCAACTATTTTTAAAAAAGCACTTAAAGTCTTACTATTAAATAAACAATATTACTCAGTGGATAAATTTTTACAGGACAAACTCTAATATTTTCTATAATATGTTGTGTAATGTGTGAATGTGTTTTATTGACAATCGTTTCTAATTGTGTTTATATGTTCATATAATGTATAATAACCTAAGCAGATAAACTTTTGTGTATTTTGATTGTAGGATGAAAGAAATGAATAAATATATTTTGAATTTGAATTTTGTTATACTATTTTTAAGTAATTTATGCCATGTAACGACACTATATTTTCTAGTATTTCAAACACGTACTGAACGAAATAAGGTTCTGCAGAAAGTGCTTTTGTCATTATATTAAGTAATTCAAATTTACTGTTATGATTTTGATCTCTGTATTATTTATAGAAAATCAATCAGCAATATTTTTAAAATGTCTTTGAAATTAATTTTATTTATTAAGGCGAAAAATCAGGAATACTGCGAGATTTGACTGAAAAGTTGTAAAGGAAGAAAAATCTGAAATTTTGCAGCCATATAGCCATGCTTCAATCTAAGCGCTATAATTAGCGTTCGTTATCTACGTGTACGCCAGTGCGTAATGGACAGCAACAGTACAACTTACCGCGCCGACCGACGCATGATTTGCCGTTTGTTTGCTATATGGTACATAATTATACATTTTATGGCATATAATATGATTGAATAGGCAAATTTTACTATTATTGAATTGTGAACTGTTAGAGAATTGAAGGCAAAACAATAAAAACGGGAAAATTCGTGAACTGTAAACAACAATCTTCTGTTTGGAAAAAGAGGAGGAAATAAACCTGATCCTATAGCTATATACTAATTTAGGCAGGTAATATAATGAATATAGCACACTATACTAGACACCAATAGCCATATAATATACCAATATGTAGTGCTGCTGTTATTCATAAAACTTGTAATTTTAACGGTGATTTCTGATCCATTTGTCATATTTTTATCTCAATTACTCAGGGGTTCGGACCCGTCACAAAAATTATCGGGTCCAGGACCTGAAAAAAATTGTCGGGTCCGCGGAGCCGGGTCCGGACCCGTCAATTTTTTTTCGATTTGATTTGATAACATTTTTTACTGGTCAACGCTTTTATCCCCGAGGTGTAAACCTTTCCGTCGTTCTGGGCGGAACGGCAAAATCGATTATGAAGAAGTCCGAGCCGAAGACGTCCACATCCAAGATCCGTGAAAAATGTGTGCAGACAAGCCCCGGAACGAATCTATGCCACCCGATAGTGATTAGAAGGCCGGTGCCTGGTAGTAACAAGTTAGCGGAAAAACAAGACAATAGGTTTAAAAAGGAGAAGAAGTTAAAAGGAAGACGGAAAAAACAAGAAATAACGGCACAATAGGAAAAGTTTACAGCAGGCACTGGCTTAGGTTCCGATGAATACTTCACGCCATCTTGCACGGAACCCCCAAAGTGTTATTTATTTCTGCTTAAAAACTGCTTGTCAGTCATGTTCTATGCACAAAAATCTATAACAGCTAATATCACAAGCTTTTAGTCAGACATAATATTTAAAACAATAGTAATAAAACTATATTAATATAGTCAAAATCACAATTTTGATTTACAACACAAGTCACTTTTTTATATAATGTGTTTGTTCTGATCAACATAATGTCATTTATTTTTTTACTATTAATTTTTTTTCAAAGTCGGGTCCGGGTTTTCGGACCCTTGTTTTAAAAATTTGGGTCCGCGGAGCCGGGAAGCGGCCTAATAATTGTCGGGTCCGCGGACCAGGGTCTGAAAGACCCGCCAAAAATATAGGGTTTTGGCCGGAACCGGGTCCGGGTCCGAACCCCTGAAATTGAATTTCTTCTATTTTTTACTGAATTATCCACGATATGAAATTATCTGATGTTCACTGCAGTGTACCGTATACTGGGACTGCAGAGGAGCTAAATAGCAACCTGATATTTTAATTTTAATCATGAAATCGGTGCAAGTAATATATAAATTGGAAATCTGAAAGATTTGATTCTTTATTGAACAGGATGAGTCATTAGAATTAGATACTTGTTTTTGTGTTCGTCAACAGAAGAACATAACATATGATTTAGATTACTGCAGTTTTTAATTATATTTTAATAGTTAAATGTTTCGTTTGATTGATTTAAAAAAGATGATAAGTTGTTGATGAGTTGCTCCAGGCATTAAGTATTCTAATTGTCAATGCATACATTTATATTTATAAAAAATTTATTAAAAATTATAAAAAATATTAAAATAATTAAAAAAAAAGTTTTTTAAAATTTTATTTATTTAAAAAAGAATAAATATTATACTATAATATAATCAATTACTTTAATGGAGGTTATCGGTTTAGCGCGCGGAGAGACGCGGGGAAAGCTAAGGGTCCCCTAATTTAACATTACGCTTATGGGGAAAAACAATTTTTTTTATAATTTTTGAGAAAACTACTCCACCGATTTCGGAGAAATTTCAATGAGAAATACTAGACATACTTTTACGTGTTTTAAGCCATAGTCATTTTTAAGCATTTTTTTAAACCGATAACCTCCATTACAAAATTATCTTTGTTAAAGGAAAATTGCATCAAATTTTGCTAAAACACTATTATATTGCACAATTTAACGTCTTTTTTTCAAAAATTGTATTTTCTTTAATGCTTTTTTTGAATAAAGTCGATTATTTATTAATTTTTTTTTTACTACCCAATATATTATAATCTAATATAATAATAACGAAAATTATCGCAACTAAAGCTGCCAATTATAAACTTTTTTTTCTTTATATTAAAAAGGCTCAGACAGTCCGATTTAATGTTACAATGTTAATATTAGCTTCCTGCAGATATAGTGACTGTGAAAGTTAAATTTAATAATGTGGATGAATTCATATAAAAGTCAACACCATATTTGAGCACTAAATAACATGACTTTGTATAGAAAAAATTTACACTTTTTACACATTTAAAATTACTTAAAAGCAATACTACTTTTCAGAGCGTTGAAACTGTAGGAACTCCTGGCGTCCTAAGATTAAATAAAAAAACGTAAAAATCATGAGATGAGACCATTGTTTATACACATATTATATACTTCAACCCTTCTGTAGCCTCACAAACTGGGGTTAAAAAACTGTAAAGTAGGCAACTTTAAGAATTCATGACGTCATCAATTCCGGGTCTACAATAGAATTTGTAGCGCAGGTTGCCTACTATACAAGTTTCCTCCTCAGTTTGTAAGAGTACTGAAGCGTTAAGGCACAAAATATTTTATTTATAATATTCCTATCTCATGATTTATCATTGAGAAGAAATTAGTTATTTAGGCCAGGGGCTCTCAGGCAGGAGTGAGATCGGCGTGCAGTAACACTTCTATTGGCAGTTAATTTGTTCGGCGCGCTTCAAAAGTAAGTTAACATTGCTAAGTTAACATTAGTAATTTTACAAGAAATATAATAATTAAAAAAATAAAGAAATTCTTAAAGAAAGTAGTAAAAACTGACGTTAGTCCTATGATGGGCAATGTTATTCATTGTTCCAGTATGGCGGTGATGACGTCATGTGCATACACACAATATAGCAAAACAGAAGTAGAAAGTTAGCAGAATGTCAATTAGTTTAATAGCTAATATTACTCAAAATCAATAGAGCTTATCGTTAAGGCACGAAGGAAAGATTATAGAGCCATAAGGTAAAACCTCTCTAATTAAACAGTATTAGATAGCGGATTCTTTTACTGGTACCTGTGCTAAAAATTGTCGAAAAGTGGCCAAAAATTGTAAAAAGGTGGGGAAAAAAGGGGTCATTTTCTGATCCGATTATTTCTTAAGTTTTTGTTTTTTACTGAATTATCCGATGTGCTCTGCTCTGCTGTGTATCGTGTATACTGGGACTGAAGTGGAGTTAAATAGCAACTTGATATATTAATTATGCACGTGAGATCAGTGTAATATAATGAAGATATATTAGAAATCTGAAATAATTAATGCTATATTGAACAGGACGAGTACTTGTTCTTATGTACGTTTAGTTAACTGCAGTACTGTAATGTATCCATTCATATTTAGTCGTTTCATATTTAATGCCACACTTCAAGTTGATTGCATTGCTGAATTTAAAAAAACCATGTTTTCAGCTAACATTAATATTTAAAAACAATTATAATAAAATAAATAAAAAATTGTGATTTTATATTTAATTTAATTATATACTACAGTAAAAATATTATAATAATATTTACATAAAAAATTTAATAGTATAACTATAGTATAGTGGCTTAAATAAAAGGAAATAATAACAAATTTTGCAAAATCATCATTAAGTTTTACCAAATATATTATAAACTAATAGCAATATCAATAATAATCGCAACAAAAGCTGCCGAATTTATAATTTTTTTTGCTAAAATATTTAATGAATAAATTCTTTTATTCAAAATATTCAGTTTTTAGCTTCCAGCGGATATAGGGAAAATTATATTATATGGTGACGATAAATAAAAGGAAATAATAACAAATTTTGCAAAATCATCATTAAGTTTTACCAAATATATTATAAACTAATAGCAATATCAATAATAATCGCAACAAAATCTGCCGACTTTATATTTTTTTTGCTAAAATATTCAATAAATAAAATCTTTTATTAAAAAAATTCAGTTTTTAGTTTTTAGCTTCCAGCGGATATAGGGAAAATTATATTATATAATGACGATAAATAAAAGGAAATAATAACAAATTTTGCAAAATCATCATTAAGTTTTACCAAATATATTATAAACTAATAGCAATACAATATCAATAATAATCGCAACAAAAGCTGCCGACTTTATAAATTTTTTTGCTAAAATATTCAATAAATAAATTCTTTTATTCAAAATATTCAGTTTTTAGCTTCCAGCGGATATAGGGAAAATTATATTATATGGTGAGGATAAATTCATATAAAAGTCAACGCCATATTTGAACGCTAAATAACATGAGTGTTAATGTAAATGGACACTTTTTACACAATTAAAAATACTTAAAAGCAATATATTTTAGAGCGTTAATCGGCTTTGATGTTGATAACAAGTGAAATTCAGAAATTATTATAGGTTTTCAAGTTAGCGAGAAAATTAATAATAATAAACAAATTAAACAAATTCCAAAAGAAACTTATAGATATAGACCTAAACGACGTTTGTCCTATGATGGGCAAATGTTATTCATTGTTCCAGTATGGCGTTGATGACGTCATGTGTAAACACACTATATAGTAAAAGTTAAAACTGAAGTAGAAAGTTAGAAGATTATCTGTTAGGTTAATCGCTAATATTACTAAAAACAATAGAGCTTATCGTTGAGGCAAGAAGAAAAATATTTTAGAGAGCCATTAGGTGAAACATCTCTAATTAAACATTAATAAACACTGCATTTTTTTAAATGGTACCTGTGCTAAAAATTGTTCAAAAAAAGGTGCCAAAAATTGGGGGGGGGGGGAGTAAAATGTTAAAAAAAATTAAACGAGGGTTACGAGGGTGAAAAGATTTTTTTTGCTATAAAGTGTATTTGCATGACGTCATATTTAATGCGCTTTCAAGCCACACTGAGCTAAATAATGACTGGACTAGAACAATGAACTAGACAGGAGTACGTAATGAATTACATTGCTGAGCATAGGACAAACTTCGTTTTTAGCTATTTTCTTGGGAAAATCGGTCAATTTTTTGTTACTGTTATTTTACTTAAGCTTGTTCTATAAACTACACACAAAAATTGAGCCGGCTTCGAAAAAGTTCCTTTGTTATAACAGCTAATTATTACGTCGTTACCTGTTTACTATAACGTTTATACACATGGTCGATCATTGTTATTTCTTCGTTTAGAACTTTGAACTTGATAAGAATGAAAGAAACTCCACAAAGATAGTTCCATGCTCTTCATGCGACTCAATTTTTTTGGCTCAAAATACAAGATCAACCAATGAATGTGTCGTATTTTGTTGGTCAGTTTTTTGTTGTTGAAATTCACTTTACTTTACAGATCAAGCTTTACATACTTGAAATACTAATTAAATAACAGCATTAAAGTTCTCAAAAATATTGCATTTTAAACTGGCAAAATGAGTTATTTTCTTATGCTGCTCATATTATTGAGTGATCCAACATGGCGGCTACTTTATCATGAATATACCCTATATTCTCAAGCTTTTCCAAGAACACTCAATATAACATTTCAAAAACAATTTTCTAAGCCTTCCCGCTACAACAGGAAAGTTCCAAATATAAGTTTCAAATAAGGACACTTGTTTGTGTTGTAATTTAGTCACGTTCGTTGGTTCAATTTGTGTTTGTATTTTTGATGACAGGCTTGTGCAAAATGTATTGACATTCTTTGACGTACCTATACCTATGCATACTTTGAAATAATATTTATTTAATAAAATGTTCATTAAAAAGTAATAAAAATTAATAAAATATATTATATATATATATATATATATATATATATATATATATATATATATATATATATATATATATATATATATATATATATATATATATGACGACCTTTTGTCAAAAGCGTTTTCTTTCTTACTTTTGCGGACCTTCTACCCATTGTAGATTATTCAAAATATCTAAAAAAAAATAAAAAAATTAAAAATTGTTTTTCTCCATAATAGTAATGCTAAATTAGGGAACCCTTTATATAGCTTCCCCCACGCGCTAAACCGATACGGTCCATTATTTATTCCAATTTTTACTAACTTATCTGATGTCCACTGGCCACTGCAGTGTATACCGTATACTGGGACTGAAGAGAAGCTCAATATCAACTTGATATTTTAATTATGAACATGAGATCAGTTTGAGTAATATAAAACAAATGAATTAGAAATCTGAAACATTTTATACTATTGTACAGGATAAGTACTGCCTATTTCCCTATTTCAAGACATTACATGCTTACTTTGTACACGTTTTACTTAACGTTAATATAATTATGTATTGATTAAAGGTTAGTGCACGGTACTGCTGCAGCCCGCAGTGCGGTCTAAGATCCTTCCACATTTAGAAGATTTACAAACAGACTGTTTACTAAAGAATAAAGATATTGAATTGTTTACTTTAACAATAATGTTATCTTCGGACATACATTTATTTAAAAAAATTCTTTAATAAAAATTATAATAAAATAAAAAATAAATAGAAATTGTTTTTACTATTTAATTTAATTATAAAGTAATTATTATATTAATGTTTATATAATTTATTTTAATAAAAAAACAATTTACATTTAAAGGAAATTTTACCAAATTTTGCTCAAGCACATCAATACCAAATATATTACAAACTAAAAGCACAAGCAATAAAAAAAATAATAAAAATAGGCCGGCATTATAATTTTTTTACTAATATTCCCTTAATTAAGAATTTTTAGCTTCTTGCAGATATACTAAAATCTATATTATTATTATATATGGTGTGGTGTGGATGAATTCATATAAAAGTCAATGCCTCATTTGAGCACTAAATATAACATGAGTTTGTATTGGAAAATGAAAAATTTTACATATATTTAAAAGCAATATTTTTGAGAGTGTAATGCTCAAGTGAAATAAGTTTTTTAATGTAATTCACAAGAAAAATAATAAAAATAAACAAATTAAACAAATTCCTTAAGAAAATGGACAAAAACGACGTTTGTCCTATGATGAGCAATGTTATTCATCCTTCCAGTATGGCGTTGATGACTTCATGTGCATACACCCTATATAGTAAAAGTGAAAGCAGAAGTAGAAACTTAGATTCGCTAATATTACTCAAAAACAATAGAGCTAATCGTTGAGGCAAGAAGGAAAAGATTATAAAGCCATAAGGTAAAATCTCTTATTTAAATATTATTAGAGCGTGGATTTTTTTAAAGGTTCCTGTGATAAAAAGCTTTTAAAAAGGTACCGAAAATTGAAAAAGAAAAAAAAAAAAGCTGAAAAAGGTGGTAAAAATAATTTGAAACAAAAGTAAAAAGTTATTTGTCTTTTTTTTTTTTTTTTAGAATGTATCTGCATGACATACTTAATGCGCTTTGAGGCCATACTGGAGTAACGAAAATTATTTCTCAGCATAATAGGACAAACTTCGTTTATAGCTATATATTTTCTTTAGTAAATTGGTCGTTTTATTGTTATTTATCTCGCATACTTAAAATACTAATTCAATTTATTTTTAGCATAATAATACTCTCAAAAATATTGCAAAAAATGTTATAAAAATAAAGGTGGTAAAAAAGATAAATAATTTAAGACAAAAGTATTTATTTTTACTCCATAAATACTAATAAAATTTCAAACACACATTTCCAAGCTTTCCTGCTTGAACAGGAAAGTTACCATACTAGGTTTTAGATGTGGACAGTATAATTATATACTTTTGCAATAAAACACTTGCAAAAGTAGGTTTAGTGAGAAAGTAAACAAACTCATAGTCCAACAATACTAACAAAGTGCTAGCAGACGATTCGGTGTTCCTGTCTACATTTAACATGCTTTCTTATGGGGGAATGCAGCAGCTATAACTTGAGTTAGAATTATTTTTCAGAGCTGACATTTTTACTGAAGCTTACTGAGCCTCAAAACTTTTGTTTTCCTGGATTGGAAGCCAATTGGATGAAAAAATAATTTTTAACCAAATCACTTGAAATCCAGGAAAACAAAAGCTTGTGGGCTCAGTAAGCTACAATAAAAATTTCAGCTCTGAAACATAATTTTAACTTGAGTTATAGCTGCTTCATTGCCCCATAAGAAAGCATGTTAAATGTAGACAGGAACACAAAGTCATCTGCTGGCACTAAGTTTATTTTCTCACTTAACCTACTTTTGCAAGTCTTGTTTTAAATGAAAAGTTAGTCAATTCATTGTTTCAAATTATGTTTGTGTTTCTGTAGAATATCTTTTATCTAAATCATTTGTAATTTTAACTATAATACTGCTTAAGCATATACATAAATAATATTAATAAAATATTTATTAAAAAGTTATAAAAATTTATAAAATTACAAACATATATTTATATGTTTATACAGTTAAAATAAACATTTTAATTATACAAAAATAAACTTATAAATACAAAAATAAAAAAAAGTAAAAAAAAAATAAAAATAAAAATTTCAAAAAGGAAAAAAAAAGGGTGGCTTCTTTAAAAATGTAAAAATTTATAGACGCAATTTTAATGTTTGCTCTCTTATAAGCAAACTTGTGCAGTAACGACGTTACCTAATTTCACTGCTTTCTGTTACAAACATAACGTATAACGTCATTACTTTTTGGTGTATAGCAGAAAACGCGTTACTTTTTATAGATAATTTTTGCCATGTGACGACACTATTTTCTATATAATATATCAAAAACTGTAAGAAAAAAGCATCTACACGTAAATCTATAAATATGCTCTCGTCATTATATAGTAAATCAATATTACTGTTATACTTTTAATTTAAATCTCTCTATTTACAATTTATTGAAAATAACAACAATATTTTAAACATGCATGTTTTTGAAAATATTTTTTATTTATTTAGAAAATATATTTGAAGTAAATAAAGTAAAGTAACGCTAAAAGTATTTTCACTAATTTTAAGAGTAGTGGTAACAACGTAGTGTCATTATTTTTCAAACACTATAACGTAGTCTTATTAGTTTTTCTTGAAATAGTGAGTAACGTAACGAAATTATAAAAAATCAGTGACGTGACCAAGTCTGTTCTTAAGCTGTGTCAAGCAAGCAAGATATTCTTGAATGCAATCACATCGATAATGTACAGCTTTGGCCAAAAGTTCCCGAACGGGACAGCGGTGGCCGCAGCGTTTTCTCATAAAGATAACGTAGGGTGGTTGCGGGTTGCCTATGCAAATCGTTCGGGAACTTTTGGCCAGAGCTGTACCTCGCAAATGCTGTGCGTCGTCATGGAATGCATGTAAGCATGCATCGTACAACGTGTTGTGCTCTCACACATCACGTACGCACCCAGCTGTCGCTCAAAACTATACTATACACGGTGAGAAGTACAGAATTACTAGTGAGCTGCCTTCACCACACGGCTATATTATAGTAACTAAAAGAGGTAGTATGGTCACCGCATTCTTCTTATGTAGGGGGTGCAGGGGAGGTGAAAACCACATTTTGTAGGCCTATGATTGGCGTAGAGAGAAAACCGCTTTTGCGGAGATACCCGAAGTCACTTCGACAGCCAATCTTAGCGGCGGATTACAATGTCTCAGAAAATCATTAATTAATAATACTAATCAACTCAGGAGGATATTCATAAAATTAAAAACAATAGCTGACTTGTTTAGGCATGTTTTGATATGATTTTTATGTCCTGACAATTTGTATTAGTTGCGCTATGATTTATTGAAGTGACCCCTTTTAACATGGGTTTAGATAGGACGGTGTGAAGCAAAAAACCGCTTTTGCTGAATCGACCTTACTACCTTTTTAGTTACTATAGGCTATATCAGCTTCTATTTTTTACTGAATTATCCGATGTGCTCTGCTGTATATCGTATACTACGACTGAAGCCGAGGAGCTATATAGCAACCTGATATTTTAATTATGATCATGAGATCAGTGTGAGTAATATAAATAAGATGAATTAGAAATCTGAATCAATTAATGCTATATTGAACAGATTGAGTACTTCCTATGTTACATCTCAAAATAGCTTGTTCTTGTATACATAGAATATTTTGCATTTTTATCTGATTTTTAGCTTGAAAAATGGACCAATTTCTACAAAAATGGTATTATGATGACAGACTAGTGTAGGAGGTATATTGCTATCTACTTCAGATCCAGGTAACCTACAATATAGTTATGTTTAAGAAGTTGCCTAAATTCAAGGGGCTAAATATGCTATACCTGCTACTGTGTTATTTTCTCCTACCCAACAAACACGGGATTGCCCGCTGATTGCTCGTGGAATATTCGCGAAAAATATAATCCAGCATTAAGCCAGCATTAACGTCAATGTTGGCTGGACATTCAGCCAGCATTAAAAGGGGTCACCTGCCGGCATTCGACGAATGCTGGCTGCCGGCATTCATGAATGCTGGCTGCCAACATTCGATGAATGCTGGCTAATTATGGCTCTTTTCGAAAAAAAAAAAATAACCTTAATGAAAATTAAAATTAAAGCTTAAATTAACTTCTATTAAGCATATTACATCATATTATGAATAATTCATATTTTTTGGCAATAAAAAAAACTATAAAAAACTAGCGGCGATCTGGTATTGAACTTGGGTCCTTCGTAATCGCAAGCGGATGCTCTTACCGCTGCGCTCTTCTTCACATATATGTTATATGTGAAATTTAGGGATTTCAATTTTTATGATGGAATACCTGATAGTGCAATTTTTTTTTATTGTTGGCTCAATGCTGGTAACAAATGTTGGTATATAGCCGGCATTCAAATAATGATGGCTCAATGCTGATAACGAATGTTGGTATGCCAGCATTCAACTAATGACAGCCAATGCTGGCAATACAGAATTGGGTTTGATCGTTAATTACGAATGAATTAAAATGCACTAATTTAATTTAAATTTGCCGTTTTCTTGCAAATTTTTTATTTTAGTTTATTTTTTAAACTTTTTTAATATTTTTTAATTTTTTTTTAAAATTTAAGCCAAATCTTTTAAAAGTATTTTGGTAGCTTAATCCCGGTTTGCCGGCATTCAAAACTTGCCAGCATTCATCCAGTATTCAGCGGGCAATGCCGTGTTTGCTTTGTAATAACAAAAGCCTGGTTTAGACACCACAGAGTGCATCAAGCAGGGATCTATGGGTAAAAATAATTACAAACACAACTACATATGATTACAGTAAGGTTTGTGTTATTAAATTACAAAAGTTGGATGTTACATTCAGTCAGTTTCACTTTATTGATCAAAATGTCCATTGATAAATATGTTATGTATTTCATTATTTAGTAGGTTCAGTCTTCTTTTTTATTATTATTATTATTATTATTTTTACTTATAAATTATATTTATTATTCTTATAATATAATATAAATTAAAAACAAGTTTCAATTATAATCTGCAAAACATTTTTCACAATAAATAATAAAATAATCTTACGATAAATTTTCATTTTTTTGTTTTATTACCGATATATTATATTATTAAGATATTTTTTTATAGTGGCTGCCCAGGGGCGGATCCAGGGGGGGGGCGGTGGGGGCGACCGCCCCCCCCAAACGGCCCACGTGGGTGGAAAAAAATGAGCAAAAGTTGAAAAAAATTTAGTCGAAAAAAAATTTTTTTGCGCCTTCGGCGCAACTTTTATTGCTGGATAAGCTTTTGAATCCTGACTACAGTAAATACAGTATAATATAACAAAAAATAATTTTTTTAACATCCCCTAGTTGTCATGTCATCAGGGTAATATATCAGAGATATAGTTCTGTTAATACTTGGACATCCACGAAATAGTTTGCTCGCGAAAAGAACTAAAAAAAAAAAAAAATTTAATGTAAATTTTATAATTTTTATCTCAAAATATTTTTCCATCCAAATATAAGTTTTATGTTTTACAATATCGATAATAGTTTGAAAAATTGCAAAACAATTTTTAGTAAATTGGTGTATAAAAAAATAATAATAAAAAATAAATTAATAAAAATAAAATAATACACAATATTAATAATTTATTTAAATTTTGCTCTTTGTTTTTTCAAGTTTTTTTTCAAGTTTTTTTTTTTTTTTTTTTTTTTTTCAGTGAAATAACATTAATAATTTTACAAAGAGATGAAAATAGAAAATATTTCAGAAATCATTTGTCCAACTTTTACTTTTTTTTTTTTTGGCTTACATAAAAAAAAAAAAAAAAAAAAAAAACTACCAAATCAAAAATTTTGCAATTCAAGAATATTTTTTCAAAGGCATACTAATTTTGCAATATTTTCCAGAAAGGGGCGTGGCCAAATAAAATTTTTCGCCTGCGGCGCGCTACCCCCCCCCCCTGGTCCTACATTGTTAATTTTCTAGGAGATCGCCCCCCCCCAAACACAATTCCTGGATCCGCCCCTGTGGCTGCCATAATTTTTTGATTAGTAAATTAATTGATGCTAACAGATTTAGTAGCCAGTTCAATATAATCAGCTCGTCACCAAGATTACATTGAACTGGCTACTGAAGCTGCTAACTTGTATACAAATCTATATTGATGCTAGCAGTTTTAGTAGCCGCAGTTCAATATAATCAGCTTGTCACCAGGATTACATTGAACTGGCTACTGAAGCTGCTAACTTGTATACAAATCTATATTGATGCTAGCAGTTTCAGTAGCCAGTTCAATGTAATCCTGGTGACAAGGTGATTATATAATCACCTTGTCACCAGGATTACATTGAACTGGCTACTGAAGCTGCTAACTTGTGTACAAATCTATATTGATGCTAGCAGTTTCAGTAACCATATTTTTGTAAGTATGACGTCATACCGAATGCGCATTGACGTTATACTGAATCCTCTCGGAATAACATTGCTAGGCATAGGACAAATTTTTATCAAAATATCTTTACATAGGCTGAATTATTGTAAAATAATAAAGTAAACTAGTTCGCGTGCAAAAAAAAAAATAATAATAATAATTGTTAAAAAAAAAAAAAACGTCTCTGCATTGTTGTGATTGATAAGGACTGATAAATAAAAGTATATTTTAAATTACATCTGTTTGACTCTTATTTTAACTTTTTTTATTTGTTATATACCTGAAAATTTTAATGAATTATACGGAAAAAATAATAAATAATTATTGCTTACGATGAATGCTTTTAAATAGAAGAAGTTTAATTATTTTCACTACACTGATTGAATTACGTGCGACTTCTTTTTTTTTTTTTTTTTTTCTTTTTTTTTTATATATAATATTATAATTCTTTATCCTTTTGTTTAAAAAGTTTTTACATTAACACTTACAAAATATATCACAATGTTTTCTTATTTACAAAAAGCTACTCTGCACAATATTTTCAATACAACACAATTGTTGCTTTATTGCATGCAGCATAAATTACTTAATTGAATCTTTCTGTGTGATTAAATTAAAAACTAAATCTATAATGAAACATTATTAAATGTTAATTATATTAAATTAAAAGTTACAATGATTTTAATTATCCTATTTATTTTTTAGGATTGATTGGGTGATTAATTCTTTAATTTATGAATTCATTCATTCATTTATTCATTCATTCATTCATTCATTCATTCATTCATTCATTCATTCATTCATTCATTCATTCATTCATTCATTCATTCATTCATTCATTCATTCATTCATTCATTCATTCATTCAATCATTTTCTTCAGTTAATCAATATAATAATTGACATAATTCATAATTATAATAAAACCTTGTTAGCCACCTGAAACTTATGCCACTCTTTCAGCAGAGCAGCACCTATATAGTTTTCAAATTTACCACTAGATGTCAGAAGTGAACGGACATTTTTTTTTTTTTTTTTTTTTTTTTTCATTTTTGAATTAATATTTTTTTACGTCACTTCAAAAATTACTACATTGTCATTTTAAATGTTAGAAACTAGAAAGTATTTTTATTATCGAAGCTATTATTTTTAATTGAACGATTTGTCAAAGTTGAAATGCATTGTTATAATGTTCAAAAATATGAAATACAAATCAACACTTAAATCAAAATGCTAAATAAAACTCCATTAGACTTGTTTTTGAAATTAAATATTTAAAATTAAGCCAGTTTTGGAAACCGTAATTCAGAAATTATAAAAAAAAACAATCAAATGAAAAAAGAAAAGAAAAAAAAGTTTGTCGCCGCCTGTTGGTTTGCTAGCCGCTCAACAGCTACGCTCAACAAGTTGCCTATATTTCAAGGCGCGCTTATGTATTAGTCATGCGCATTTTCTTATCAGTTCTAATACATAATAAATATCACAATCCAATAACATGGATTAGTGGGCGCAAGTATTACTTTCGTCCCACACGATCACCAAAATTAAGCAACGTGTGGGAAAGTTTATTCTGGGATGGGTGAACCTAATTTTTTTCAAATTTCCGCCAAATAGTACAGGATCAAGTGAAAATTTAACATAGGGAACCCCCAAGTAATTAGTAACAAGCTGAAATTTTCACCACAAGTCCATTTAAATGTCAGTAGACCATAAAAAAAATTCGCACATTTTCGCACCACGAGAAAATGCCCATATTTTGAGTTTGTCCCGGAATTCAAAAATATTTTTTATCTCAGCTTGCAGCACAGCTACAGCAACAAACTTTGTACCAAATGAAAGCTTAAATTAAGAGGAGTTTGAAAAAAAATATTGCAATCCCCTCAATTTCTTTTTTTGACCCTTAATTAGGGGTCAATTAAAAATAGATGGGCAAAATTTCTAAACTATCGTGAATTATTCTTTAAATTCCCAAAATGATGATTTTGAGTTCCTAATAAAAGTTAATGCTCATTTATTTACAAATTCAACGGTACCTCGTTTATTTCTCTAGCGTAATTAGGGGTGGAGTTAGATGCAATTATAGAATGGGGGTTCCGGCCGACGTGTTAATTTGCTCTCCATAACGTACATTACAATACACGTAATAATGTGCTTTTTCCCGCAGTTACACACAAACGTGCTTAGTTTTGGTAAAAATTAACTTTATACCCTTAATTTAAAACCCAATTAATTTCCCCCGACCCCCCCCCCCCCCCCCCCCCCATTTTTTTTTTTTTTTTTATATACTGCAACACGTTTAGGTTTTAAAATGAACCAACGACCAAAAAAGGAATTTAAATTTCCTCTCGTTTCATATAATCCCCCCCCCCCATTTTAATCCTTAATATTTTTTTTCACAATTAAAGAAATATCTCAATGTAAGGCCTATAAGTTAATTTATCTATACAAATACATCACCTTGGCAAACTGAAATTCGTATATATAAATACATTAATTATTTGTTAAATTATCTTTAAATATTTGTTTAGTTAATTAATTTTAAAATTATTTATTTTAATATTTTGGTAACTGATGTAACCAAACATATTTGGGCACTTTTCTCATATATGTGGCAGTAATTTTGGGGGCAGATTTTCTTTTGTGTAATTAAACTCAATTGTGTTAATCATTGATAGGCGGTATACTTTTTTTTTTTTTAATTTTTTTTTGCTACAACATAATAATATATTGTAAAATCTAATCATTCTATGAAATATATTTGAGATTATAAAATAAAGAAAATTCTTTACGTCTGGAGATTTGACTGGAGTTGAAATAAGTTATTATGTACTTACTTCTACATAATACTGTATATTTTTGTTGTAACGCGTTTTTTTTTTACTTCATTTTTACTACGTGTAGCGGATATTTACATTTTTCTAGGAGTATCTTTGCTGTATTACATAGTTGATCAAAAAATATTAACATATAATTTATAATTTCAATGCAAATAAATATTTAAGTTTTGAAATACAAACTAACATTATACATAAATAATTTATATAGCATTTAGAACTATAATAATGCTGCCCATCAAATTAGTACTGTATAATATTTATTTGAGAAAAATAAACCAAATATAATTGTTTACAACAAATAATAATAATGATCTGGCCCCAATCGTGCAGGAGCTATACGGTTCCTGCGCCCGGTGTCGCGTCCTTCCTCGCCCAGGAGAGGGGTGTGTTTGTGGGCCTCGTCCTATGAAGCCCCTTAGGCCTAGCTAGGCCGAGGCATGGGTTTGGGAGGCTAAGAGCCACCCCGCCCTTAAATGCCTCGGTAACTATGGAATCCGGCTCCCATATATAGGCTCGCGGAAAAGTGTCCCACCGAGCCCAGGAGAGAACATCACCCCTATGCAGGCGGTCAGGGCCTAGTGCCTAAGTATAGCCATCATTTGCCATCAACTTGCCTCCTAGCAAAATAGTCACAAAATTTGGGTAGTGAAGGGTGCGTACATCTTGGCGTCAGTATTAGCCCGCTGCACGCAATAGCCACATAACATTTTTAATTGAGGAGTTATAAAATTAAATAATGATGTATCAATTATAATTTAACAAATAATTAATGTATTTATATATACGAATTTCAGTTTGCCAAGGTGATGTATTTGTATAGATAAATTAACTTATAGGCTTTACATTGAGATATTTCTTTAACTGTGAAAAAAATATTAAGGATTAAAATGGGGGGGGGGGATAATATGAAAAAAGAGGAAATTTAAATTTCTTTTTTGGTCGTTGGTTCATTTTAAAATCTAAACGTGTTGCAGTAAAAAAAAAAAAAAAAAAAAAAATGGGGGGGGGGGGGGTCGGGGGGAAATTAATTGGGTTTTAAATTAAGGGTATAAAGTTAATTTTTACCAAAACTAAGCACGTTTGTGTGTAACTGCGGGAAAAAGCACATTATTACGTGTATTGTAATGTACGTTATGGAGAGCAAATTAACACGTCGGCCGGAACCCCCATTCTATAATTGCATCTAACTCCACCCCTAATTACGCTAGAGAAATAAACGAGGTACCGTTGAATTTGTAAATAAATGAGCATTAACTTTTATTAGGAACTCAAAATCATCATTTTGGGAATTTAAAGAATAATTCACGATAGTTTAGAAATTTTGCCCATCTATTTTTAATTGACCCCTAATTAAGGGTCAAAAAAAGAAATTGAGGGGATTGCAATATTTTTTTTCAAACTCCTCTTAATTTAAGCTTTCATTTGGTACAAAGTTTGTTGCTGTAGCTGTGCTGCAAACTGAGATAAAAAATATTTTTGAATTCCGGGACAAACTCAAAATATGGGCAACTTCCCGTGGTGCGAAAATGTGCGAATTTTTTTTATGGTCTACTGACACTTAAATGGACTTGTGGTGAAAATTTCAGCTTGTTACTAATTACTTGGGGGTTAATTTCACTTTATACTGTACTAAAATGTAAGTTTGAAAAATAAGCTCTATACCTCCTAGAACTTGATGTTCTCCGAGTAATAATTTTCTTGACTTCGTCAACTTACGTAGCATCAGATAAAATTACACAGCTACCTTCTTTTGAATTATGTTCTCCAATTACAATATTTAGCATTTTTAGCTGATTTTTAGCTTGAAAATTGAACCAATTTTAACAAAAATGGTATAATGATGGCAGACTAGTGCAGGAGGTATATCCCTATCTACTTCAGATCCGGGCAACCTACAATATAGTTATGTTTAAGAATTTGCCTAAATTCAAGGGGCTAAATATGCTATACCTGCTACTGTGTTATTTTCTCCTAATAACAAAAACCTGGTTTTGACACCACAGAGTGCATCAAGCAGGGATCAATGGGTAAAATATTTAAAAACAGAACTACATATGATTACTATACAGTAAGGTTTGTTTTATTAAATTGCAAAAGTTGGATGGTACATTCAGTCAGTTTCACTTTTTTGATCAAAATATCCATTGATAAATATATTACGTATTTCATTATTTAGTAGGTTCAGTCTTCTTTTTTATTATTATTATTTTTTTTTTACATATAAATTATATTTATTATTCTTATAATATAATATAAATTAAAAACAAGTTTCAATTATAATCTGCAAAACATTTTTCACAATAAATAATAATATAATCTTACGATAAATTATCATATTTGTTTTGTTTGTTGTATCAGCGAAATATTATATTATTAAGATATTTTTTATAGTGGATTAGTAAATTGATTGATGCTAACAGCTTCAGTAGCCAGTTCAATATAATCAGCTTATCAAAATTAAACATTGAACTGGCTATTGGATGCCATTAATATTTTACTTTACAAGTTTTCGACCCAGTTTAGGAGGCTACAGAAGGGTCGAGTGATTATTATTATTTATATATATTTATATATATATATATATATATATATATATATATATATATATATATATATATATATATATATATATATATATATATATATATATTACAGGGCCGGCTTGGCCATAAGACGAGGTCTGCGATCGCAGACCGGGCCAACATCATTGCGGGCCAAGCGGGCCAGAAAAAAAAAAAAAAAAAAAAAAAGAGAAAAAAAAAAAAAAAAAAAAAGAAAGAAAGAAAGAAAGAAAGAAGAAGAAGACAATAATTTAAATTTACTTAAAAGTTTGCAGCACAATATAATAGTTTTTCTACTTCTACAGTTTATTTAATTCAGAGACAGAGCAGAGAAATGAAAATCTTGGTTATGCAAAAAATTAGTATACGTAGTGAAAGTGAAAAATCTGATAATGAATCTGATCAGGGCCGGCTTGGCATAAGACGTAAGGCCGGGATCCCGCGGCCCGGGCTTTTGACTTTGCGGGCCTTTTTGCTTGCTCTTATAATTAGTAAAAAAAAAAAGAGAGAGAGAGAGAGAGAGAGAGAGAGAGAGAGAGAGAGAGAGAGAGAGAGAGAGAGAGAGGAGAGAGAGAGAGAGAGAGAGAGAAGAAAAAACAACTAAACTTTAAAACCTTTGCCAGCATATTTTTTTAAATTTAATTTTGTATCATATGAATTTAATCTATGATGCATGCACACAAATTACTTGAAATGCGCATTTTTATTGTAACTAAAAAAAAAATGCATTGAGATCATTGCAAGCCAACTAAATTTTTTTATGCACTTGGGCCAGCTAGGCATAAGGCCGTACAAGTTAATCCGCGGGCTCCCTGGATAGGGACTTTCCTTTTGCGGGCCTTTGGTTCTGATGGAAAAAAAATGAATTAAAAAAAGTTCAAAGGTACTTTGAAAAATAGCGTACTTTCTTTATTATTTGTAAAGAAGTGATATCATTTTTTTAATTATCAGTTTCAATTAAACCCTTCTTTTTAAGCCGTCGTATTTGCGTTTTTTTTCAATACTTCTTGCACTATAGTATGTAAATAAAATATTATATTTTGGAAAGTTATTAAATTCATAGCCCTATATTTATATTTTATTTATATTATTTATAAAAAATATATTTATTGTTAAATATATATTTCTAAACACGAGATGAGCCCGTAAATGACTCGTTAAAAAAAAGCATTTGCAAAGAATAGAAGATAAAAAAAAAAGGATAAAACCTTTTTTTTAGTACAATATATTTATAATTCTCTATAGCATGTAAAATCAATTGTTAATACTTAAAAATAATAATAATTTACAACTTTTGTCTTCAAAATAAAAATAAATTTTTGTATATAATGAGAATTGAGCCTTTTTTTTTTTATTTCTAATTTTGGCCTAAATATTGATTTCCCCAAGTAATAGCTCGTTTTTTTTTCAAATTTAAGCTCAAAATCAAGCTCTTTCAAGTCAAACCATTCGAAAAAATTTTAAGTTATCTACACCTATAATTATAAATTTACAAATCCCTGTTCTGCCCCCCCCCCCTTTTTCTTTTTTCCCCCATACTTCAATTAAATCATTACATTATAACAATTTCTTTAATATAGTTTGTTTTCTATCATACATCAATTTTTTTGTCTAATATTTTTTTAAGGTGGCCGAAGGTCATGTCATGTAGATCGTAGTATATCAAAATAATGTCATGGTTCAATTGCATACTTATTTTTCAATATAATAATATTATACATTATTTTAAAAAATGTGAAAAAATTAAAATTTAATTCAAAATTAGCGTAAAAACCAGTGCCACGCCCCCTTTTAAAAAAATTTTTCGCCTGTGGCGCCCTTTCCTTTCCTTTCCTTTCCTTTCCTTTCCTTTCCTTTCCTTTCCTTTCCTTTCCTTTCCTTTCCTTTCCTTTCCTTTCCTTTCCTTTCCTTTCCTATCATCTTATATTTTTGAGAAACTACTCCACCAATTTTGGAAAAATTTAAATGAATAATACTCTAGACATACTTCTACGTGATTTAAGCCTTAGAATCTTCTTAAGTAATTTTTAAACCGATTCATTCCATTTCTACACTCAAAATGCTTAAATTGTGTAATTTACGCGGCATTGAACAATCTTGCTGTTTTAGAGCACACAAATGTTGCTATTTTGTATTAACATATAAGTATAATAATTACGTTGAATGTTTTTACTAAGTGCATGTTGTACAATATAACGCTGTTTATTGTACATAAATGTTGCTGAAATTACCTAACATAATTATATTGAGTTAATTTATTTTTGTCCCTTATGTGGGGAGACAAATCAATAATTTTAAAATTAGACAAAAGTCTCAAAAATGCATTATCAACAGAAGCATTAGATATTATATACTTTTTTGTTTAACACAGTAAATATTTTCAATGTATATATCATTATTGATTTACTTTATAATTCTTAAATTTAAAATAATAAAATAAAGCTTCAAATATTTAAAATTGTAATAAAAATATTGACGATGTAGATTCTCTTTTATTATTATTTATGAATAGTTTTTGGAAACATAAAAATATTGAAAATGTACTTCTGTATATATTTGTTAAGATTATTTAAATTTATAAATAAAATATAAAAGATAATTTTAAGATAGTTGCAAGAAAAAAAAAGAAAGAAAGAAAAAGGAAAAATGTGTCAAGCTTCCTGTCAATCAAGTAGTGACCTGTGAGTTGCGTCGCGGTGCTCAAGCAGTTGCCTAGCAACCAAAATGTTTTGTCTGTCTGTCTGTCTGTCTGTCTGTCTGTCTGTCTGTCTGTCTGTCTGTCTGTCTGTCTGTCTGTCTGTCTGTCTGTCTGTCTGTCTGTCTGTCTGTCTGTCTGTCCGATGTATTGTATTTAAAACAACATTAGTGTATTTTACAGCAAAATAACTTTGTTAAATGACATAACTGTTATGTTGCACAATATATAATATTTATGCTATTTTGATATTTCAATTTAATTAACATTTAGGATGCATGTATGAAATAAACATTGCTTAAATTATGTAATTTATGCTCATGCTCTCCTTGTGATACTTCCGCTGATTGGATGAATAAATTATATATAAAAAGTCTAATAATCACGTTTAGGTTTAAATATGATGATCTAAATTTCAAATATCCTTGGAAATAGCCCCGACTGAAATAAATCAAAGTTTAGTTAGGAAATTTCAATGCCTGCAAATCTGAAATTGCTTTTTTATAATTTAAGGAGCAATAAAACAAAAGAATTTTAATTTTATTAAAGTTAAGGTCTTTTTATGCAGAATGCAATAATTTTGTGTAAAATTTTGCCAAAAAAATTGCAAAACTAAACATTTAAATTTTGCAACAAAAATTTGCAATTTTCACTCTTCAGTTTTAAAATTTGTAAATTTACGGGGCAGTTCTGTAATCAGCAGATGAAAGCTTTCCAAAAAGGTGCAAATTATTACCATTCACGTGCCAAAGTGTCAAGGTCACAAAAACAAGCAAGTGTAACCACTTCTTTGTTTTTCAAGCTGAAAACTTTTTTGACAAGAAACCCAACAAAATGCACATCAGTAGAAATCCCTTCAACTGCTGATTACAGAACTGCCCTCAAATCTTCAATATACTCTTTGTTTAAGAGGATTTATCATTAATTTATTTTAGCAAAATTAAAAAAAAATTGAGTTAAACATGTTTTCTTACTAATTTGGGTCATTAGAGTTTGAATCTGAGGTCAGTTTTTAATTTCAACCTTTATCTTACGTATTAACGTTGTGTGAAATTTACGTATCCTGCATGTATTGTACACCCGCGATACATGTATGCACAAGCAGTTGCCTATCTATCCAGGCGGCAAAATATAAAATTTTTAGCTACAACTCAAATAAAAGTTTAACTTCAACTTATATCAACACGCTGCAGTGACCGAATGGTTCAGGTCACACACTTGAGTTCGAGATCGTGGGTTTAAGTCTTATAGCTCACTATACTTTTTATGAAATAAAATATAATACCGCAACTCTACAAGAAGTTTTACTTTCACTTTCTTCATGATGCGCTTGTGTCCTAATGGATAACGTCGCTGACTTCTAGCTTCTACACCTGGAGGTTTGTGGGTTCGAGTCAGAGTAAGTTTTTGTAAAAATATTAGATATACTGAAATATTTTGTAAGTTTAAATGTAATAACTTTTTTATACAGAGAGAAGAAAAAACAAAACTAAAAAGTCACAAAATTTAATCAGTGTGGTGAAAATAATGAAAATTCTTTTATTTAAAAATATTAAACGTAAAAGCAACGATTTTTATTAGCTTTTTCATATAATTATTTATAATTTGCAAGTATAAATTAAAAAAAAGGTGTTGAAATAAGTGATAAACAAATATAATTTAAAATATAATTTAATTTATCAGTCCTTATCAATCACAACAATGCAGAGAGTTTTTTTAACAATTTTTATTATTTATTTTTTATTCTTTTTTATTTATTTTTTTTTTTTTTTGCATACGAACTAGTTTACTTTATTATTTTACAATATTTCAGGCAATGTAAAGATATTTTCACAAAAAAAATTCATACATATTTATTTACAGAAAGTACCAAATACCAAGTAAAGTGAATAATTTTAAATTTATTCAAGTAAAAAAAAACACAAAATAAACAAGACAAATTTAAGTTATACTCTGTACAACAGTATGTGTGTGTCAACATCATAGAAAATATTCCATTTTATAAGGGGTTTATACATGACATTAATATGTCATTATACTGAATGCGTTTCGACGCCATACTGGTTCAAGGAATAACATTGCTAAGGACTTTTTAGGGCTAATTATATATTTATATAATTATTAATTATATAATTATTAATTATATAATTATTAATTATTTAATTATTAATTATAAAATTATTATATATTAATCAAAGCAACTTAACACTTAAAGAAACGTTATATTTCTATCAAATATATATCGTTATATTAAAATTTTATTTATTTAATTATCTACCTACCTGAGCTAGTATCTAACTATCTATTTATCAACCACCTACATGCGTATCTATCTATCTATCTATCTATCTATCTATCTATCTATCTATCTATCTATCTATCTATCTATCTATCTATCTATCTATCTATCTATCTATCTATCTATCTATCTATCTATCTATCTATCTATCTATCTATCTATCAATCTATCTATCTATCTATCTATCTATCTATCTATCTATCTATCACATTAATAAATAAAGTTTGAATTTATTCATGGTATATTTGGTAGAAATATTAAGTTAATTTTAAATGTTAATTTGTTTTAATTTTGGGAGCAACATAATCATAACAAGATAACATTATAGTATTGTACATCTTTGCATGTAAGCTTAGGAGAGAGCAAGGGATACATATTTTTTACTCTTGTAATAGTACTTTATTTTGTTACTCTCGCGGGGCTCGCTTATCCTGAGGACCAGAAAATTTACATAATAATTCAAATTTTAAATAAAATATTAATTTAACATTGTATAAGCCCCTTGTTAGTGTTTTTGTGAGAAAACAACTGCACTAAAGTCACAAATACTTTAAATTAGAAAATACTAGGCATACTTTTACAAGATTTAAGTCATTAAAATGCACCCGAATTAGTGCAATCGGGCACCTGATGACCTCCAAGTAAATGCAAATATTTTTCAAGCGTAGCAGAGTGGGGTTTTCTCCGGCACAGTTGGTCTTCTTGGTGAGCCGTGGACCTTTCATGAGCAGGGATCGAGTAGATGACACGTACTCAGCGGTTTGTATAAGTACTCAGGTCCTACACTTTTCTGTTGCACTTGGAGAGAGCTCTGCAAGTAAAAAATAATAATGTCAAAACTATTCTTTTTATTTTTAAAGACAAGCGTATGTTAATTTCTCTACCATGGCGCCCCTTTTAGTGCATGTTTATAGACCAATCTTTCTAATCTTTGTGTTTTACCATCAAATCTTTTTATTATCATATTCGTAGTCTATTTTTTATTAATATTTATTTTAATCAACTTATTTCATTTATTTTAACTTAAAACGTAAATAAATAGATGTTTTTGTCTCAAACATAAAGCATAGAACAGTATTTAGTTCTTATAGGACTTCTTATCCCGCCCGATTATTTTATACGTTTTAGTATTTCACCCTCTTGTGCAGATTTATTACAGTAAAAAAAATTATCATCAGTTTTAAAAATCTCATTTTGTGTTTAATCAATAAAAAGTACATCATGTTTTTTCATGTGGTCTATGGCTTTTATTTAACAGCAGAAGGTAGAATATCTTACCTGACTGCAGCCATGTGACAGTCCACAAGAACGACATTGAAATGAGTGACGGTGGAGTAGCCAAGAGTACGACGTTGTTTATGTTCCTCTTCTTCAACAGGACAACGCTTGATGAAGTGCACCTTAGCTGGCTGACATCTGAAACAAAACAATCAAAAGTTGAAACTATCATTTATCATGTCCAGTATAGTTCAACTAGGATTCTTATATAAAGCAGTAGGGGACCAACTTGGACGCTACCTCTTATGTAGTGGGTAAATATAGTAGTTAGTGCAATCACAAAAACAACTATAAAATAATAATAATAATATTAATAATAATATTTAAATGAAATAACATTATTTCCTTTGGTGAACAACTAAGCCAATTTCACATCTCAGATGATAGAATTACCAGTAGAAAAACAGAAGAATATTATTTTCACAAGAGTAAACTAGTATTTTTTACCTATTATAAAATATGTGTATATTTTATATTATTGATACATAAATAAAAGGATATATATATATATATATATATATATATATATAGTAAGAGGTATGAGAGAGCATTAATTATGTTATAAAAATTATTGCAATGGGAAATTCTCTAATTTGATGGTTAGTGGAGAGGGATTAACCAGTAAAATTAGAGAAATTTGCTAAGCACCTGGTCATCATTCCTGGATTCCCATTATAGCGCCTGGACTCATATCGTAGCGCCTGGACTTCCATCGTAGCAGCGTGACTCCCATCGTAGCGCCATGACTCCCATCATAGCAGCTGGACTCCCATTGTAGCAGCTAGACTTCTATCATAGCGCCTGGACTCCCATCATAGCGCCACGACTCCCATCATAGCGCCTGAACTCCCACCACAGCGCCTGGACTCCCACCATAGCGCCTGGACTCCCATCATAGCGCAAGGGCTCCATCATAGCAGCTGGACTCCCAGTTCGTCCTCTTCTGATCTTCAGTTTCCATCCAGCATTAGTCCCCTGCAATCAATGTCATTATGTATTATACATTACACAGTTTGGAAAAAAACTATTTTTTTTATTATATCATTATTATTACAGATATATATAGACTATAAATTACGCAAAAAAATTCTCTCTCGCGCGCTTTCTTTTTTTACCTTATGCAGATCTTTTGTCCCGCGACACTCTGATCTTGTATTAAAAAGCATTGAGGTAGCAAAGTTTTTTTTTACTTGTAACGATAATGGTGGTCCGTTATCAAATCCACTGAACACTTAAAATAAACATTATATTTCTATCAAATACATCATTATATTAAAATTTTATTTATTTACATACACCTACCTACCTGCATACGTATCTATCTATCTATCTATCTATCTATCTATCTATCTATCTATCTATCTATCTATCTATCTATCTATCTATCTATCTATCTATCTATCTATCTATCTATCTATCTATCTATCTATCTATCTATCTATCTATCTATCTATATATCTATTATATAAATAAATAAATATAAAAATAAATTAAACCCTATATTATGATATATTAAGTATTTTAAATGCTAATTTTTAATGTTGAGTTGTTTTTAATTTTAAAACAAACATAATCATTACAAGCAATTATAGACTAGATACTGCTGCCAGGCTGCGCTGCATTGTGATGCAAGGTCAGAGTGTCGCACGACATGAACTCCCTGCCCGCAATTGTCTGCTCAACAGGTGAACAAAAAAAGATAGAAAGCCAGGCATATTTATTATTTATATTAATTGCTACTAAAATTACGTTGTTTGTCAACTTATCTTAACAATCTACAGGTAATGTAGATCCTGTTTGGCTCCTCACGTACGGTCGTCAAGTCCTCTTAAAGTCCTCGGTAGTCAAGTGCGCCAAGTCCTCGAGTTCTCACGTCTCTGATGTTGGGATGTTGGGCGCTGCATGAATTATAAACGAAGGGGATTCAGAAATTTAGTGAAAATTTTGAAATGTAAAAATAGTTATACATTGTGTAGATAGATCAAACAAAACTATATTAGAAATCATCATAATATTACAGTAATGAGTAACTATCACAAAACACAATTAGGTTAATTCATAGTATTTCTCCCCCCCCCCTCCCCCCCTCTCTCTCTCTTATTGCCAGTGTTTTATAAATATGATACATTTCATTGATTTAGGTATAAATAGGCAATTAGGTAAAAGTAAGCAACTTTAATGACGTCATGAAATCGATCTAGTTCTAAACAAAAGAAATTCCTACAGGTTTTTTTTACTTTACAAGTTTTCTCTGCCGTTTCTGTAAGGTTACAGAAGTGACATAGTATGTGTATAACCATCTCATCATTTATCATGAAAATTTTGTTCTTATTTGGAGACAGGCTCGGACTGGCCATAAGAGCAAGTCCGCAATTGCGGACGTGGCCCCCCCCCCCCCCTGTTTAGAGGCCCCTAATCCCAAAAAGGGGCGTAACTATGGTGTTACGCCCCCTTTGTGGCCCCTAAAGTTGATGTTACACTCCTTTTGCGGACTAGGCCCCTTGATTGCCAGTCCGACCCTGTTTGGAGAGCATTATCTCTCTAAGTTGACTTACCTGGTGCAAGCTGGCCGCCACACTGCACCTCAAGTCTGCCCTGATATCTGACGTCTGAGAAAAGTGCTCAGCTCAATCCTCCTCAACACCACCCCGTCAAGACCAAACAACAACATGGTGGCAGGAACACAAAACGTTCTGCACTCCACATGCAGATCCACGCAGTCTCACCGAGGAGCCAGGTCCGTAAATGTATATGGCACGTCATTGCTGGTCTCGTGCCGAATATCTCCATGCAGCTCTCAAAACTACGTGCAATACATTGAAAAAATATCACATACTTTTAAATTTATTATTTTTGCCAATTTACATGAATAAGTACGTGAAGGGACGTTTTTTTTCAAATATCAGAAATTATTTTAAAATACTCAATGAACTCAAAAATTGCAAATTCCCATATCTATCGATTTACGAACAATTCCCCGTTTTAGAAAATGAAATTAAATTGCACCCTAACTATTTTTAGTATAGCTGATTATCATTACACATCAGCTCACCTGCCTGCGAAGACTTGCGACTATCACGCCGGTGACATCAAGATGTGAAGGGAGGGGAGAGCTTCTTGCACTTTGTGGAGAATTGTTTTTGCTTCCGAGTGAACTTGATGTCTGTAAACAAAAAGCCAATGTAAGACGACGTAAACAATAACATGAAATTGCTGGTTACCTGTGCTAGAATACAGCCAATCGACTTCATTATAGCGCCTACAAGATGTGAAAGTATGCAACCAGCTGTGCATACTTGGCACACTTGTTGCATACTCTCCAGGATACTTTTCACTTGGAATATCAATAAATTATTAAGTTAGCTAGGTAAGCAGCTGAGGTCTGGCAAACTGAAATGTCGTGAAATTTGAACTTAACATCAAGTCAAGATAAATAAAAGTTTGGTCAAACACATGAAAACACAATCAGATTGGTAGGTTATTGTACTTTAAAGATAACATGTAAAAGCTTAGAAATTTAAACTTAAAGGCGTAGAACACCTTGCACAAAAGACTTGCGTAATATCCTATCCTAACAAACCTGAAAAAAAAAACTGGTCCACGCGCAAGTAAACTGGGAGAGCTGTGACGTCAGTGACTTGCAACGGCATTTTGTGAATGGAAAATAAATTAGAAATCAATGACTCCGGCCAAATCAACGTTGATTTTCAGGTTTGTTAGGATATTATACAAGTTTTTATGTTCAAGGTGTTCTGCGCTTTTAAGTGCCAACATTCCGAAACCAAATTGAAAAGTTTTTAAAAGTTAAAACATTAATTAAACTTGTTTCGAAACAAAATTTATTTTTTAAATTCATTTAATTTCATTTGAAAATTGTAGTATTTGATTTGGCTAATCTTTTGACTATTTCTGCGCCAAGTTGATCACATACTTCCTTGAAGCCATAGATCACATAAAACAACGTGTGCTTTTTAATGAATAAACTCGAAATGGAATCTTCAAAACTGTTAACAAGTTTTACAAAAAAGTTAATGAAACCCCACGCGAGAGCTTGAAAAAACTGTAAATTATGCAATTATGCGTGAAAGTTCAACTTTATGATGTCAAAAACATGCAAAAAGTAGTATGAAAATGTTGTGCGGGTTGCGTAAATTGAATTTTCTGATCACAGTTACGGGGCTACTGTTGGGTTTCGAGACAAACTAATGTTCTTTATGTAAATCCCATCAAGTGTTTTGCGATATAAATACTTACGTTTTTCTCTTGACTACTCCTTTAAGTAGTGAAGACTTTATTTTAGATAGTGGCGTGTGATTGAATGACAAACTACTTACATCATTAATGTTCAGCCAGGTCCTACTTTGTGCTCCAGCGTACGGTTGAGCTTACTGAGAACCAGGTTACGGTAACTCAAGCTGAGTTAATTCTGTTTAACCCCACGAAGTCCAATACTTTAGTTTACCACCTGCAAGCAAGCACCACCTTATTTTAAAGTTTGACATTTAGTCTAAAAATTAACTTACATTATTGAAGAAGGTCTGGTTGTCGACATTAGTAGTGGACCTCTCTGCTCACTTCATACGTAGCAGATCATCTCTACTTGGCCACGTGGCGGCGTGCTTCATAAGGAAGCATTTCTCTACCAATCCTCACGTCCTGCACACCAAGTAATATTCAGTACGCAGTTATATCAAGCTTTCAATTTTTTTCCATCACCTTTTTTATTACATCAAACAGAGCAAATATTTTATATCAAAGCCCCAGCAACGAGAAAGAATTTTTTAATATTTAAGTATTAATAATTTTATAGCATTGAAATTAAATTAAGTTCTTTTGAAATTCATCAGTAGTAATGAAATTAGGTAAATTATAATATCTTGTATTATCCTAAAAATAACACTCGTTTTTGTTCTGTATCATTTTTTTTGTTACATCAAACAGAGGCAATATTTTACATCAGCCTTAGCAATTAGAAAGCATCATTTTAAATTTCGGTAATAAAAAATGTATTGCATTTAAATTAACATTACTTATTTTAAATTTCATCAGCAGTAACGTTATTAAATTATTTATAATATCTAGTTTTCTGGTATATACTAAATTTACATTTTATTATACCTACTGTTCTTACTTTCGACTATAGATAATTACAACTAAAACTCTTACCTTGTCAATATTCACCTCTACAACAATAATATATTCAAGGTGCATGTGACAATTTTGCATGCAATATTATACGTGTGGAGAAGTGCAATTTGCTAATTATGCATATGAACAACTCTTACCTCAGAGGAAATAAGGAACCCAAAAGGCTGAGTAACCTTAGCGAAGACTGGTCCCTGGGCAGCAGAGAGGTTGCTGAGTAGTGGACAACGGGCGACGTGATAGACGTGAAGAGTGAATTTTAAGCTCCTAAACCTAGCTGTGAAAGAGCTAGTATTGCATGATCGAAACGTGAGAACCAAGCGGGCCGCATGCCTCGATCTGCAATCAACTAAGCCAGCCGCCAAAACTAGATGCATACAAACGTATACAGTATGTAGTTTAAATTGGTCAAATCTATAGACTATAATGTTTTCTTTTCTATTTGTAGATAACAAGATATAAAGAGATATACATACAAGGGAACATTTTCCCTTGTCACTTGCGGATTAAGCTCTAATTTATACCAAGAGTAACCCTACCGAAATGATAGCCCATTGGCCGTAAAGCTAAGAAAAATGTCCCCTTGTTAAAGGGCCACATTCAGTAAAATTTTTGAAGTTTTTTTTAAATTCAATATTTAGTACCACTTATAATGAAAATAATTTTAAATATCATCTTGAACCGTTGCGCCTCTTCCTTTTAATCAAAAAAGTAAATCAAAATTTGCCACGCCCCGTTATATACTCCGCTTCACGTATCTTCAGAACCGTCTTACGCTATGTGGTCACTTTTGGTAGCCAAAATTACATTAACAGATATTGCTGTTTCATACAAATCAATATCTGTTAATCATTTTGACTATAAAATGTAGCTTACTTCTGATTAAAGCTAAAAACTTACATGATTCAAAGTATAACAGCTGATCGTTGTTCGCCCAAATATCGATCAAACTTGAATTTAATATTTAAATTAGAAGGAATAGTTGCATCAGATTCAGGTGTTTGTGGGCCTTTAAAGAGCCTCACTATACATTGCAGAACATACTATAATTATTCAAACAGCAATGGCAGCTAGTTACCAACAAATATACCTGTAATATAGATAGCAAAATATTCTAATTGCAATTAAAATAGTTTATCATATTAAAGAGTAAGATTTTTTTACCTTTACACCATGATAATTTTAATTTTTGAATTATCGTAAAAAAAATATACATGGCATTAAGTTTGTCTCTCATCTAGTATGCTCAGAAACCGAGAGGAAACTGAATGCAATATATAAATAACAAAAAATGTAAAAAAAAAAGTTTACAGAATAAAAACAAAAAGAAGAAAAGAACGATTAAGATAAGAGGGATGAAAAGAAAGATTAATGAAAATTTAATTACAAATATATTATTGAAAGGGTTTAGCTTTCGTGTTACACCGTGTTATATAAGCAGTAAACTGACATTGAAAAGGAATTCGGCTCGACCGGGACACACGAATTCCTTTTCAATGTCAGTTTACTGCTTATATAACACGGTGTAACACGAAAGCTAAACCCTTTCATTAAAACTTCCCGTGTAAAATAGGCGTTAAATTACAAACTCTCACAAATATATTATTGATAATAAAAATAATTTGGCATTAAGTTTATCTCGCATCTAGTATGATCAGAAACCGAGAGGAAACAGAATGCTATATATGAATAACAAAAAATGATACAACAAAAAACATAAAAGAAAGATAGAGAATGAAGAAGAGAAAGAATATTATTTAGCAAATACAAACAAGAGAAACTCCCACCAAAACTATGGATTTAATTTTTTTTTATTTAGATGAATTATGCTATATGATAGACATACAGATGGCTTTTCATGAAACAAATATCATTGAGTTAACAAGAAACAAATCTGTCTGAAAGCAATTAAAAATAGTCAAATCACAAATCACTATACAAATAAAGAAATTTATACTTAAATTCCACTAAAGTTACATTCTTCCCGCCACAAATATGACTTGTAACAAAAGAACAAACAGAGTAATATGTATAATTTAAATATATAAAATATATAAATATAATATATATATATATATATCAGGGGTGGCTCGTGAAGTTTATGACTAGGCAAGCACTCGGTGATAGCTTATATATTCTGGGGGGGGGGGGGGGATAGCCCGCCGCAGGCGCCGATTTTTTTTAGACCACGTGGTCCCTTATAATCTTTGATTTTCGACAAAAAAAAAACTGCATATTATCTGAACCTTAAAGCAACAATCATTTTGATTTTTTATAACGAAAAATTTCAAAGAAATTGTGCTGTTAACATTTTTTTTTTAATTATATATCTTATTTACTATAATGACTAATGAATAAACTATACATAAAAGAGTGTATTGTAAAAGTAGTGTATAAATTAGATTTTTCACAAAATCGTACGTAAATATTTTCATGAAGAGCATGTTATTTAATATTATATTATTGCGCATTTATTTTTATTTTATTCTCTTCTGTACAAACATTTATTCATATAAATGTATGGCATTATTTTATAAAAAATAATAATTAAAACGTGACTTTTTTGTTACTATAATTAAATTATATTGGATCGAATTTAACTGCAACTAGTGCAACTATACGGTACAATTGGGCTATTCAGTTTTTATTTCAAAAGAAAAGAAGAGAGAGAAAGAGAGAGAGAGAGAGAAAGAGAGAGAGAGAGAGAGAGAGAGAGAGAGAGAGAGAGAGAGAGAGAGAGAGAGAGAGAACTAACTGCCGATTAGATAATTGCAAATGTACGGCCCTATTTATCGTTTATTATATTTGTTTTGCTTTAATTTATATGCCAAAGCAAACTATAAAAAAAAATTAAAATATTTGATTTTTAAATCAGTTTACAAACACCATGCCCTGAAAAAACTAAACACTGTCATTTTTAATGTCACGGTTTTTATTATTTAAAAAGTGACAAAATAAATAATAACTTAAGCTAAATTCAGGCACATTTGTTAATATTTCCCCTCCCTTTTTCGGTACAATAGATCATTTTAAAAATAAATAGTCCTCTCCGTTATACCTTTTCCAGGTTATTCTTATATTAATATTTTTAATGGAGCTTGTCGGTTTAGCGTGCGGGCAAACGTGGGGATGTTATATAAGGATCCTCTAATGTAACATTTATGCTTGGGCTTAATTGTATTTTTTTTTTTTTTTTTTTTTTTTTTTTGCGATTATCTGAACAAACTACACCAATTCCGTATATTTAAATGAGAAAAACTAGACACACTTTTACGTTTTTAAAGCCATAGAATTTTTTTTTAAGAATTTTTGACAGTGATTATCCTTCATATTGAGCTCATTTACTGTAAAAAGTTTCAAAAAATAAAAACCGCGCTTTGTCTCGATCTCTCTCTTTATTTATTTATTTTTTATCAATAATATTCTTAATATTTTTGGCTATGTATAAATTACAAAATAATAATAATAAAATTTAAAAGACATCATCAAATCACGCCAGTGAAATTATTTAAAAGTATAATATATTATATATAAGGCAAATAAGGTAATTGAGAGCAAAAAATTGCATTTAATTGATTCATGTAATTTACTATTCATGTTTTTAAAAAATGAAATTTATTTAAAGTTTGTGATCTATTGATTTACACATATATCCAAAGTTTCATATTTTTAAAACACTTTTTACATATAAATTACACGACTTTTTATTCATATTTTAGCATAGACTCCAACATATCACGCTATTGCTAATTAGTCGTTACGCATACGACAACATTAAAGTCACACATTTATAGACAAAATAACACAGATTCAGGAAATGTTTCTATTTTTTCAATCCAACAATTAGATATTGAGTTATTAATTTTTTTAAGAAAGGTGCAAGCATTTTTTTGAAGTGCTTTCACGACGTCTATTCAGAAGCATTGTAGCCTCCCGTCCCCCCTCTTTTTTTCTCAACGCTAACGCTATACCGACGTATGCTCCTGTAGTGTGGAGCTTTCACAATTTTTATTGAGGAGGGCGCTGCATACGTGATTTTTTTTTATGAAGGCGCGCTTTGTTTTTAATGAATACAAATTAGAAAAAACATAGAAAATAGATAAAAATTAGATACAAAATATGAAAAAATAACTTTCTTTATTGAATTATGGAATAAAACCTTTTTGATCGATTTTCTCCCAGACAGTAATTTATGGCATAATAAACGTAGAAAAATGGGATAACGTATAAATAAAGGATAAGATAATTTTTTCTGGATATTATTCTACTAATATTCGTTTTTTCTACGCAATTTTTAGACATTTTTTAATATACCTTAAATATACGTTTATTAAAGGTCGAATAATAGGATATATTTTATAAATTTTAAACGTTTTGTGGAGCCAAGATATTAAACGTTTATTAGATGTTAATAAATATTTGTTTTTCTAATATACCAATATTAAACGTTTATTATCTACGATTTTTATACATATATTATCTGTTTCTATTTAGGCGTAAAATAAACGTTTTTTAGGTCTTTTCTTTTAGACGTATATTAAACTATTCCTTTTACACCAATTTTAAACGTTTATTATCTACGATTTTTATACATATATTATCCGATTCTATTTAGGCGTAAAATAAACGTTTATTAGATCTCTTATTTTATACGTATATTAAACTATTCCTTTTACATCAATTTTAAACGTTTATTATCCACAATTTTTATACATATATTTTCCGATTCTATTTAGGCGTAAAATAAACGTTTATTAGATCTCTTATTTTAGACGTATATTAAACTAGTCCTTTTACACCAATTTTAAACGTTTATTAGGTCCATTCTTTTTGACGTATTTTAAACTATGCGAAGTATTCTTCTATTATACGTTTAAAAAATTGTTGTAATCGTCGATTTTTATCCTTCAATATTAAACGTTTATTAGAAGTATTTTTTGCTTATTTTGAAGGGGTGATTTATACATTTCCCCTCTAGTGACCATCCCATGTCAAAGTAACTGGAAGTGCATTCTTTAGTGTGACTAGCAACATCAATCTCAGGAAGATGTGTGAAAATTACTCGTCGTTGAAGCAAAGTGCACAAACAAACATACTGGTAAGTGGATTTTATTAATCATGTGTAAATTTTGTACCAAAATATTTATATATAGAATTTTAAAAGTAATAAAATTGAGTAATTAGACTTGCAGAACAAAAAAAAATACAATATGCATGCCATCGACATGCACGTTATATTTATAATTTATTTACCATTGCAGTGTGCAGCTCTAAAAAGATTTCTGATTCTTTATTGTATAGAATTAAGGTTTAAAGTGCAGTCGTCTATTTAAATAATTTGTAATTTTCTGTAATTTCTTATAATTGATTAAATCATTATTGTAAAAATCTTTAAGCTAGGTTATTGTGTAATTTATGAACATAGCAACTGCGTGCTTTTTCATAGCGTCTGTTGTGTATTATATGTTTTTTAAACGTTTTTTATACCATGCAGTCCATGTTAATCGTTTATTATAGGTTTTTTAGACGTATAATATACGTTTTTTGGACTTGTAATATAATTTTTTTTTGTAAATAAAAGAAAATTTCTAGAATAATTTCAACAATACCAATAAATTTGTTATTCAGTACGAAATTAATAAGTTTAGATATTATTAGCTATTTTAACTAATTGTAAGTTTATTTTCTTCAATTTATACTAATTTATTTTCTTTATCTGCAGGTACATCATACAAAAAGACTGCCTTCCCGAGCTTGCTATACGACTTGAAGCAGTATTATATCAGCTACTACTACAACGCACTGCGCTGCACTGTGAACATCTAAGATCTACTGCAGCAATGGCACAAGTAGAGCTTCGACAAAATCAACAGTAACTATGAAAATGTCCCCTTGTTTTACACGTAAATTACCCTGTAACGTTATTAAATATGTTTTGAGATATATAAAGATGTAAAATTGTTATTTCCTGATTTTAAATGTAATTGTTTGGCTAATAAACATGTTTGGTGATGCAAAAATTTGTTTGTTTAATTTGTATACTAGTAAATCTTTTATCTTTTATTATAATTTTTATATTTAGTTATTGTATGTGTTAGATTTTAATTTTTTTACTTGCATATCAAGTAAAATTTAGTAACAACAACAAGTATAACAACAAGTATAATAAAGGTATAAAAAAGGTATAAAAAACGTTTATAGGAAACGTATATTAAACAACTAATAAACCAAAAATATACAGATAAAAAACGTCTTTTATGTAGGATATTATACGTTTATTAGAATATCTAATAAACGTTTATAAAACGTTTAGCATAATACTAGAAATAAACGTCTTTTATTCTGGATATTATACGTTTATTAGAATATATCTAATAAACGTTTTTAAAACGTTCAGCAAATACTAATAATAAACGTAAAATATACCTCTTATAGACGTAAAAGTGAGGACATTCGTCGGTTTTTTAAACCAATTATATACCAATTTTTAGAACATTGAAATATTCTAATAATAAACGTTTATTAGTCATTTGGTGCTGTCTGGGCTATAGGCATGCACTGCTTGCAGGGCTTACATGCACCAGCCGCCCCTGATATATATATATATATATATATATATATATATATATATTGAAAGAAAAATTGAACACCTTTGAAAAATAAAATTAATTAATTAATAGAACATTATAAACTAAAACATTCCATATATTAACTAAATGATTACTCACTCGTATCATTAGTGATTAATAAATCTTATTGCTATATAGAAAATCTTAGAAAACAGTGGCAGATTGAGAGAGAGAAAGGGAGCGAGAGAGCTAGAAATTCAACGAAAGAAAAAGTATATAGCATTACGTTGTTATCGCAACAAGTATGATTACTATGATTAGTAACCGAGAGCAAACAGACTGCTATATCTTTAAAGATAGTAAGAAAAAAAACTTGCTTTATTTAAGAACAAATCAAAAACAGAAAAAAAATTTAAATAAATAGAATACTAGAAATTTAATAATTCTTTATATATAAAATTGAAGATTGTCTCAATGGTAACATTAGAGATTTATGAATCTTATTGCTATTTAAAAAAACTAAGAATTGTAATAAAAAAGAATGTATGTTAAATTAAATTGAATATGATAATATAAAACATTCCATATAGCAACTAGATGATTTCTCACTGGTATCATTAGAGATTAATAAATATAATTGCTATATAGAAAATCTCAGAAAAAAGCTTCAGATTAAGAGAGAGAGAGAGAGGAATTGAGAGAGCTGGGACATTTGATGAAAAAAAAAAGTTATATAGCATTACATTTTTCTCGCCATAAGTATGATTAGTATCCGAGAGCAAACAGGTAGATAAATCCTTACAAAAGGAAAAAGCATTACTTTATGAACAGAAAAAAAAGGGAAAAAATTATTATTTATAGCAAATTAATAATTTACTATCTGGCATCATTAGTGATTTTTAAATATTTTCGCTTTTTAGAAATTTTCAATACTGTAATAATTAAATAGTTTTTATTATAATTTGAAATGAAAAACTAAAACATTCCATATAAAAAGCTAGATAATTTCTCACTGGTATAATAATTGATGAATAAATCTTATTGCTATTTAGAAAATCTCAGAAAATTGGACGAATTGAGAGAGAGAGAGAGAGAGAGAGAGAGAGAGAGAGAGAGAGAGAGAGAGAGAGAGAGAGAGAGAGAGAGAGAGAGAGAGAGAGAGACAGGGAGTAACAGGGCTGGGAAATTTGTGAAAAAAATTGGTATATAGCATTACGTTGTTCTCGCCACAAGTATGATTAGTAACCGAGAGCAAATAGAATGCTAAACCCTTACAAAAAAGCTAGACTTTATGAAAAAAATATTATTATAGCAAATTGATTATTTACCACAGGTATCATTAGTGATTATTGAATATTATTGATTTTTAGAAATTTTTAATACTGTAATAAAAAAAAGGTTTTTAATAGAAATTAAAAAGAAAAACTAAAAACATTCCATATAGCAATTAGATGATTTCTCACTGGTATCTTTAGTGATTATATAAATCTTATTGCTATATAGAAAATCTCAGAAAAATGGGACGGATTGAGAGAGAGGAAGTGAGAGAGCTGGGAAATTTGTGGACAAAAATTGGTACATAGCATTGCGTTGTTCTCGCAACAAGTATGATTAGTAACCGAGAGCAAACAGAATGCTACACCCTTATATATATATATATAAAAAAAACTTGCTATATTTATGAATTCAGAATTGTAATAAAAAAAATGTATTTCATGAAATTGAAAATAAAAAACTAAAACATTCCATATAGCAAATAGACAATTTCTCACTGCCCGAGTGACTCGATTTCTCGACAATTAGCGGATAACACCGCGATATGTGTCCAATAGTGCCCTTTTTTGCTGCTTAAAAACGACTTTAGTCGGATAATCACGCGACCTTCTCGGATAGTAAAAAATTGATAGAAGTCAAGAAATTATTTTACCGCGACATTTAGCAGATACGCCGTTGACTCGGTTCCCAAGCCGGGTGGTAAGCCGACAATCATAGGATACACCGCAGATGCAAGTGCACTCGGATGATTACTTGATTTTTTCTCCCCTCGCGTGAAATTGTCGGCTCAGACTTTTATCGGACACACCTGAGATGCTAAAATCAACTCTATACATCGCCGACATAGCTCGGATATCCTCTCGACAACACTATCGCAGATAATCCTTCGATTATTTTCTATAATTTTTAGTATTTTTGCCAGGTTAGAGTGAAAAAATAGGAGGAGACTAAATATTTTTAGGGGAAAAAAAGAAAAGTTCGTTACAAACTTCAAGACTTCAACATTTTTCAGCTTCAGTTGGAGAAGTTGGAGCTTCTAGTGTGGATGTAATATACATACGCTCTAATAAAACTCTTAAATATTTGCGCAAATTGATCAACTCCAGCCGCGGAGCTATTATATTTTCATCTAGGCAGTGCTACTTGAACACGGGAAGTATAAAAATGTTGCATAATCAAATTTATTGAACGCTGTACTTTATTTAATCTCTTATTTTAATTGTTATAGGTACAACCACGTCTGCAGCCACGGTGAGAGACGAGGATATTATGACTTGATATGGGACTTCATCGCAAATCAAATCTGCGCGAGTCTGCTGAATCGTCAATGTATCTACGAAATATTTATAATAAAGAAATAACACAACGTATTTCATATAGGACTAATTATGAATAAATTAAACATGTGGCAACAGTGTATTCCTGCATTCCAATCCTAGGGGGGTGGGTAGGGTGGATGTGGGTGGTAAAAATCAGCCGATTACAATCGAAGTATTATCTGCAAAATATCGTGTCAGAATCTTATAGTTATCGAGCGCGCGTCCGATTACGTTGTTCTCGCCACAAGTATGATTAGTAACCGAGAGCAAATGGAATGCTAAACCCTTACAAAAAAATTTGACTTTATGAAAAAAAAAAATATTAAAGCAAATTGATTATTTACTATCAGGTATCATTAGTGATTATTGAATATTATTGATTTTTAGAAATTTTTAATACTATAATAAAAAAAACGGTTTTTAATAAAAATTGAAAAGAAAAACTAAAACATTTCATATAGCAACTAGACAATTTCTCACTGGTATCATGAGTGATTAATTAATTGTATTACTACATAGAAAATATCAGAAAAATGGGTTTGATTGAGAGAGCGAGAAAGAGAGTGAGGGGGCTGGGAAATTTGTGAAAATAAATTGGTATATAGCATAAGGTTGTTCCCGCAACAAGTATGATTAGTAACCGAGACCAGACGGAATGCTACACCCTTACAAAAAAAACTTAACTTTATGAAAAAAATAAAATAATAATAATAATAATTATAGCAAATTGATGATTTACTATCTGCTATCATTATAGATTTTTGAATATTTTCGTTTTTTAGAAAATTTTAATAATGTCATAAAAAAAGTATATTTCATGAAATTGAAAATAAAAAACTAAAACATTCCATATTGTAACTAGACGATTACTCACTGGTATCATTAGTGATTAATTAATCTTATTACTATATAGAAAATCTTAGAAAAATAGGACGGATTCAGAGAGAGAGAGAGAGAGAGAGAGAGTGAGAGGGCTGCGTAATTTGTGGAAAATAATTAATAGATAGTATTACGTTGTTCCCGCAACAAGTATGATTAGTAACCGTAAGAAAACAGAATACTAAACCCTTACAAAAAAAAATGCTTTTAATTAAAAAAAAAAAAAAAAATAGCCCCAAAAAAATGAATTAATTAATCATAGCAAATTGATGAAATGCTATCTGCTTTCACTACAGATTATTGAATATTTTTGATTTTTAGATAATTTTAATAATGTCATAAAAAAAGGGGTTTTAATATAAATGTAATGAAAAACTAAAAAATCGCAGAAAAAAACGAAAAATTGAGAGAGAGCTGTATATAGCATTACGTTGTTCTCGTCACAAGTATGATTAGTAACCGAGAGGAAATGGAATGCTTAACCCTTACAAAAAAGCTTGACTTTATGAAATAAAAATTATTATAGCAAATTGATTATTTACTATCAGGTATCATTAGTTATTATTGAATATTATTGATTTTTAGACATTTTTAGTACTGTAATAAAAAAACGGTTTTTAATAAAAATTAAAAAGAAAAACTAAAACATTCCATATAGCAACTAGACAATTTCTCACTGGTATCATTAGGCGATTAATAAATCTTATTGCTACATAGAAAATCTCAGAAAAATGGGTTTGATTGAGAGAGAGAGGGAGTGAGAGAGAGGGAGTGAGAGGGCTGGGAAATTTGTAAAAAAAAATTGGTATATAGCATTACCTTGTACCCGCAACAAGTATGATTAGTAACCGAGAGCAGACGGAATGTTACACCCTTACAAAAAAAACATTACTTTATGAAAAAAATAAAATAATAATAATATTAATTATAGCAAATTGATGATTTCCTATCTGCTATCATTATAGATTTTTAAATATTATCGCTTTTTAGAAAATTTTAATAATGTCATAAAAAAAGTATATTTCATGAAATTGAAAATAAAAAACTAAAACATTCCATATAGTAACTAGATGATTTCTCACTGGTATAATTAGTGATTATAAATCTTATTACTATATAGAAAATCTCAGAAAAATGGGACGGATTGAGAGAGAGAGAGAGAGAGAGAGAGAGTGAGAGGGCTGGGAAATTTGTGGAAAATAATTGATAGATAGTATTACGTTGTTCCCGCAACAAGTATGATTAGTATCCGTAAGAAAACAAAATGCTAAACCCTTACAAAAAAAAATTCTTTTAATTTGAAAAAAAAAAAAAAAAAAAATTAGCCCAAAAAATTAATTATTTAATCATAGCAAATTGATGAATTACTATCTGCTTTTACTATAGATTATTGAATATTTTTGATTTTTAGATAATTTTAATAATGTCATAAAAAAGGGGTTTTAATATAAAATGTAATGAAAAACTAAAAAATCGCAGAAAAAAACGAAAGATTGAAAAAGAGCTGGGAAAATCGACGGAAAAAAGTATATAGCATTACGTTGTTCTCGCCACAAGTATGATTAGTAACCGAGAGCAAATGGAATGCTAAACCCTTTCAAAAAAGCTTGACTTTATGAAAAACAAATTATTATGTCAAATTGATTATTTACTATCAGGTATCATTAGTGATTATTGAATATTATTGATTTTTAGAAATTTTCAATACTGTAATAAAAAAAACGTTTTTTAATAAAAATTGAAAAGAAAAACTAAAACATTCTATATAGCAACTAGATGATATCTCACTGGTATATCATTAGTAATTATATAAATCTTATTGCTATATAGAAAATCTCAGAAAAATGGGATGGATTGAGAGAGAGGAAGTGAGAGAGCTGGAAAATTTGTGGAAAAAAATTGGTACATAGTATTGCGTTGTTCTCGCAACAAGTATGATTAGTAACCGAGAGCAGACGGAATGCTACACCCTTACAAAAAAAAACTTTACTTTATGAAAAAAATAAAATAATAATAATAATAATTATAGCAAATTGATGATTTACCATCTGCTATCATTATAGATTTTTGAATATTATCACTTTTTAGAAAATTTTAATGATGTCATAAAAAAAGTATATTTCATGAAATTGAAAATAAAAAACTAAAACATTCCATATGGTAACTAGACGATTACTCACTGGTATCATTAGTGATTAATAAATCTTATTACTATATAGAAAATCTCAGAAAAATGGGACGGATTGAGAGAGAGAGAGAGAGAGAGAGAGAGAGAGAGAGAGAGAGAGAGAGAGAGAGAGAGAGAGAGAGAGCGAGTGAGAGGGCTGGAAAATTTGTTGAAAATAATTGATAGATAGTATTACGTTGTTCCCGCAACAAGTATAATTAGTAACCGAAAGAAAACCGAATGCTAAAACCTTACAAAAAAAAATGCTTTTAACTTTAAAAACAAAATAAAAAAATATTTAGCCCAAAAAATTATTTAATTAATCATAGCAAATTGACGAATTACTATCTGCTATCACTACAGATTTTTGAATATTTTTTATTTTTAGATAATTTTAATAATGTCATAAAAAAAGGGGTTTAAATATAAATGTAATGAAAAACTGAAAAATCGCAGAAAAAAACGAAAGATTGAGAGAGAGCTGGGAAATTCGACGGAAAAAAGTATATTGCATTACGTTGTTCTCGCCACAAGTATGATTAGTAAGCGAAAGCAAATGGAATGCTAAACCCTTACAAAAAAATTTGACTTTATGAAAAAAAAAAATTATTATAGCAAATTGATTTTTTACCATCAGGTATCATTAGTGATTATTGAATATTTTTGATTTTTAGAAATTTTTAATACTGTAATAAAAAAACGGGTTTTATTAAAAATTGAAAAGAAAAAATTTAAACATTCCATATAGCAACTAGATGATTTCTCACTGGTATCATTAGTGATTATATAACTCTTATTGCTACATAGAAAATCTCAGAAAAATGGGACGGATTGAGAGAGAGGAAGTGAGAGAGCTGGGAAATTTGTGGAAAAAATTTGGTACATAGCATTGCGTTGTTCTCGCAACAAGTATGATTAGTAACCGAGAGCAAACAGAATGCTACACCCTTATATATATATATATAAAAATAAAAGCTTGCTATATTTATGAATTCAGAATTGTAATAAAAAAAATGTATTTCATGAAATTGAAAATAAAAAACTAATACATTCCATATAGCAATAAGACAATTTCTCACTGGTATCATTAGTGTGATTAATAAATCTTATTGCTACACAGAAAATCTCAGAAAAATGGGTTTGATTGCGAGAGAGAGAGAGAGAGGGAGTGAGAGGGCTGTGAAATTTGTGAAAAAAAAATTGGTATATAGCATTACGTTGTTACCGCAACAAGTATGATAAGTAACTGAGAGCAGATGGAATGCTACACCCTTAAAAAAAAAACTTTACTTTATGAAAAAAATAAAATAAAAACAATTATAGCAAATTGATGATTTACTATCTGCTATCATTATAGATTTTTGAATATTATCGCTTTTTAGAAAATTTTAATTATGTCATAAAAAAAGTATATCTCATGAAATTGAAAATAAAAAACTAAAACATTCCATACAGTAACTAGACGATTACTCACTGGTATCATTAGTGATTAATAAATCTTATTACTATATAGAAAATCTCAGAAAAATGGGACGGATTGATAGAGAGAGAGAGAGTGAGAGGGCTGCGTAATTTGTGGAAAATAAACGATTGATAGTATAACGTTGTTCCCGCAACAAGTATGATTAGTAACCGTAAGAAAACAGAATGCTAAACCCTTACAAAAAAAGTGCTTTTAATTAAAAAAAAAAAATTTAGCCCAAAAAATTAATTAATTAATCATAGCAAATTGATGAATTACTATCTGCTTTCACTACAGATTATTGAATATTTTTTATTTTTAGATAATTTTAATAATGTCATAAAAAATGGGGTTTTAATATAAATGTAATGAAAAACTAAAAAATCGCAGAAAAAAACGAACGATTGAGAGAGAGCTGGGAAATTGGACGGAAAAAAGTATATAGCATTACGTTGTTCTCGCCACAAGTATGATTAGTAACCGAGAGCAAATGGAATGCTAAACCCTTACAAAAAAGCTGGACTTTATAAAAAAAAATAATTATAGCAAATTGATTATTTACTATCAGGTATCATTAGTGATTATTGAATATTATTGATTTTTAGAAATTTTTAATACTGTAATAAAAAAAAATTTTTAATAAAAATTGAAAAGAAAAACTAAAACATTCCATATAGCAACTAGATAATTTCTCACTGGTATCATTACTGATTATATAAATCTTATTGCTATATAGAAAATCTCAGAAAAATGGGACGGATTGAGAGAGAGGAAGTGAGAGAGCTGGGAAATTTGTGGGAAAAAATTGGTACATAGCATTGCGTTGTTCCCGGAACAAGTATTATTAGTAACCGAGAGCAAACAGAATGCTACACCCTTACATATATATAAAAAAGTAAAAGCTTGCTATATTTATGAATTCAGAATTGTAATAAAAAAGTATATTTCATGAAATTGAAAAATAAAAAACTAAAACATTCCATATAGCAACTAGACAATTTCTCACTGGTCTCATTAGTGATTTATAAATCTTATTGCTATATAGAAAATCTCAGAAAACAGTGGCAGATTGAGAGAGAGAGAGAGTGTGATGGAGAGAGCTAGAAATTCAACGAAAGAAAAAGTATATAGCATTGCGTTGTTCTCGCAACAAGTATGATTAGTAACGGAGAGCAACCAGAATGCTATATCTTTAAAGATAGTAAGAAAAAAAACTTGCTTTAACTAAGAACAAAACAAAAACAGAAAAAAAATTTAAATAAATAAAATACTAGAAATTTAATAATTCTTTATATATAAAATTGATGATTTTCTCCCTAGTAAAATAAGTGACTATTGAATCATTTTGCTTTATAGAAATTTAAAAAAAAAAGCGTTTTTAATTATATTGAAAATAAAAAACTATAACATTCCAGATTATTTCTCACTGGTAACATTAGAAATTTAAGAATCTTATTGCTATTTAAAAAAATTAAGAATTGTAATAAAAAAGCATGCATGTTAAATTAAATTGAATATGATAATCTAAAACATTCCATATAGCAACTAGATGATTTCTCACTTGTATCATTAGTGATTAATAAATATAATTGCTATATAGAAAATCTCAGAAAAAAGCGTCAGATTGAGAGAGAGACAGAAGTGAGAGAGCTGGGACATTTGATGAAAAAAAAAGTTATATAGCATTACAATTTTCTCTCCATAAGTATGATTAGTAGAGACCGGATTTAATGTTGATTTTTTTGACAAAAATGTCACAAAAAAAGGTGATTTTTTGAGCCAAAAATGTTGGCAAAATGTTGAATTTTTGGAAAAAATGTTGAAAAATGTTGAAAATGTTGAAAATTATAAAATGGCACAAAAATTGTTTATTTATGCTTCCGCAATGATTACACAAACTTTTACAAGTTTTTTTTATGGTTGCTAAAATTTCAGAAAAAATAAATGTTAAAAATACATTAAATAATAATAATTGACTTGTAGAAATCCAGGTTTTAAAATATTTTTCTATGTCTACTAAAATTTTCTGTTTACAATATTTTTCAACGTTTAGATAAAAAGTCCATATCTCTCAAATTCAAATTTTTATATCCCAAAGATTTTCGTTGTTATTCAATGTATAACAACTACCGAAAATACTACTGAATATTTTCAGAGCTCATCGTAGTTGTCAGATGAGGTTTTTTTTAATTACCATATAGGGTATCATGAGTTTAATTTTTTTTTTATATTCACTCTGTTTTTAATTTTTAGTTAACATTATTACATGCGACGTCATCAAAAAAAAAATAAAAAAAAAATAATAATAATAATTGGCTTACTAAAATCTAGAAATTTCGTAATTCAAAATATTTAATGCTCTTCCCCCCCCCCCTATATTTTGTATTTATTTTATTCTACGATTTCATTAATAAAACAATTAAAATTGTTGTTTGTTAGCTTTTGTCATGCGTTGTCCTATATGGTGAAAAAAAAAATTGAACTAAAATCAAAGTTTATGTACTTTTTTTTTTTCACCATATAGGACAAAGGACAACGCATGACCAAAGCTAACAAACAATTTTAATTGTTTTATTAATGAAATTTTAGAATAAAATTAATACAAAATATAGGGGGGGGGGGGAGAGCATTAAATATTTTGAATTACAAAATTTTGAGATTTTAATAAGCCAATTATTTTATTTTTTTTTTATTTTTTTTTGATGACGTCGCATGTAATAACGTTGACTCAAAATTAAAAACAGAGTGAATATAAAAAAAAAAAAATTTAACTCATGATACCCTATATGGTAATTTAAAAAAAAAATCCCTCATCTGACAACTACGATGAGCTCTGAAAATATTCAGTAGTATTTTCGGTAGTTGTTATACATTGAATAACAACGAAAATCTTTGGGATAAAAATTTGAATTTGAGAGATATGGACTTTTTATCTAAACGTTGAAAAATATTGTAAACTGAAAATTTTAGTAGATATAGAAAAATATTTTAAAACCTGGATTTCTACAAGTCAATTATTATTATTTAATGTATTTTTAACATTTATTTTTTCTGAAATTTTAGCAACCATACAAAAAAGATTCAAATTTTAATTGCACCAACTTATTCCAATGTTAAGCTAAGTTACGTAGTAATTTAAAATTTCACCGTAAAATTTTAATGTTTTCGTTTTCATTTTTTTTTTTTTTTTTTTTTTTTTTTTGATGCAAGATTATGTTTGTTTTTTTTTATGCAAGATTATGCAAAAATTTTGAAAAATGTCGAAAAATGTTGCAAAAACATTAAAAATGTTGAAAATATTAAAAAATGTTGAAAATGTTGAAAACAAATGGGTATTAAACGACTTAAAATTGCGCAATTCGTACTCATTTTTCATTAAAAGTGACCTAAATACGACAGAAAAAAATGTTGAAAAACTTTAAATCCGGTCTCTAATGATTAGTATCCGAGAGCAAACAGGTAGATAAATTCTTACAAAGAAAAAAGCATTACATTATGAACAGAAAAAAAAAAGGATTTTTTTTTTTTATTATTTATAGCAAATTAATAATTTACTATCTGGCATCATTAGTGATTTTTAAATATTTTCGCTTTTTAGAAATTTTCAATACTGTAATAATTAAATAGTTTTTATTATAATTTGAAATGAAAAACTAAAACATTCCATATAACAACTAGATAATTTCTCACTGGTATCATTAGTGATGAATAAATCTTAATGCTATTTAGAAAATCTCAGAAAAATGGGTTTGATTGAGGGAGTGAGAGGGCTGGGAAATTTGTGAAAAAAAATTGGTATATAGCATTACGTTGTTCCCGCAACAAGTATGATTAGTAACCGAGAGCAAACAGAATGCTAAATCCATATAAAAAAAAATTGCTTTATTTATGAACAAAAAAAAATAATAATAATTAAAGATTTAGACTTCTAGAATTCGAATCATTCTTTAAAGCAAATTTATGATTTTCTCACTGGTATCATTAATGTTTATTGAATCTCATTGCTTTATAGAAAATTCAGAATTGTAATTAAAAAAGTATGTTTTATGAAATTGAAAATAAAAAACTTTAACATTCCATATAGCAACTAGATGATTTCACACTGGTATCATTAGTGATTAATAAATCTTATTGCTTTATAGAAATCTGGATTGAGAGAAAGAGGGAGTAAGAGACTTGGGAAATTTGACGAAAAAAAGTATAAAGTATTACGTTATTCTCGCCATAAGTATGATTAGTTACTGAGAGCAAACAGAATTCTATAAAATTCAAAAAAAAAAAAAAAAAAAAACTTGCATTACTTGTTTAAAAAAAAATAAAAAACATAAATAAAATTATTTAATAAATAGAATACTTGAAACTTGAATTATTGTCTATGGCAAATTGATGATTTTCACACCGGCATCATTAGTGATTAATAAACTTAAATGAAATATAGATAATATCAGAAAAAAGATAGAGATGAAAGAGAGAGAGAGAGAGAGAGAGAGAGAGAGAGAGTGAGAGATTTGGGAATATTTATAAAAGTATTAAGCATTAAGTTTTATGAACATTTATATGTAGAATTATATTATAATACATATTGGTTTACTTAAAACAAGTATAATTTACTTAGTTTACAAGTAATATACCTGTTATATAGATTAAGATTAGTCACATCAATATTGCAATGAAAGAAATTATATTAAATAAAATTATAATTGTAGTTCCATCTTTCTTTGAACAAGGATATTTTTATATATAAAAAAATTATCTTAAAAAAACTATATTGCATTAGGTATGTCTCGCATCTAGTATGATCAGAAACCGAGAGGAATCAGAATGCTATAATATATATGAATAACAAAATAAAATGATACACAAAAAAACAAAATCGTTTCTCAAAAAACGTTTCAAAAAAGAAAGAAAAAAAATCGAGAGAGATAGAGAGCGATGAATTGAAAAAACATGCAAGAAATAATATGCAGTTACAAATAACAAATAGTCTCACAAAAATTTTGGAATTGATTTTTTTTTTTATTTAATGAATTATTCGAATATAACAGATTAACAGATTGCGTTTCTTGTCACAAAAGAATTATTAGTAATGTGTCATATATGTGTCATAACGCTATTAAAATAGTCAAATCACTATTGCAAATAAAAAAATTTATACCTAATAAAGTTACAATTTTTTTTACTATCATTCTTTAAACAAGGACAATTTTGTTAAAAAAAAAAATACCGGTAAAAAAATTATATAGGATTAAGATTGTCTCGCATCTAGTATGATCAGATACCGAGAGGAAACAGAATGATAGATATAAACTCCAAAAAAAAAAAATGATAAGAAAAAAAAATTTCAAAAAAATAAAGTTCGAGAGAGATTGAGAAAAATAAAACTAAATATAATTTGTTAATTATTTTGCAGTTACAAATAACAGATAGTGTCACAAAAATTATGGATTTGATATTTTTTTAATTTGATGAATTTTACTTTATAACAGATTGACAGATTGCCTTTCTTGAAACAAGTATGATTAGTTAACAACAAATATATCTGTCATAAATCTATTAAACATATTAGAATCACTATTGCAATTAAAGAAGTTTATTGACTAATAAAGGAACAACTGTTTTGAGGCCGACTATAGTCAATTTCGCTCACATCCGCTTCCGTTTCGACGTGCTGCGCATGCGTAGTAAGTTGAAACGGAAGCGGATGTGACCGAAATTGCTTAAAGTCGGCTTCAAAACAGTTGTTCCTTTATTATTAGTCAATATTTAACAATATTATGATTTTTATTTACTATCTCTCTTTGAAAAAGGATAATTTGATTTAAAATAAAAGAATAATTTAATAATTTAAATTATTATTAATTAATAAAAAATCATTTAAAAAAATATTATTGGTAAAAATTATTATGGCATTAAGTTTGTCTCGCATCTAGTATGATCAGAAACCGACAGCAAACAGAATACTATATACACAGTATACACTATGTAACTGATGAAAGTTTAATCAAGAGAGAGAGAGAGAAAAAAAGAAACGTGGATTAATTAAACATAACAGTAAGTGTAACAAAAATATGGAGATAAAAAAAAAAAAAAGTATGCTTTTTTTTTCTTCTTCTAAAAAAAAGATATTTTTGACATTAAATGCAAATAATTTTCTAATAGGCGTGTACTTAATAGCATCTTTGTTGATACAATTTTACTGTGAATCGCAAACTTGCTTTTTCTTTTTAGAATTTAAAATTGAAGAGGAACCACTAAAAAATAATAAAGCAACAACTGAAAAAAATAGAAATACATACACAGACAGAAATGAATTCGTAATTTATACGTTTGCTCATTTTCAGTAACATTTGTTCAATACAACATAATGATCGTAGTATATAAGCATAAGTATTATGTTGTACAGCAATACTATTATTTACGCTGTCCTATTATTTAGTAACATGTACATAAGCTATACTGACATAATGAAATGTAGTATGAAATCAACTAATAATTTAAGTTTAAACCGTTAGAATTAAAAGTGATATTAAACTTTTCACAATACATACATACTTTCCAATCTTAGAATTTGACATGCTAAATAGTAGTATCAATGTCCCAAAACTAACATTTTTTTTTTGCAACGCTTACGTGGACTTGCTAAAAAGTTGAGAGCGTAGCGGTAGCATAAACGATATTATGATTGAGATTTCTCGTTAAATTTAAAAAGCTAAAACAACTATTACGTATATATGATAAACTATAAACCTCGCACTTAGTTAGCATACAAGACAAAACGTACGTTCCTAATCATTCTTTAAAACATTTAAATTACAGTATAAGAAATTAATGCTAAAATTATACGAGTTTAATTATTAACTTATAAAAAAAAACTGCTAATAAATAATATCAAAGAAAATGTATGTCATAACGCAACGCATATGGCCTACCATTAAATGCTATACCTAAAATTATGTATAAATAAAGCTACCTAAATATTATATAAAGTTGCCTACACCTAAATGCAAAATAAAAACTATATAAATATTAAAACTGCACTTACCTTTCAATGTCTTCTTTTCTTCAGGGCCCCTAGGTTGGCACCGTTAGGTTTCGGCGGGGCCCACTCTGACGTTCAGCTGCCATCAGTAGGTCATCAAATCATAATTTGGGTCGCTTATGGCTCCTCCGCAAGTTGAGAGATCATCATGTGGTATTTTAGGGCTCCTCAAGGTCATCATGTGGGTCGTTATGGCTCCTCCGCAGGTCGTCAAGTCCTCAGAATCCCACTTCTCTGGACATTGGTCGTTGATTCACCTACAAACCATAATTAAATTTAAAACTTTTGCAAGTATATAATTGTAAAATTTAAAAATTAATAAAATTTTAATATTTCATAGCTTTATTTTATATCATATTTTCAATATACTAAAATTATCAGTAAATAAAATTTTGTTACAAGTTTAATACAATATAAAAAAAATTCTAAGTCAAATATAATATTGAATACAATGCATTTTATATGTTAACAGTTTTAAGATGATTTATTTTAATGAGATATGTTACAATTAGGAAAAATAAATAAACAAAAAAACAGTTTTATTATAGTGTATCTGATCATTCTCTTTATAACTGACATTTTTATTATTAACATTTTTATGCATGGAAAGAATTAATTACGTAATTTATGCCACATTTATGTCAATATGTCATTATATAGCATAAATTATACAACAATAATTATGCTGTTTGACAATATAATATTTGTGAATTGTATTATGAATAATTGTAGCATAAACTATGCTGTATTAGAACAAATCGTGCTAAAATTGGGCTCTCATAATTATTATGTATTTATTTATTGACTGCGTGTTCAGTGCATAATAAAGATTACACTTGCATATAAAATAGTGATTTCATGATTTTTTTTTATTGTGAGAATAATATAATATACGTAATATACCCAATACATATACTTAGTAATATTCATTAAGCAATTAATTGATTAAATTTTAGTACTATGCTCAATATAGTATTCCGTAGTATGGTGGTCGGTGGCCTGTTTCTTTCATCTATGGGGACTAATTGCTGTACGATGGATAAATTGTGGCACAAATAACATTAAAAAAAAAACAAAAAAGCAAAAAAATAATAATAATAATAATGCAGAAAGCTGCAGTTCTTGGCACAGCTAACATCGTGCGCAAAGTGCTTAGTTTGTGACCCCTCTGTATACCACCTGCAGTTTCTGACATAATTGGTACTGGATTATTCTCACCTTCACCTTGAATCAAGTAGGATTCCGGTGTTGGTGTATCAGAAGAAAAAAGAAAAGGACTCATAATAATAATAATAATAACTTTTACTACATAGTATATTAAATATATTTATTTATTATAAATTAAGCATCATACTGATGACAAGTTAACGTATTATGCCAGCCTCAGTCAAATGGGACACTATTCTGAATGTTTAAATTGCATGGTCACAGCATGGTCGAATGGGGCAACACTTGTGGTTTACTGTATAAAACGAGATACATAATTGATTTGCATCAAATAAAATAAAAATATATTTTCAAAATATGATTAAATCAACAAATTAAGTCTCGATATATAAATAAAATTGAAAAGAAATGAAATGATATAACCAGTACGTTTGCTGAAAATATTATGCCCTATTTGACTGTGAGAATCAATGTTCAATATGGCATTCGAGTGAGAAAGTTTGTTCGCATTATAATCAATTATATAAAAATAAAAAGAGAAATAAATGTTAACTAAGATAAAAATTATTCAATATTAATTTAAATCACTTTAATTTACAACCACTAAAAAAAAAAAAGTTTTAAGTTGTATAGCACTTAATATTTGACTTTGCTACTGAAATAATAGTTTGTAATTATAAAATGCTATATGTCAATTATATATATATATAGCAATAACCGATGCCTAATCGATGAGATTACCTTTAAAATAATTAAAATAAATTACTACGACAAAAGTACTGTCATTTGACTCAAAGTCAAATAAATAAGACATTTCATAATAATAATAAAATAAAATTGTAGAAAATAAAGAAGTTTCAATAAAAAATAATTCACACTTCTAGAATAAAATCAGAAAAATATTTCACTTACCATGTATATAGTTTCGTAACTTAATTTAAATCCAGGGACCAAACTTGTGTTAAATACGTACGCTTATAATTAAAATGTATAGTAGTGTTTTAACTGAATGTAATGATTTATTAATGAATGAAATAATATTTTCAATGAAGAAATATAATACATTATGAACTTGCGATGTATACACTGCTCGATGTTGAGGTCAACTGAGAAGTGATCGCGGGACGTGTAAGTGACGTGTGCTACCTCTTCTCTATCCCCTCTTGCTCCTACTTCTCTACCCCTCCCCCCCCCCCCCCCCCAACTACTGCTTCTACTTTTCTGCTCCGCTCCTCACTACTTTGCTACCACAATCGATGTAGTGCATCGATATCGATATATAAATTAAACTTTTAATATTCGAATATTTTTTATCAAATTTGCATACCGGAATTTTATTTTTGGTTTAAATTGTTTTACTTAAAAACATTAAAAATAGGAAGAAAAAAATGCAGACATTTTACAGTAATTTATAAATGGAAATGAATAATGGAGATGAATTAGAAAACCACAAATAACTATACGCTAAACAACAAAGTATTTTTGCTATGTAGCCAAGTTATTATAAAATGCTGTATAAGCTGGAATAATTATTACTTGTTTTTTTAGCAGTACATCTTAACATTTATTGTTTATCTTTGGACATAGGGTTTACTACGCATTCGTGTTAGAGTCAACGCCATGTAGGATCACTCTATAACAAAGATCAGTATACTGATTCATCATGCCAGTTTAAAGTTTTGCAATGTTCTTCAGTGAGCCAATATGGCGTCAAAGTGCATTTAATATGACGTCATGCGCACACACCCTAACATTAACTACAAAATATTACGATGAAATTTTAAAAAGCATCAACAAAACAAAAAGCGGACGTCATCCTCATCACATGATATCAATAAACTTTCTTAGAGATAAAATAACAAGAATAAAATTATCATCATTTTAAATCATTTTCTCCTGTTATTATAAATAAAATAGTGTACTCTCTAAAATTAATAACAATTAGGGTACTTAAAATATAAGGTTACCGTTCTAAATAAAATAGGAACTATAAAAATATTAAAAATTACACTTACCTTTCGATGTCTTCTTTCCTTCAGGGCCCCTAGGTTGGCACCATTCGAGAGTACATAGTAAACAAAACAGCGCCTCTGCAGGAAAAAAAATTAAGCTTATGTGGCTGAGGGAAGTCGTCTCTCATTTGATTATTTCAAAAAAATATTTTAAATTCCTTCCAAAAAGCAGCAGATAATAACAAAAATAATGTAAATGTATTTATGATGATTAACATGTAATGATATTTCCAATTCTATCACTTTTTTGTCAAAATTAATCATGATTTGACTCACTCCTTTGATCAGCTGACGAAATTCGATCGTCGATCCCTCAGCCACACGCACTTTCGAATGTCATCAAGAGATGGCTTTAATAGTACCCCGCACTCTCGAATAAGGTTTCGATGAAGCTCCTTGATGTTTGGCTGCAGTAATCGACGTCATCCTGGGCCGTCTTGGCTTATCCACGTCGTCCTGGCACGTCAACGTCATCCTGGCACGTCCACGTCATACTAGCTCGTTCACGTCATACTGTCACGTCCACGTCATACTGTCACATCCACCTCATACTGGCTTGTCCACGTCATCCTGGCACGTCCACGTCATACTAGCTCGTTCACGTCATTTTGGCATGTCCACGTCATACTGTCACGTTCACGTCATCTTGGCATGTCCACGTCATAATGGCACGTCCACGTCATACTAGCTCGTTCACGTCCTCTTGACATGCCCACGTCATCTTGGCACGTCCACGTCATACTAGCTCGTTCACGTCATTTTGGCATGTCCACGTCATACTGTCACGTTCACGTCATCTTGCCATGTCCACGTCATACTGTCACGTCCACGTCATACTGTCACGTCCACGTCAAACTGTCACGTCTACGTCATACTAGCTTGTCCACGTCATCCTGGCACGTCCACGTCATACTAGCTCGTTCACGTCATCTTGGCATGTCAACGTCATACTGTCACCTCCACGTCATACTGGCTTGTCCACGTCATACTGTCACGTTCACGTCATCTTGGCATGTCCACGTCATAATGGCACGTCCACGTCATACTAGCTCGTTCACGTCCTCTTGACATGCCCACGTCATCTTGGCACGTCTACGTCATACTAGCTCGTTCACGTCATCTTGGCATGTCAACGTCATACTGTCACCTCCACGTCATACTGTCACCTCCACGTCATCCTGGCACGTCCACGTCATACTAGCTCGTTCACGTCATTTTGGCATGTCCACGTCATACTGTCACGTTCACGTCATCTTGGCATGTCCACGTCATAATGGCACGTCCACGTCATACTAGCTCGTTCACGTCCTCTTGACATGCCCACGTCATCTTGGCACGTCCACGTCATACTAGCTCGTTCACGTCATTTTGGCATGTCCACGTCATACTGTCACGTTCACGTCATCTTGCCATGTCCACGTCATACTGTCACGTTCACGTCATACTGTCACGTCCACGTCAAACTGTCACGTCTACGTCATACTAGCTTGTCCACGTCATCCTGGCACGTCCACGTCATACTGTCACGTTCACGTCATCTTGGCATGTCAACGTCATACTGTCACCTCCACGTCATACTGTCACGTCCACGTCATCCTGGAACGTACATTTCATCCTGGTTTGTCCTGGTAACCATTGTAGCCTACGTCATCTGAAAACAATAATAAAATAAACAACTTGCAAATAGTTATGATGAAGTATGAAAATTATTCAAATTAACATAAATTACTTAGGTTCACCATTTTATTAATTAATTTTGATACACATAAATCAATACTATAAAATATTGATTTTTCCAAGATAAAAAATAAATTCTATTCTCGAAGATAGATCAAACAATACAAAATTAGTTACAATACACTATATCTATTGTGCTGCTATTGTTAGTGAATAGAAAATGTTGTGTTACGTTTTCTTTGATGTATATATAAAGAAACAAATAAGCTAATTAACAATAATGGTAAAAAAAACTCAAAAATATAAATAAATTCAAGTTGAGAAACTATTACGACATTTAAAAATTGTCAGTCATAATGGAGCTGACATTGCATTTCTTTGTTAAATGTTATGATGTTAGCAATATTGGCATACATACATACATCTTCATACTGCTTGAGAAAAGTGATAAACAAATGGCTTATTGTGTAGTCTCTTTAGTAAATAATACTATTGTGTAATAAAGTCTAAAATATTTCTAAAACTAACCATCATATTGATGATAAGTTTTAAAAGCTACTTTTCACCTTCAGGATCAGTCAAATGAAACTCTGATTTAATATTAATTAAGTTGTTATAACCTTGAGATAGTCAAATGGGGCAGATATTTTCGTATGTACGACGCTAAAAAATTCTTATTAAAATAAATTTAACATCATGAATGCACAATTAAAAGTTTAAGTTTTGAATAATTATAAGGTAATGAATTGATATTTAAAACCAGTTTATAAATGGAATAATATGCCCTATTTGACCATGTACGTGATAAACCACCTGTTTAATATAATTATGGGCAATCGTTTGAGTATTTATTGAAAGTAAAAAATTTGTTCGCATGAGTAAACATTTGGTAATTTTAGAGAATTAATTGTTGCTTTACCAAGAAATCTTCAAAATTTATTAACTTGATTACTTTAATTTGTAAACTAAAAACAATAAGTTGAAAAAAAAGAATTTTAAAATAAAATACGAGCGACATAACACTTAATACATTTTATTATTTTGAGAAAATTAATAACTAAAAAAAATGGTGTACATAAATTCCACACTAAAGACTTACTATCAATTCAAAGAAATACAAACTTTATGGCCCTATTCTTTTTAACTGGCCAAAAAAAAAAAAGTGCCCCATTCGACTAAACAAGTTTACTTAGACTCATTTTGTATGCAAACAAAAAATACTATTATAATTTATTTAATTCTCAACAATTTCACTAAAATAGTTATAAGCAATTAGATACTAATTAATTAAAAATTACTTACCACCACTGATTTAAGTAATATACATATACTCCGCAAGAAGTAACTTTGCATTTTAAATATAACAATTATGATTATAAAAAATCACTAGTCTGATAGCACATACACTTATTGAACAATACAACTCAATAAATTACGATCTAGTATACGAAAACTGCGGCGTCTGACCGAGCGATGTTGACTGCTCGACTGCCGGGGCTTGACTGACGTCAGCTCGCGTCAGCTCACGTCACGTGGTTGATTTTGTGATACCAGTGCCTCTCGTGGAATAATAGTGAACTAGCTTAAACCTACTATCCAATTGAATAAGACGCGCGAAAATTCATTTTCAAATTTTATTACTGTACAAAAAGTATCTTAATTTACGTTCACCAATCCAAGTATTGACTCTAAGCAACGTTGCTTAACTTTAAGCATTACTCAAGTGGTAATACTTGCAACACGTCATTCAACACTTGTAAGAAATTATCAAATGAAATGTCCATAAGAAGCTCTGAATATTTTCTAAATTCTGAAATTTGAAAAAAATTATGTTCACCCATCCAAGATTAAACTTGACCAAACGTTGCTTAACTTTGGTGATTGTGTGGGAAGATACTCATTCTTGCGCCCACCAAGGCATGTTTTAAGATTGGGAAATTTATTATCTATTAGAACTGATAAGAAAATGCGCATGACTAATACATAAGCGCGCCTTGAAATATAGGCAACTTGTTGAGCGTAGCTGTTGAGCGGCTAGCAAACCAACAGGCGGCGTCAAACTTTTTTCTTTTCTTATTTTTTCATATTTATGCTAAATGATAATATTTTTATATAATTTGTAACTATTTTTTTTATATTCAAGATGGTTAAAATTATCACACTATTCCAAATTACGGTTTCAAAAACTGGTTTCATTTTAAATATTTAATTTCAAAAACATGTGTAATTGAGATTGATTTAGCATTTTAATTTAAGTGTTGATTTGTATTTTATATTTTTGAACATTTATAACAATGCATTTCAACTTTGACAAATCGTTCAATTAAAAATAATAGCTTCGATAAAAAAAAATATACTTTTTTTAGTTTCTAACATTTAAAATAATAATGTAATAAAAATATTTCTTCAAAAATGAAAAAAAAAAATGTCCGTGCACTTCTGACATCTAGTGGTAAAATTCACAACTAGGTGCTGCTCTGCTGAAAAAGTAGCATAAGTTTCAGGCGGCTAACAAGGCTTTTTTATAGTTTACTATAATTATGTCAATTATTATATTTTGATTGATTGAAGAAAATGAATGAATGAATGAATGAATGAATGAATGAATGAATGAATGAATGAATGAATGAATGAATGAATGAATGAATGAATGAATGAATGAATGAAGGAATGAAGGAATGAAGGAATGAATTAATGAAGGAATGAAGGAATGAAGGAATAAGGGAATTAACGAACGAACGAACGAACGAACGAACGAACGAACGAACGAACGAACGAACGAACGAACGAACGAACGAACGAACGAACGAACGAACGAATGAATGAATGAATGAATGAATGAATGAATGAATGAATGAATGAATGAATGAATGAATGAATGAATGAATGAATGAATGAATGAATGAATGAATGAATGAATGAATGAATGATTTTGATAAGGCCCATTGCCACAAATAAAATTATTATACACACTTTGATGTATAATTATTATTATTATTTTTTTGAAATTTAATTTAAGGACGTTCATTTTGACATAGTATAAAGTGTAGTCAAACCTGTCTGTCTGTCTGTCTGTCTGTCTGTCTGTCTGTCTGTCTGTCTGTCTGTCTGTCTGTCTGTCTGTCTGTCTGTCTGTCTGTCTGTCTGTCTGTCTGTCTGTCTGTCTGTCTGTCTGTCTGTCTGTCTGTCTGTCTGTCTGTCTGTCTCTCTCTTGCTCTCTCTCTCTCTATTGTAGATCCTTGCATTATAAGGATCCTTATAGGGTCCTTGCATTATAATAAAATTAACACTTAACATATTAATTTGTAATATTATCTATACTTGGTGTTGTTCGATTATAAAGTAAATGAAAAATTAAATGTTTAAATTATATTACCTGTACAATTTGTTTATTTTATTTTATTTTTGACATTTAAAAAATAGCTCTTTCTAAACATAAAAAAATATAATTAAAAAAAAAGAAGTGGAAGAAGGTGAAATATTTTTTAATTTTTCTTACTTATCGTCACCTCTCTCTCTCTCTCTCAACATTCATTCATTCATTCATTCATTCATTCATTCATTCATTCATTCATTCATTCATTCATTCATTCATTCATTCATTCATTCATTCATTCATTCATTCATTCATTCATTCATTCATTCATTCATTCATTCATTCATTCATTCATTCAATCATTCACTCATTCATTCATGTTTTTATTCATTCACTCTAGTTATTAGATGGCTATCCTTTTTTAATTTTTATAATATTTGAATAATCGTTTGCTTTTTAATTACATTGTTGCAGTTATTTTTTATTGATACGTTCATTCACGTATTATTAGTTGATTGATTAATTCATCTATTGATTGATTTATTGATTTAATAATTCAATAATAAACTACTTTATAATTTTATTTGCTTCCTCTTACAACTTAGCATGCAAAGCAGTAAAATTAATGGGTTTTTTTAAGAATAAAATGACACAGCATTTATTTTATTAATTTATACATTGACGTAATGCGCAAACACGTAGTTTATATATTTTCCGTATCTTATTCAAAAAGAAAAGAAAGTAAAAGTAAGAAGATTAAAAAAAAAAAAAAAAAAAAAAAAAAAAAAAAGTTTTTCTCGTTCAAAATTAAAGAACATAAGTTATCAGTGAATTCATACAATGAAACAATTGCTAATATATTTGACATAAATATACAGCATGCAATACGTCAATGTTTTCCGCATCTTATTCAACAAGAATAAATTTACAAGTATAAGATTTATATTTTTATTTTATCAAAAAAAGTGAAGTAGTATTAACTGAATTCAGAATTACATATTCAGCAAAGCCAGCACACGACGCGAGAGAGATTGAAATTTAATTTTGTGAATCGCAGAACAAAATGTGACAAACCAAACAGACAACATTCTGCAAGAAAATATAATACTGAGTCGACGACGGCTTTCACTGCTCGTGCGACAGGAAGTGGCGAGGAAAGGAGGAAAAATTTTGCTTGGCTTTGTATTTCTGGCTGCCTACTTTACAGGCGTTCTTCTATTAAAAATTTATTTCTCAAATATTTGCAAAATAAATTTTATTTTTCTTTCGTCGCATTGCATATTTTTTTGTAACACTTTTGGTGTAAATTTCAATAATATCGAGTAATTAGTTTCCTCGTTATGATGGAATAAGGTTGCAATGTTATTGGTATAGGCTTTATATCATTTTGGCACACCCTTAAGAGGGTAGGTGACCGACTGATATCTCGCAAACTAGGACGGTTGTGAATAATAATAATAACACAAAGTAAAGAAGAAATGTTACCTAAAAATTTAGTTATGTCAAACATGTAAAAACACGATCAAATATTTAAGTTCACAGTATCTTATACAGTAGTCCATCTCCTATAGCGGGAATGTCAGATCGGTTCCGCGCTCCACCTATAGCAAGTCGCAAAGAACTATGCATTTGTGCAGCGTGCGCAGATGTAAGTTTGAATAGAGCTGCGCAGGAGCTGCGTCATGAAACCAATGCAATACATGTCGCGCACCCTGCACAAATGCATAGTTCTTTGCGACTTGCTATAGGTGGAGCGCGGAACCGATCTGACATTCACGCTATAGGAGATGGACTACTGTATAATATACTGTGATTTAAGTTATTACACCTTAAAGATAACATGTAAATGTGGAAATTTAAACTTGAGCGGGAAATTTTAGTCAAATTAGAAACTTTTTCACAATTAAAAATATCATTAAAATTTTTTTTGGTAAAAAAAAATTATATTTTAAATTTACTTGATTTTATTTGAAAATTATAGAGTTTGTTTTATTGGAATTAAATAATGTACAAAATCTTATTGGGGAAATATAGTTTTTTTTAGCGATTTCCGGTCCAAGTCAGTCCCCCACCGCCTTAAAGCAATATTTTTGAGAGCGTTGATCGGCGTTGATACTGTTAGCAAGTGAAATTGTAGGTTTTCAAGTTAGCTAGAAAATTAATAATAATAAACAAATGAAACAAATTACTAAAGAAACTAGACATAAACGACGTTTGTCCTATGATGAGCAATGTTATTTATTGTTCCACGCTGGCGTTGATGACGTCATGTGCATATACACGCTATATATTAAAAGTTGAAGTAGAAAGCTAGAAGTCTATCCGTTAATTTATTTGCTATTACTTCTAAAAAATAATAATAAATTTAAAAAAATAGAGCTTAAAATAGAGGCAAGAAGGAAAATATTAAAGGGGGATCCTCAAGTATGTCTCGTGAGAGCGACTCATATTATAGTGCCATAAGGTAAAACCTCTCTAATAAAACATTTTTAGAGAGAGGATTTTTTTGAGGTATCTGTGCTAAAAATCGTCAAAAAGGGGCCAAAAATAGAAAAAATAATAATAAAAATAAGGTGGAAAAAATTGAGACTGAAGTGAAAAGTTTTTTATTTCTTTTGTATTTTTTTCTTTGCTACAGGGTGTATCTGCATGACTTCATATTAAATGCGCTTTAAGGCCATACTGGAGCAATGAAAAAAAGATTTCTCAGCATAGGACAAACTTCGTTTTTAGCAATTTTCTTTGGGAAATTGTCAATTTTTTGGTGACTGATAATTTTCTCACATACTTGAGATAGTAATTTAATATATCTTTAGTTTTAGTGCTATCAAAAATATTGCAGTGTTTAAAAACTGGCAAAATGAGTTATTTTCCTATGCTGGCCATGTTATTCAGTGATCTAACATGGCTGCTACATTTACATAAATGCACATAAAACCCTTTATTCTCGCGCTCTTCCTTGAACACTATATAAACTTTCTAACAAACATTTCTACGGCTTCCCGCTTCTGTTCGAAAGTAACCTTTTTTTAGTTTCAGATAAGAACACTTGCTAGCGCACCGATTTTACTAGTAATGTAATAATTTATAGTCAAGTTCATTAATACTGTTTGTGCGTTGTATATGTTATAATTTAACCTAGGAGCAGGAGCTTGTTTAAATGAAATTTTTTTCTATAATAATTGATTCATTAATAAAATTAATAAATATTTATTAAAAAGTAATATAAATTTATTAAATTAAAAATCATTTTTTTTACTTTTAATTTATTTATGTACAGGAAATATTATACAATATTAAAGCGACATATCAGGTACTGTATAATTTGAATAACAAAAAATGTAAATACAGAAAAATCTAAATATTTTTTGCACAGTGATACATTAGGATAAGGTATCTTTAAAAGTTTAATAATTTAGAGTGTTACCATGCTAGATTTTAAATTAATTTTTTAAAGTTTTAGTCTCGCATAACAGTCCAGTTAGTTTGAATATTTCTCTATTATCTGATGGTCACGGATTCTGAATGATAGGTTACTGTTAACTTTCAAATAGGATCATAAAGTTTAGAAGTTTTCTTTTTAGATTTTAAGATGCAATTCATTTGAATACAAACATTAAGAAAACATTTGAAGTAAATAAAGTAACGCTAAAAGCAATTTCACTACTTTTAAGATTTTAGTGAGTTACGTAGTGTCATTGCTTTTCAAAAACTTTAGCGAGTAACATAGGTGTTATTTTAGTTTTCCGTGAAGTAGTGAGTAACGTAACGAAGTTATAAAAAATCAGTAACGTGACCAAGTCTGTTCTTAAGCTCTATTAACAAGAATTTTGTTCTTAGATGCAACCCTCTTCAACTCTCTGAAAAAATATTTCAGTTTAGTAAATTTTAACCGTGTTTATTAGCGGTTCTCAGAATGACAAAAATTTGCCTCTTTTATCAAAAAGGTTGTCTTACTTTGGCTGACCCTCTACCCACTTTAAAATGCTCAAAATAGCTTTAAAAAACTTTTAAGTTTGAGGTCGTTTTCTTGTCCAATTTTTATATTTTTATCTCAATTTCTTTGAATTTGTTACTGAATTATCTGATGGTCACTGCAGTGTATATCGTATACTTGGACTGAAGAAGAGCTAAATAGCAACCTGATATTTTATTTCTGATCATGAGATCAGTATATGAGTTATATATATATAAGATGAATTAGAAATCTTAAACATTAAGGAGCAATTGTTTTTAGGCTGTTTTTAAGCGATTTTGCTTACATCCGCTTCCATTTCAACGTACTGCGCACGCGTAGTAAGTAGAAACGGAAGTGACTGAAATTGCTTCTAGTCGACCTCAAAACAGTTGTTCCTTTATTAGTCAATATTGAACAGTATCAGTACTGTACTGCCTATTTTTAGTAATAAAATTATATTTGTTCCTGTGTGTACGTTACCACAGCGTGATTTTAGATTACTCCAGTATAGGGTGTATGCGGATGATGTCATATTTATTGCGCTTGGAGGCCATACTGGAGTAGTGCATATAACATTGTTTAGCATAGGACAAACTTCATTTAAGCCAATTTTCTTTGGGAAATCGGTTAATTTTGTGTTATTGTTATTTTTCTTACCTACTTGAGATACTAATTCAACATATTTACAGAATCAATGCTCTTAAAAATATTGCATAATATTTTTAATTTGGAAAAATGATATTTATTTTCCTATGCCACCCATGTTATTGAGTTATCCAACATGGCGTCGACTTTAACATGAATGCATAGACCCTATACTGTTGAAATTTTAAAAATTGATAATAAAGCATTACGCCGCTCCAATGAAGTTGCTGCACGATAATTGCATTTCTCCGTCTCCTTATAGCTTGCTGTGCGTAACAACCAAGTGAGTGAGTTCAGTTGACCATATAGTTTCACCTTTACTCTTTATTTCTCACTCTTGAACTTGCTATGATTTATATGTTTGCTGAAAAGGAAACGATAACAGAGAGAGAAAGATACGAGAGCGGTGCAAGCGACACGAGTAAAGAGAAGAAAGAGTAAAGGTGACCCGCACCTTTTCAACATACACTTGCATTTTGGTTGTTACGCACATCAAACTAAAAGAAGGCGGAGAAATGCAAATATCGTACAGCCACTCCAATGGAGCGACGTAATGCTTCATTATTAATTTTTAATATTTCAACAGCATGAAAGAGACCTTTCAGTTAGTTTGTAAGATGATATCCATATTAAGTTACATGGTTCGACATTTGATGCCACAATCGAAGGTGCATTGTAGTGAAAGTTCATTATAACTCGATTTCCTTACATTGCATATAGATTTATATTTATAACATACTTATTAAAAATATATAAAAAAATTTAAATTAACTATTTTATTTATAATTATATAAAGTAAATTTATTGCACTGATAAATTTATTTAAATTTATGTGATAGTGATACCATAGCAAATTTTCATGAAACATTATTACATTACCAAATATATTACAAACTAATTATATCTGACAATAAATACTTCAACAAAAGCTGCCGCCTTAACCTTTTTGTTAATACGATGGTTTCATTCATGTCAAAGTCGAAGCTATAAGTGAGCGCTATATAATATATAATATTAATTGCCAGTATAGGAAAATGACTTATTTTGCAAGTTCAAAAATAATTTAAAATATTTATGAGAGCTTTCATACTGTTAAAGATGTTGAATTAGTTTTTCAAGTACGCCAAAAATAATAAAACTAAAAGTTAGCTAATTTTCAAAAGAAAATAGCAAAAATTTACGATTGTTCTATTATGAGCAATGTTATTCATGCACAAGAAGAGCATGAAAAAGCATTCAGATTGACGTCATGTATACACTCACCGTATATATTAACTTATTACTGCATTATATGATTCTTTCTTAATAGGTTGGTGCACATTACACAAGTTATAGTATTGTTTTAGTAACACAACACCATAACAATCATACACTAATGATATTAAAATTTTTTGAATTAGGTATGATACTACGTTACGCACTACTTTTAAAAGTAGTGAAATTACTTTTAGCGTTCCATTACTTTATTAAATTTTATTAAACCATGTTAAAAATATTGTTTGTTTTCTTCTGATAAATTATAAATAGAGAGATTGAGATCAAAATCATAACAGTAATTTTAAAGTACTATTTTATAGTAATTAGTTATATAATTACTATGTAAAAAAAAAAAAAAAATGAAAAACGAGTAGAAATATAGGTGAAAAAATAATCATTTTTCTATTTTGTACTGAATTATCTGATGTCAACTACAGTGTATTATATAATGCGATTGAAGAGGATCTAAATAGCAACCTCATATTTTAATAATTATTGCGTTTTTTTTTTTTTTACTATAGGATAAGAAAAATTAAAGTTAAAGAAACTGCAGTACAATAAAAGATCCTTTCATTTATAAATGGTACATAACATGTAGAAAGCTTAAACCTTATTATTTTGTTAAGTTACACAATAAATTCATTTGCATGTATTAATACTTATAACATTTTTTAATAAAAATAATAAAAATATAAAAATATTTAAAAAATGTTATAAACTATGCAAATATAATATATTATTATTTACATAAAAAATTTCAGTAACAAAACTATAAAAAATTAAAAGAAAAAAATAAAAAAAATAATTTTACTAAACCACTATTTTATTTTATTTTACAAACTTTATAGTAATGACAAAAACAAATTTAAGAAAAGCTGCCGGCTGCCGGCTTTATACTTTTTTGCAAATACAAGTAATATAGTATACAGGTTCTTAGCTTCCTGCGGATATATTGAAAGTTATATAATATAATGTAGATGAATTCAAATAAAAGTCAACGCCATATTTGAGCACTAAATAACATGAGCGTGTATAGAAAAATGACACTTTTTACATGTTTAAAAATATTTCAAACCAATATTTTTGAGAGCGTTGATGTTATTAACATGTGAAATTAGGTTTTCAAGTTCGCGAGAAAAATAAAAATATAATAAACAAATCAAACAAATTCCTAAAGAAAGTAGCCAAAAACGACGTTTGTCCTATGATGAGCAATGTTATTCATTGTTCCAGTATGGCGTTGATGACGTCATGTACATACACCCTATATAGTAAAAGTTAAAGCAGAAGTATATAGGGTCTATGCATTAATGTTAAAGTCGACGCCATGTTGGATAACTCAATAACATGTGTGGCATAGGACAATAAAACATTTTGCGAGTAAAAAAACACAATGCAATATTTTTGAGATCATTGATGCTGTAAACAGGTTGAATTAGTATCTCAAGTATGTGTGAAAAATAACAATAACAAAAAAAAAAAAAAAAAAAAAAAAAAAAAGGAACCGATTTCTCAAAGAAAATTGGCTTAAATGAAGCTGAGCATTGTTATTCACTACTCCAGTATGGCTTCAAAGCGCAATAAATATGACGTCATCCGCATTCCGCATACACCCTGTAGAAAGTTAGAATAATATCAGATCGTTTCTTCACTTATTATATACTAAAATAATAATAATAATAAAAATAAAAATAGAGCTTATCGTTGAAGCGCGAAGGGAAAGATTATAGAGCCATTAGGTGAACACTCTCTAAATAAACATTAGTAGAGAGACGAATTTCTTAAAAGGTATCTGACCTAAAAATCGTCAAAAAAAGATGCCAAAATTTTAAATAAAAGGTGGAAACAGGTGGTAAAAGAATTTTAAAATTGTTAAACAAAAGTGAATAAAAAGAATTTTTTCCTTTTAATATATTATGGTGTATCTGCATGACGTCATTTTTAATGCAATTTGAGGCCATACTGGAGTAATGAAAAACATTGCTCAGTATAGACCGGTTGCACTCATATTTAAGAGCCGCCATTTTGCTGGTTAAAAATACATAGGCCAGCATAGGAAAAACGTCATTTTTATTTTTTTAATAGCAAAAGAAGCTTCAAACCTCAATCAAATACTTATTTCTAGCTCCTAATAAGCTCGACGAATATGAGAAAAATTCTTTGAGTTAAAATAAACTCTTATTAAGTGAAAAAAAAAAAAAAAAAAAAAAAAAAAAGGAAAAATGATGTTTCTCCTATGCTGAACAATACCACAAACATGACGACAAAGCGCAAGGATGTGAAAGAGGTATATAAGACAAACTTCGTTTTTAACAATTTTCTTTGGGAAATCGCTCAAATTTTTTTTTCTGTCATTTTTCTCACTTACTTAATTTTACTTAAAATACTAATTCAATCTATTTTTAACATCAATGCTCTTAAAAATATTGCAGTGTTTATGAACTGGCAAAATGAGTAATTTTCCTATGCCGCTCATGTTATTGAGAGATTTAACATGGCCTTTACTTTAAGATAAATGCATATACCTTACATGCTGGCGCTTTTCCATGAACACTTCCTATAAAATATCAATCACACTTATCCTATCCTTTCCGCGTCTAATAAATGAAAATGTCCTAGAACTTTAAGATGAGGATCACACTCTTCTTGCTTGTAATTTTGCTTATATTTAAACCTGGGTCCTTGCATTATAATATAATTAAAACTTAATATATTAATTTGTAATATTATCTATACTTGGTGTTGTTCGATTATAAAGTAAATCAAAAATTAAATGTTTAAATTATATTACCTGTACAATTTGTTTACTTTATTTTATTTTTGACATTTAAAAAAATAGCTCTTTCTAAACATGAAAAAATATAATTAAAAAAAAAAGAAGAGGAAGAAGGTGAAATATTTTTTAATTTTTTTTTACTTATCGTCACCTCTCTCTCTCTTTCTCTCTCTCTCTCTCTCTCTCTCAACATTCATACATTCATTCATTCATTCATTCATTCATTCATTCATTCATTCATTCATTCATTCATTCATTCATTCATTCATTCATTCATTCATTCATTCATTCATTCATTCATTCATTCATTCATTCATTCATTCATTCATTCATTCATTCATTCATTCATTCATTCATTCATTCATGCATTCATTTATGCATTCATTCATTCACTATAGTTATTAGATGGCTATCCTTTTTTAATTTTTATAATTTTTGAATAATCGTTTGCTTTTTAATTACATTGTTGCAGTTATTTTTTATTGATACGTTCATTCACGTATTATTGATTGATTGATTAATTCATCTACTGATTGATTTATTAATTAAATACTTCAATAATAAACTATTTTATAATTTTATTTGCTTCCTCTTACAACTTAGCATGCAAAGCAGTAAAATCAATGTTTTTTTAAAGAATAAAATGACACTGCATTTATTTTATTAATTTATGCATTGACGTAATGCGCAAACACGTAGTTTATATATTTTCCGTATTTTATTCAAAAAGAAAAGAAAGTACAAGTAAGAAGAGTAAAAAAAAAAAAAAAAAAAAAAAAAAAAAGTTTTTCTCGTTCAAAATTAAAGAACATAAGTTATCAGTGAGTTCATACAATGAAACAATTGCTAATATATTTGACATAAATATACAGCATGCAATACGTCAATGTTTTCCGCATCTTATTCAACAAGAATAAATTTACAAGTATAAGATTTATATTTTTATTTTATCAAAAAAAGTGAAGTAGTATTAACTGAATTCAGAATTACATATTCAGCAAAGCCAGCACACGACGCGAGAGAGATTGAAATTTAATTTTGTGAATCGCAGAACAAAATGTGACAAACCAAACAGACAACATTCTGCAAGAAAATATAATACTGAGTCGACGACGGCTTTCACTGCTCGTGCGACAGGAAGTGGCGAGGAAAGAAGGAAAAATTATGCTTGGCTTTGTATTTCTGGCTGCCTACTTTACAGGCGTTCTTCTATTAAAAATTTATTTCTCAAATATTTGCAAAATAAATTTTATTTTTCTTTCGTCGCATTGCATATTTTTTTGTAACACTTTTGGTGTAAATTTCAATAATATCGAGTAATTAGTTTCCTCGTTATGGTGGAATAAGGTTGCAATGTTATTGGTATAGGCTTTATATCATTTTGGCACACCCTTAAGAGGGTAGGTGACCGACTGATATCTCGAAAACTAGGACGGTTGTGAATAATAATAATAACACAAAGTAAAGAAGAAATGTTACCTAAAAATTTAGTCATGTCAAACATGTAAAAACACGATCAAATATTTAAGTTATTACACCTTAAAGATAACATGTAAATGTGGAAATTTAAACTTGAGCGGGAAATTTTAGTCAAATTAGAAACTTTTTCACAATTAAAAATATCATTAAAATTTTTTTTGGTAAAAAAAATTATATTTTAAATTTACTTGATTTTATTTGAAAATTATAGAGTTTGTTTTATTGGAATTAAATAATGTACAAAATCTTATTGGGGAAATATAGTTTTTTTTAGCGATTTCCGGTCCAAGTCAGTCCCCCACCGCCTTAAAGCAATATTTTTGAGAGCGTTGATCGGCGTTGATACTGTTAGCAAGTGAAATTGTAGGTTTTCAAGTTAGCTAGAAAATTAATAATAATAAACAAATGAAACAAATTCCTAAAGAAACTAGACATAAACGACGTTTGTCCTATGATGAGCAATGTTATTTATTGCAAGAGAACAGGGTTTACTTAATGCACGCATTATTATTATTTTTTTTTAGTAGTTAAATATATATATATATATATATATTATATATATATATATATATATATATATATATATATATATATATATATATATATATTTACATTTAGTATAAATTTAGCACAATGGAAGTCATTTTAATGTTTGCGATCTTATAAGCAGACTTGTGCTGCAACGATAACGCGTTACTGTTAATTAATTTTTGCCATGTAACGACACTATTCAAAAACTGAAAGAAATAAGCTTCTACAGTAAATCTATAAATTTTAATATGCTTTTGTCATTATATAGTAATTCAAAATTACTGTCACGATTTTGGTTTAAATCTCTCTATTTATAATTTTTCATAAACAACAATATTTTTAACGTGTTTTTTAAAATAATTTTAAATATTTAAGAAAATATTTGAAGTATATAAAGTAAAGTGACGCTAAAATTATTGACACTACTTTTAAGAGTAGTGAGTAAGTATGGTAATTGTACTAGTTATCGGCAGGCGCTTTTTACGGCGAAAGTATTAAGTTAACGAGATTCTAACTATAGAACCAACCTATCTTAGAATTTCGTCTAGTTTCCATACCACTACCTACAAACTATTTTATCACTAGAAGGGGCCGAGATAAACTGCCGATAATAGGGGGTGCCGATAACTGCGACAGTGTCGGTTTGGCTGCTTTTCTCAACAATACTATAGGAATTTCAACCTTAAGACCCGTAAGCTGCCGATAACTAGTACAATTACCATAGTAACGTAGTGTTATTACTTTTCACAAACTGTATCGAGTAACGAAGTGTTATTAGTATTTCGTAAAATAGTAAATAACGTAATGATGTTACAATAAATCAGTAACGTGACTAAGTCTGTTCTTAAGCTGTGTCAAACAAACAAGAATGTTGTTCTTAGATGCAACCCTCTACAGTCCCAGACTTAAAAAAAAAAAAAAAAAAAAAAATTATTTCACTCTCTTGTAAATTTAAACCACGTTATTGTGCGGCTCTGAGAATGACAAAAATATTTATCTTTTATCAAAAAGGTTTCTTTACTTTTGCTGACCCCCTACCCACTCTAGAATGTTCAAAATGCAAGGTAAGGGTGTTTTCTGGTCTAATTTTCAATTTTCATATTTTAGACTCAATTTCTTCTATTTTTTACTGAACTATCTAATGTCCACTGTTGTGTATCATATACTTGGACTCAAGAGGAGCAATCTGTTAATTTTAATTATGATCATGACATCAGTGTGAATAATATAAATAAGATGAATACTAATCTGAAACAATTAATGCTATATTGAACAGATTAACGGTGAACCTCAGACCTAGAACGCCGCCTTTTTTCAAAAACTTATCATAAAATATTTTAAAAATTATTTTTTGGATAGATCTCATCTTTACAAAATAGAAGTTCAAGTATAATTTCTTCATAATTGCCATACATTTCTCACAATTAATTTTTAACCATTTTTATTTTGCCGCGAAATTAAAAAACAATGCTATTTAAATTGGCAAACTAAGGCTTAATTTTCTCGAGCCAGAAATAATTTTGAAATATAAAACAAAAAGTAATCGATAGAGCTTGGACATATTTATAACGTCAGAAAGTTTCAAAAACAGTTGTCGAACCAAAATTTTTTTAAATTGAAAAAACAAAAACACAATGCTAATCATATGCAAATTTTAATCCTAATTATCTCGAGTCACAAATATTGTTTGAATATTCTGTTAACTGGAGCTCGTAGATCATGACATTTTTTAACCCCCTTAAATATTAAGTTTTTAAAACAAGTGGTCGAACCAATTTTGAGATATTTTGCTTTTGCTAGGTCTCAGTTTAGTCGTTAAGTACTTCCTGTTTTATATCACAAGATAAGAAGATATTGCTTGTTCTTGTGTACGATGACAAGTGATTTAAGGTCTAACTTCAGTATAAGATCCTTCCATAATTATAAAGTTCACATTTAAGTGTTACATACCAGATTATCTTATTGTTGAGTAACACACAATCCAATTTTTCTGCATACATTAATATTTATAAAATATAGTTAAAATAAAAAAAAAAAAAAATTATAATTTAAAAATTGTGATTTACTATTTAATTTCATTATATAAAGTAAATATTATATTTAAAATAACATAATTTTTTTTTATAATAATAATATTTACTATAAAGGGAAATCATAACAAATTTTGCAAAATCACTACTTAACTACTATAGATTTTTATTTTTTTATTTTATGCTTATAGAAATTAAAAAAAAAAATCACCGCGCCGATAAGTGATAACACTGATAACATTAAAAATTATTAGTTTTAAAATAAATTAAAAAAAAAAAACTCAAATCTGCCTATCCGACTTCATATAAATATAATTATACTAACTAGAAGCTAGCATAAAAAATATATATATATGTATATTTGTATATATATATATATATATATTTGATTATACTACGTAATATTTTGATAAACTTTTTAGTTCATGCATGTGTCATTTTTGTTCCACACCTCTAAGATTAGAAATGTTATCATCACATATTATGAGATAAGATGAAATATAATTATATAGTATTTGGCAGTCATGCCGCGTATTTCAACGTCTTTGTTACAGTTAGCGGTTCTCGCTAATGGTTTTAATTGTCTTTTAGCCGAGTTTGATCATCTCAGAGGTAAATATTGAAGTATTGGTTTTATTTATAATAATGTAATATATTAATTAAATGATTTGCTGACTCATTTGGCGTACTGGGTGGTAAAATATATGGAATAAACTGCTATTTCAATTAAAGAACATACTCTCTGTGAGCTCTTTTAGAACACAATTAAAAATATATATAACATTACATTATAACATATTAATAACATAACGATATATAGTATAACGATTGTAACATTACATTATTATCGATATATATATTTGTAATAAAATTGTTTAGTAATCTTTAGTTTAAAAAAATTAAAGAAATTATAAAAACTATAAAGTAAAAAAAAAGATTTGTAATTTTTTTTATGCATTAATCATTAACACATACATATCTAACCAAAAGGCAAAGCCTTAGCGGTTTGTTTACTTAACAAAAAAAGTGTCGTTAAGCAATCGAATATTGCTATTATTTTTAGTTTATTTTTTAACATAATTCTCAACAAGAATTCTCCATAATTCTATCAAGAATAAAATAAAGGAGATGAAAATAAAGAGAAAGTAAACGCAAAAGCTAAAAAAAAAAAAAATAAATAATAATAATAATAATAATAAAATAAACAATTTAGCAATAATTGTTATGCACACTATTTTATTGCTAATTACAAATTATTCAGTTAAAACAATTTAAAACTCTTTTTATTTTGTTATATTTATTATGTTTGACATGTTTGTCATAATTATAAATGTGTTTATTATTTACAATCAGTATCAAAAAGATAAAAATAAATGATACTGAAACTAAAAATCAAATTTAATGAAAATTTATTTCAATTATTTATTAATTATTATTGATTTATTTATTTTAGTATTTTAGATAAAACAATATTAAAACTGTATTGCAATGTGATGTGTGATATATTATGTGTCTATTGCACTATTAAATCATAATATTAACTGACTAAATTAGAGATATTTATCTCTACTGTATATAAATCAATTGGGTTAAAATCAGGGACCGGAACCACTGCCAATTTTTGCGGTTCTTAAGAACCGCGGTTCCTGAACAAGCGGTTCTTAAGAACCGATTTTTAAGAACCGGTTCTTGAAAGCGGTTCTTAAGAACCGGTTCTTGAGAACCGTTTCTAGGAAGCGGTTCTTAAGAACCGGTTCTTGAGAACCGGTTCTTGGAAGCGGTTCTTAAGAACCGGTTCTTAGAACCGGTTCTTGAAAGCGGTTCTTAAGAACCGGTTCCTAAAAACCGGTTCTCGGGAGCGGTTCTTAAGAACCGGTTCTTAGAACCGGTTCTTGGAAGCGGTTCTTAAGAACCGGTTCCTAAGAACCGGTTCTCGGGAGTGGTTCTTAAGAACCGGTTCTTAGAACCGGTTCTAGAAAGCGGTTCTTAAGAACCGGTTCCTAAGAACCGGTTCTCGGGAGTGTTTCTTAAGAACCGGTTCTTGGAAATGGTTCTTGAGAGCGGTTCTTAAGAACCGGTTCTAAGAACCGGTTCTTGAGGGCGGTTTTTAGAACCGGTTCTTAAGAACCAGTTCTTTAGGGCGGTTCTTAAGAACCGGTTCTTGAGAGCGGTTCTAAGAACCGGTTCTTGTAAGTGGTTCTTAAGAAACCGGTTCTTAAGAACCGCTTCTTGAGAGAGGTTCTTAAGAACCGGTTCTTAAGAACCGGTTCTTAAGAGCGGTTCTTAAGAACCGGTTCTAAGAACCGGTTCTTGAAAGCGGTTCTTAAGAACCGGTTCTTGAGAACCGGTTCTTGAGAACCGGTTCTTAAAATAGGTTCTTAAGAACCAGTTCTAAGAACCGGTTCTTAAAAGCGGTTCTTAAGAACCGGTTCTTAAGAACCGGTTCTTAAAACAGGTTCTTAAGAACCGGTTCTCAGAACCGGTTCTTGGAAGCGGTTCCTAAGAACCGGTTCTTAAGAACCGGTTCTTAAAAATGGTTCTAAAGAACCGGTTCTAAGAACCGGTTCTTGGAAGCAGTTCTTAAGAACCGGTTCTTGAGAACCGGTTCTTAAAATAGGTTCTTAAGAACCGGTTCTCAGAACCGGTTCTTGGAAGCGGTTCTTAAGAACCGGTTCTTGAGAACCGGTTCTTAAAATAGGTTCTTAAGAACCGGTTCTCAGAACCGGTTCTTAAGAACCGGTTCTTGGCAGTTCTAAGAACCGGAACCGGTTCCGGTTCCGGTCCCTGGTTAAAATTGTGGGCCTGTTTTTGCCCAGTAAAAAGTTCGGTAATTATTATTGAAATTTAAAGAATATTTAATTAAAACTACTCTATCCAGACCTAAAAACATGTACTTTTATTTCAATTAATACAAAATGAGTCACTCAGTAACATTATCAAATTTCATTATAACATTATGACCCAAGTGTATAACTCTGCAAAAGAGTTCGAAAAAATTGTAAAGTTTGCAAAAACACATACAATATTGCTGACGTCATGACTAGTGATGTTCAATAGAAAAAGTGTTGCAGGTTGCATAAGTTAACAATTTTCTAATACGTACGTTTATGGCGTCCCTTTGAAATTGAAAAATTGAAAATCGTCACCATTGGGTACTAGGACAAAATAATTGCATTTTTATGAATCCCGCATTATGTGATTATAATGAATAATCGGGCATGTTGTCTGGTCTGGAGAGTCGCTAACATTTTTAAATAGTAAGTTTTACGTATATAAGCATTTTGTTTTTCTTAAAAATTGAATAGAAATTTGAGGTATACTGCAACAATAGGTTAAAGAGTTTTTTTTTTTTCTTTTTTCATAAGGTGATGGATAATTGAGGATAAGATAAATGTATCCTAATCCTATATGCAGCATGCAAAACGAATAGAAAGTTGCCTTCATATATATTTATTTTATTTTATTTATGTGACTATAAGTTAATTCCAACATTTTTCTCCTTTATCTGCTAATACGTGTCCAAATTATCATAATTGGACTAGGTATAATTTTTAACTTTTTTGAATAACACAAAAAGGTTTATTATCTTTATTCAATCATAGAGCTTCGCACAAGCCTAAATCTATAATAACGAAGACGTTAACACGTGTTTTAGTTTTTAGAAATATATCCTCTTGTATAATACTATTAAATAAATAAATAATAATTTATTATTTAATTAATAACAAGACAAATATTGAGATACATAAACATAGCAATAATAAAACATGTACTTATACAACAATAAGAGAAATTGACAATAGGGGAAAGAAATAATATGTTACGAATAAATACTAAATTCATAGTAATATTTAAATTTTATTTAAAAATTCATCTACATGTTTATTACTTACTGAGAGAGAGAGAGAGAGAGAGAGAGAGAGAGAGAGAGAGAGAGAGAGAGAGAGAGAGAGAGAGAGAGAAGTTTTAAATTTTAACATTAAATGTCCAAAATTTAACAAATTTTTCCTCTCTCTCTCTCTCTCTTTAATATTTTTTTTTCTCTTCAGTCTCATACTTAAAAAAAAAAAACAATTTCAGTGTCATAAATTTGAAGCTTTTGTGTGCACATCTTATAGTAAATATGTCATTTTTGTCAAAAACGTTTTCTTACTGTCACGAAACCCCTACCCACTCTAGAATGCTCTAAATAAATAATGCGTAAATTCAAGGTCGGTTTTTTAAACTAAGCTTATATATTTTTTCTTAATTTGTTCGATTTTTCATTGATTTTTCTGATATCCTCTATATTGTATTAAAGATACTAATTCTAAAATTGTTATAATTTCAGCGACGAGTACTAAATGCCTGAACAACGCACAGTGCACTGAGAACGCAGTTTGTTCACTTCCTCAAGGATATTGCCAATGTAGAACTGGTTACGTTTACGTTGAAGATATTTGTTTACCAGGTAACATTTACTTTCTTCTTTATTAATTTAATAAAATTTAAAGAATCAAAAAATTTAAAATTATATTTTACAATAAAATATCAATATTTTTTATTAAAAATTGTTGAATTATTATAAAAATATTATAAAATTTATATTTAATAAATATTGTTAAATATTTTTAGGTGTTAAAATAAATTATTTAGTTATTAATTAAAAAAATAAATATTTATATTAATTTCTACTTCATGGTTCTCAAATGTTCTTTAACCTTACGTTAATAACAACAAGCAGATAACAAGTTTGTAATAAAAGTTAGATAAAGTCATGCAGGTAGATATTTACCAATTCACCGATAGTAAGTTTGACTTCATAATAATATTGTAAATAAGCTTGAGTTAAGTATTATTCACATGACGCGCGTCAACGTGCGTCAACGCGCGTAACAATAAAGCTGGAACAATGTAAACAAATGGAGCCGTTCACAGTTTTTGAAAATTACATGAGAACGGCTCCATTTGTTTACATTGTTCCAGCTTTGTTACGCGCGTCAAATTTACGCGTCATGTGAATAATGCGTGTGTTGAATATGAAAAAGAAAAGAACTTTTGAAATGTTTTCTTTTTATTCTTTGCCTTTGGTTGTATTGTAATTCTAAATCAAATCGCATTGAAATGTAAGATTAACGTTAAAGAGGATGTTACGGGGTTACAGCATGGCTTTTTGAATATTAGATAACGAGAAAAAATGTTCATTGACTCACATATATGATGACCTAAAGCTCTTCCGTAGCCCCGCAATTTCATGATCATCCAGCGAGATTAAATGTCCCGTATTTTTTTACGGCTTTACTATAGAAAAAATTGTAGCGGATGGCATATCTTGCAGAATGAGCGCAAGTTTGCGGGGCTACTATGTGGCTACGGAAGGGCTTTGGGGCATCATATATATATATATATATATATATATATATATATGTGTGTGTGTGTGTGTGTGTGAGTGTGTGTGTGTGTGTGTGTGTGTGTGTGTGTGTGTGTGTGTGTGTGTGTGTGTGTGTGTGTGTGTGTGTGTGTGTTTGTTTGTGTGTGTGTGTGAGAGAGTCAATGAACAGTTCAATTTTTTATCTACTATATATATTGAAAAAGCTAAGTTGTAACCCCTGAACTTTCTCTTTAAAGTATCAACATTTTTTTTATCAGAAACTATTTAATTATTTATAATAACTTTAAATAATTTTAAAATTTTATCTACTTAATAATAATAATAAATATCTTTAAGTGTTAAAAATAAAATATATAGTTTACTAATTAAAAAATAAATTTATAGATTAATTTCTAAATATAAAAATTTTGACTTGAACAAATCTACTTGCTTTACTGATGTTTTGCTTATGACGAAATAATTTACTTAAAATGTGCTGTAGTAATTAATCTTGGTCCCCGATAATTATTTTGAATTAACCCTATAGCATTGTAGATAAATGAAATTTACGTTAAGAAATTGAAAAAAAAAAAAAAAAGCATTCAAAATGTTTTATTCGTTATCTTTGGTTGTAACTAAATCAAATCACATTTAACTGTAGAAATAAGATTAACGTTAAAGAGAAAGTTCAGTGGTTACAGCTTGGCTTTTGAATGAGAAAAAATGTTTATTGACTCACATATGATGACCCAAAGCTCTTCCGTAGTCCTGCAAAATCGTGATCATCCTGCGAGATATACACAACTCTTCCCTTATCTTTTTTAGGTTACGGCTTTACTATATAAAAAATTGTAGCGAGTTGCATATCTTGCAGGATGAGCGCAAGTTTGCGGGGCTACGGAAGGGCTTTGGGGTATCATATGTATGTCAATGTATAGTTTATTTTATTATCTAACATTTTAAAAGTTATGTTGTAAATCCTAAACTTTTTCTTGAAAGTATCAATATTTTTTTTAAATAAAGTAATAAATTGGTATTTATTAAAGTATAAAATAATATTAATAATTTATTTAATAAATACAATTAAATGGTTTTTAGTGTTTAAAAATGCACATATTTATTTATAAATTAAAAAATAAATTTATATTTTAATTTCTAATTCACATAAGTAATTAAGAATTTAAGTGTTAAGTGTTCATACATAATCATTACTTCATCTACATAGATCTATGTTTGACTAAGAAATAATATTGTAAATAAGTGAGAGTTGCGTATTGAATTTGAATAGAAATAAATGCATTGGAAATGTTGCCTTGCTTATAAATGTAAATAAATCAAAACGCATTGGAATGTAGAAATATAAGATCAATGTTACAGAGGAAGTTCAGGGTTACAACATGGCTTCTTCAATGTTAGATAATGAGAAGAACTGTTCATTGCCTCACATATGATGACCCAAAGCTCTTCCATAGCCCCACAATCTCGTGATCATACTGCGCGATATGCAACTTTGTCCTGTAACGTTTACGTCATAGTTACAGGTTACAGATTAGGCTTTACTATAGAAAAAGTTGTAGCGGGTAATTGTATATCTTGCAGGAGGAGCGTAAGTTTGAAGAGCTATGGAAGGGTTTTGGGTCATCATATGTGAGTTTATACAGTTCTTTCTTTTATTATCTAACATTGAAGAAGGTATGTTGTAAACTCTGAACTTCCTCGTTAGCGCATGCATGAATAATAAATATTCTATAATGTAAATTTAGAATTTTAATGTTGAATTTAAACAACGATCTTCTTTACTATAGCAAAAATCTATGTCTTGATTTATAATTTCAGTTGCGAAAAAGCTAGGAGATCCATGTATTGCAGATATACAATGTGAAATTGCCTTTGGTAATGATGCTATTTGTGAGGGGAGTACTTCTGGTGGATCTTGTGCATGTCAATCTGGCAGTCACTTTGCGGAGAACAAGTGTCACGTCTCAATACGTAAGTCACTCACTCACTCACTCACTCACTCACTCACTCACTCACTCACTCACTCACTCACTCACTCACTCACTCACTCACTCACTCACTCACTCACTCACTCACTCACTCACTCACTCACTCACTCACTCACTCACTCACTCACTCACTCACTCACTCACTCACTCACTCACTCACTCACTCACTCACTCACTCACTCACTCACTCACTCACTCACTCACTCACTCACTCACTCACTCACTCACTCACTCACTCACTCACTCACTCACTCACTCACTCACTCACTCACTCACTCACTCACTCACTCACTCACTCACTCACTCACTCACTCACTCACTCACTCACTCACTCACTCACTCACTCACTCACTCACTCACTCACTCACTCACTCACTCACTCACTCACTCACTCACTCACTCACTCACTCACTCACTCACTCACTCACTCACTCACTCACTCACTCACTCACTCACTCACTCACTCACTCACTCACTCACTCACTCACTCACTCACTCACTCACTCACTCACTCACTCACTCACTCACTCACTCACTCACTCACTCACTCACTCACTCACTCACTCACTCACTCACTCACTCACTCACTCACTCACTCACTCACTCACTCACTCACTCACTCACTCACTCACTCACTCACTCACTCACTCACTCACTCACTCACTCACTCACTCACTCACTCACTCACTCACTCACTCACTCACTCACTCACTCACTCACTCACTCACTCACTCACTCACTCACTCACTCACTCACTCACTCACTCACTCACTCACTCACTCACTCACTCACTCACTCACTCACTCACTCACTCACTCACTCACTCACTCACTCACTCACTCACTCACTCACTCACTCACTCACTCACTCACTCACTCACTCACTCACTCACTCACTCACTCACTCACTCACTCACTCACTCACTCACTCACTCACTCCTATGTTTAACAGTACTCGGAGACACCTGCAAGACTCGGAGCGATTGTTTCACGACAAGTGGTGCAAATGTATATTGCGTACACAGTGTGTGCACTTGTCATCAACATTTTCATCCTAATAGTGCAAGAAACGACTGCCTACCCGATAAAAGTAAGTTTAATGGCACTTACAGGAGAAGTGCACTAATGAATCATGTATGCAGTGGGGATAAAATCTTAAAAAGATACTAGGTCTCAAAAATAATAAATAATAATATTTAATAGTATTTTTAATTTTAAAAAATTGCAAATTTGACTAAAACTTGCCACTAAAATTTCAATTTCTACATTTACATATTAACTTTACAAACTTAAATATTTGATCTTGTTTTAACGTGTTGGACATAACTAAACTTTTAAGTACTATTTCTTCTTATTTCTTTGTGTTTATATTATTATTTGGTCACCTACTTCTTAACAAAAATATACGTAGTATAAATTTATTAAGTAATATTATTAATATTTTTTTTTATATATATATTGTATATTTAATTTTAAAATTAATAAGTTGTAATATATTATTTATTTTTGTTTAAAATATTATAAATTTTATTTTAGGTTATCTAATTTACAAGAAAATTGTCTCTCATATTTAAATGCTTATGCTTATGTTTGTTCAACTTTAATGTGGCATTACACATTGCAAGACGAAACTATTTACAATTGTGAGGTATCAGTCCTTGTTTAGTAATATTTAAAATAAAAATTCAAATATTCTTACTAGCTTGACACAAATCTTGGAACTTCTACTCTCTGAAGTCATAATAATTATGATGAACTAATATACGTATTATAATTCTCCTCTAATAGGAGCGATTTAAATTTAATTCTTATTGTTTAAATATTAAAAAAAAAAGTTTAAATCGCAGTGCTATGAGTTATTTTCCGATGCGGCCCATGTTATTGAGTGATGAAACATATATATATATAAATATATATATATATATATATGTTTAAACTTCAAATGATATAGTTTTTCCTCACTACACATAGTGTAGATCAGAACTCCACGAGATGGCGATATTTGTATCAAAGTATAATATATAAATATTTGAAAATATTTATCTAGCACTATAACACCATCTGAGACGAATCATATAAATGCAAATAAAGTCAAACAGTTAAAAGGGACGACGGCGATACAAATATCGCCATCTCGTGGAGTTCTGATCTACACTATGTGTAGTGAGGAAAAACTATATCATTTGAAGTTTAAACACATAAATCCCGCCGCACGGGTAAATTTCCCCTCGCAAGAGGGGAGTCAGCTGTTTAAAGAGAGGCTGGTTTGTAAAAACAGGTGCCCTCAGGCAGCGAATAAGGCGACCGTTGTCGTCATAAGAATTGTGTAAATGCAAGTAAAGAATCAAGGTAGAATTGGACGCCGCTGTAGCTCAATGGTCAGAGCAGTGGAGCGCAAATCCAAAGGTTGTCGGTTCGATTCCGGCCGCCGTCGTCCCTTTTAACTGTTTGACTTTATTTGCATTTATATGATTCGTCTCAGATGGTGTTATAGTGCTAGATAAATATTTTCAAATATTTATATATTATACTTTGATACAAATATCGCCATCTCGTGGAGTTCTGATCTACACTATGTGTAGTGAGGAAAAACTATATCATTTGAAGTTTAAACACATAAATCCCGCCGCACGGGTAAATTTCCCCTCGCAAGAGGGGAGTCAGCTGTTTAAAGAGAGGCTGGTTTGTAAAAACAGGTGCCCTCAGGCAGCGAATAAGGCGACCGTTGTCGTCATAAGAATTGTGTAAATGCAAGTAAAGAATCAAGGTAGAATTGGACGCCGCTGTAGCTCAATGGTCAGAGCAGTGGAGCGCAAATCCAAAGGTTGTCGGTTCGATTCCGGCCGCCGTCGTCCCTTTTAACTGTTTGACTTTATTTGCATTTATATGATTCGTCTCAGATGGTGTTATAGTGCTAGATAAATATTTTCAAATATTTATATATTATACTTTGATATATATATATATATATATATATATATATATATATATATATATATATATATATATATATATATATATATATATATATATTTATATATATATATATATATATATATATATATATATATATATATATATATATATATATATATATATATATATATATATATATATAAATATATATATATATATATATATATATATATATATATATATATATATATATATATATATATATATATATATATATATATATTTATATATATATATATATATATATATATATATATATATATATATATATATATATATATATATATATATATACTTATATTCTCAAAAGAAAATAACCAAAGACTAAATTATGTCTATCCTGTGCACCATTATGCATTGCACCAGTATGGGGCATCTAAGCGCATTTATTATGAAGTCATGCGCATACACCCTATATAAATGAGAAGAAAAAACAGCCTATTCATTTTTTTTATTGTTATTTTTCTATTCTAAATTCTAAAGTTTTAATTACTTTATTAATATTTCAGTGCTCGGCGACAGATGTAAAAATGATGACGATTGTGTTTCAAACGACGTCATTTGTTACGGAGTATGCAGCTGTAAAGTAGACTTTGTCCCTGCAATGGACTTCAAGAGATGTCTTAAAGGTAATATCTATTTCATATACTTTAACCTTATAATAATTTCACTTTTATTTTTTTATTGCAATCAGGAAGGTGAATTGAAATTTTTTTGTTGGGTTTATGATATTTTTAGAAAAAGCTTTCAAAAATTTTAAGGCGCTATTTTTTCTTAGGACGATTGGAGCATGCGAAGTACTTTTAATTAATTTTTGAGCCTGTGACGTCATCAGTCCACTTTTTTAATAGCAAAAGAAGCTTCAAACCTTAATCAAAACCTTATTTTCAGCCAAGGTCCATAATTATATAAGATGGTAGATGCTCCGTGAAAAGTTTTGGCTAAGGTCGTGCAGCTTAAAGGAATAATTCACCAAAGACGTCATATCACCGGGTGTATTTTCAATCACCTTATCAGTGACGTAACTGGTGAACGGCATGCATCGTATTGGCTTAGAATCAAGTACATCCATCACAAAATAAAATCAACTGCGTAATTTTTATGCTGTGCTCAACCTCTGTATTATATGGACCTCTATTTCTGCTTCTAATAAGCTCGAAGAATATGAAAAAAAAAAAATCATTCATTTGAAATAAACTCATTTTATGTGACAAATTAGGAGACACTATGCTGGACAATACATTAGGCACCACAAACATGGCAACAAAGAACAAGGATGTGCAAGGGGTCTATTAGAGTGACTAACGACAGTATGCTAACTATAATATACAATAAAATTTTCAATATTCTCATATTTAATGTTTATTTTTGCAGTTGCTTACCGCCTAGGTGAGGTTTGTGAGATCGACACTCAATGTTTACAAAATCTCCCTCTGGCTGTGTGTATCGATGCACAAAAATGTGGCTGTATGGAGGGATGTCACCAACTGGAGGACAAATGTTGGAGAACGAAAGGTCAGTCAAATATACGGCAAAATAATAATAATAAATAATAATGGTAACCCATTTTCAGCACAATTTGTTCAATACAGCATAAATAATCTCTGCTATACTTCATAATCTAAATACTATACTACATGATAACTGCTTTAGAATCACTCTAAAAATTAGTGCATTACTTTAGTTACGAATCCAAACTTATTTAAGATAATTACTTTTAAGTTATTATGGGTAGCTAAAATAATGCATTTTAGCAAATTATTAAGAATAGCTATTTAAGCTTAAAAGAACTTAAAACAATTGAATTTAGCTATTTTTAATAACTTGCTAAAATGCATTATTTTAACTACTCATAATACATTAAAAGTGATTATCTTAAATAAGTTAGTATTCGTAACTAAAGTAAGGTATCAATTTTTAGAGTGATATCATAAATATTATGTTATAAGATAAAATATATAACAATCTTATTACGTTATATGTATTTACAAAGTACAACAAGTCAAATACATCAACAAATACAATAACGTACGCGCCCAGTAGTGGCTCGAACCTATATACTCGATTACAGAATTACGAGTCCTAGATAAATACCTAATATTAGAGGTTAGAGATCTTTAATTAATCTTTATTAAAGATCTCTACGTAATATAATTATGCAACCTCATTTTATAACAACAAAAGTATTTTAGCTTTCATGTACTGAATTTTTTTTACAAACATTAAAAAACATATATTGTTATCTTTCGTGGCTCCATTGTTAAATTTCTTGATGCCATCGTTAAAATTTGTGAATCCATCATTATAATTTGTGTCACTACCTAACTTTCTTTATTACTAGGTATTATTGCATGATGAAAAGTTAATTCGCATTGCAAAATTTAAAGATTAATAACTGCAAATATATTTTTAAATTTACCATTATTTAATATTGAATAATTATATTAAGTTGGAGTGTGTGTGTATGTGTGTGTGTATGTGTGTGTGTGTGAGAGAGAGAGAGAGAGAGAGAGAGAGAGAGAGAGAGAGAGAGAGAGAGAGAGAGAGAGAGAGAGAGAGAGAGAGAGAGAGAGAGTAAAATAAAATTTTCAGTATCCTATTGATTATGCAATTTGTTAAGCATGCTAGCTACAAAAGTTGCATATCTTACAGGCGTTTTGTCATTGCAAACGTTCAAGTCTCCTAATTTTGAACACGTTTCAATAGTTATGCAAGAACTTAAAATTACATAATTGTACATTTTTTAGGGCTTTTGTAAGCAACATTATCATCATATTAGCAATCTAATCAGAGTAAATTTTTATTTCTTTGTGATTTAAGAAAAAAAAATTGCTAATTTAGAATTATTTGTCGTCAGGTTATTATATTTTGTTAAAGGGTGTATGCATTTATGTTAAAGTCAACGCCATGTTGGATAACTCAATAACATGGACCGCATAGAAAAATAGCTAATTTTGCCAGTATAAAAATAAAATGCAATATTTTTGAGAGCATTGATGCTGCGTTAGTAGCAGTCATGGAGTATCGGTATCGACTGCGATACGATATCCGATACTATACCGATACTTTTATCGTATCGGTATCGTATCGGGGCCTTTTTTAAACTCAGTATCGAATATCGGTATCGGTCACCGATATCAGCAAAATATCGTCGAATTTCGATACTTTTTTTCGATACTTTGAGACTTTTGCTCTCTCATAAAATAAAAGTAAAAAAAAAAAAAAAAAAAAAAAAAAAAAACTTATGAAGCAACGAGAACATTCCATTAGTGGTTATCTATCTTTCGTACTTGGACAATAAAATTCACTCCTTTATTTTTCATTGTGCTATAACAACAGGGCAGGGCGCCGTGCACAGTATTTTTATTTTATACCTTTTATAAAGCCACCAGGTAAAAAGTAATTTTTTTTTGTATTTTACATACAATAAAAATAAAGAAAATAGTTATGAGAGTTTGTAATTTAACGCCTATTTTACACGGGTAGTTTTAATGAAAGGGTTTAGCTTTCGTGTTACACCGTGTTATATAAGCAGTAAACTGACATTGAAAAGGAATTCGGCTCGACCGGGACTCGAACCCGGATCTTTGGTTTCCCAGACCACTGCGTTAACCATTACGCTACCGAGACTCCTTGTAGGAGTCTCGGTAGCGTAATGGTTAACGCAGTGGTCTGGGAAACCAAAGATCCGGGTTCGAGTCCCGGTCGAGCCGAATTCCTTTTCAATGTCAGTTTACTGCTTATATAACACGGTGTAACACGAAAGCTAAACCCTTTCAAGAAAATAGTGTTAAAACTTTTTTCTTCTTTTTATATATAAAAAAAAAAAAAAAAAAAAAAAAATGAGCGATCGACTGTCGCCAAGTTTCTGAGAAATCCGTCGTGTGGTCGTACAGTACTATCTATGATCTCTCCTAATGACTAAAGCGCCGGTAGAAATCATAATAAAATATAGCCAATGATTGACATTTTAAATCCCTGTAATTGTATATAAATTCAATGCAATACAAATTACAAAAGATGTAGCATACTTCCGTTAATGTCTTTGTACAAATTTTTTACAAGGTTAAATTTTTAAAAAGTTTACAAAATCAAAGGATTTTTACGACCAGAGGGGAAATTTGGACTTTAACCCCTTTGGTTTAGCGGGGATGATTTGAGCCAATAAAATAAATACGAAAGCTAATGATACTTTGTTTATTTTAGCAAATAAAAAAATACAATGAAAAAAAATATTAAATTTATTAAATATTTGAAAATTATTTCTATACGAAATAAAGAAATTGCTAATTTGTAAATAATTAACAAACGTGCTTGGAAATAGTAGAGGATATTCTAATCGTATAATTTCATTAAACGAATGAAATATAATTTTTTTTAAATCTACTATAATTTTTTTAGTCATTTTAGTTTAACAAACGAACAATAGAATAAAATAAATAAATAAATAAATAAATAAATAAATAAATAAATAAATAAATAAATAAATAAATAAATAAATAAATAAATAAATAAATATATAAATACATAAATACATAAATAAATAAATAAATGTGGCAAAAATATGCATGGATTTTATGATACCAATTTATGTCTCAAAGGTGAAAAAAAATTGAAATTTATAGTGCAATATTTATTGTATGAGATATAGCAAAAATATCGAAAAAGTATCGGAAAATATCGGTATCGTATCGGTATCGTATCGGAGCAAATTTTTTTGGCCAGTATCGTATCGGTATCGGTATCGGGAAAATTTAAAAATATCGGTATCGTATCGGTATCGAAAATTTCGGTATCGACTCCATGACTGGTTAGTAGTTTTAGGAAGTCTCTAAAGTATGTGAGAAAAATAAAAATAACCAAAAAAATAACCGATTTTCCAAAGAAAATTGCCTAAAACAAAGTTTGTCCTATGCTGAGCAATGTTTTTCATTACTCCAGTATGGTCTCAGAGCGTATTAAATATGACGCCATGCGCATACACCCTATAATATACTTGTATTTAAATATAATTATATATATAATTTTTTTGATAATTTACGTAATAATAAATAAATAAATAATCATCTTTATTCAATGTTAGTTAGTTATATTAAATATATTAGTTAGTGTCTTTTTTTTTATGAAGCAATAATAATAATTAACGGCTTTAATTGGGCGAAATCAGGCGTACAACCTCTCAATTTAACTCAACTGTTTTACAGTACAGTAAGTTACAATATATAATAATTAATAGTGTTAGACATGTAATGTTAAAATTCTTTTAAAATTTATGTTGACAAAATTTCACTAAAATTAGTTCATTTATAAACACAATATTTTAATTTGAAAAGTATACCTTTCACTAAATTACATAATGGAGAATATACAGGGTGTTTTTTAAAATTTTTACTATTTTAGAGGCTGATTTCACTATGAAATTTTTTTACAATTGCAACTTGTTATATTTCAAATTAAAGCACAAATTTCGACATTTTTTAAAATGTTTGCAAAAAAGAGTTATGCCAAGTGGTTTTCATTTTAATCAGTAAGTGGTGTAAGAGTTCATTTTGAAAGAAAAAAACTGTCGATTGCGCCAGATTTCGATGTAAACAAAGGCTGAATTGGCTGAGATGGACCCACAGCTTGGGCATCAAGATCATCAGACCTCACCCCATCTGATTTTTTCTTGTGGGACGTCAAAGACAAAGTGTTTAAGACTCCAGTGCAAGATATCCCAGAGTTGTAGTGACGCCATCAGGGTTACTGATGCTATCGAGTCCATCACGGGCATCACGGCTTAGATGCTCCGTAACGCGTGTGGCTCGAACTGCAGTTTCGACTTAACAACTGCCGGGCTACAAATGGTTCCCACATGGAGAAACCTTAATGTCATTTGCTTATCATCACTTTTAAGTTAGGAAAAAAAATTAATAAGTCGTTTTTTAGTTTTTTAGGAAAACGCTGTTTGATAATGTCTGTTTTTCGAAAAAATCGCTCTTCGTATTGTTTTGACTATAGTCAAAAGAAAAATCGACAAATCACATTTTTAAAAACAGAAAAGAAAATGTCAAAACTTAAGCTTTAATTTGATGTATAATAAGTCTGATTTGTCAATAAACTTCATATTAAAAAACGCTTCTGAAAAAGTAAAAATTTAAATAAACACCCTGTATTTACATTTAGTATTTATTATAAAATTGAAAAGAAATCTAACAGTAAGTAACTCTCTAAATTATTAAAGACAAAAGGGAGAGAGAGAGAGAGAGAGAGAGAGAGAGAGAGAGAGAGAGAGACTTCAAAAATCATAATAAAATTAAGGTTCACAATTTTGATTGCAGGTCTTGGTGAGACTTGCGATGACTGGCGACAGTGCACGACCGTATCCAACTTAACAGGATCTGTGACGTGTGATGTTAAAAACCGATGTCGATGTACACCTGGATATAAAATAAATGAACAAAGAGATGACTGTGTCGTCACCAGTAAGTAATCTTGTCGCTCATTATACTGCTACTTTTTACATTTTATATATCTTTCTTCTCTATTATGTAAGAGGTCTGCTAGCATAATTTAATCCCAACAGCTTTCAATACAGAGTCGGTATACAGATGTATATATAATATAAGTAGATAAAAAAAATATATTAACCAAAAAATGCTAAACTTTGATTCCGTCCAATTAAAATTTACTAATTTGAAACTTAAAAAATAATAATAATACAAAATATAAAGACTATAGTAATAAATTATATTATAAATTGAATTATTTCAGTACAGTACATGCATTATGCATTGTTATTTGTCGTCTTCGGATATATAATTTGTTAAAAAAACGAAAGTTTAATGTTAAATCATCGAAAAAATGATTCTTATTATAATATCCAGCACATCAGTTTTAAAAAAATCTGTTCTATTTTATATTGTTTATTTGCTTTTTTTTTTTTTTTTTTTTTTTTAATTTTCAAATCATTCTTTAGTGTCACAAATTTAATGTTTATTAAACTACGTATTATTAAACATACTGGAAGCTGGAAGATATGCATAACCCGCCATTGTAAAATGATCAAGAAAAAAAAGAAAAGAAACCGAGTGGGTATTAATGATTGTTATTATTATTATTTTTTTTTTTTTCAGATTCATCTTCTCAAATTTTCTCATCATACATTTCAAATATGATATTTTTAATTTTCATAACTTGTATATTTAGTAGATAAAAATAATTGTGTACATAAAAATAAATAACAAATTTCACTTTTTGTTTTGTTGTATTTAATTTTAAAATGTTTTTGTGTAAAATTTTGGAATAAAGTAATTTGAAATTATATGATATTGTTTAAGTTATTACAACCATTCAATATATTATATTATAATATTATATATATTATGAATACACACATAATTTAGTTAAATTAAAAACAAATTTCTCCCTCATGTTTTGCTCTTATCATAAAACTTAAATAAACGATAGAAAACTCTTTTAAAGAGCTTGGAAACTCAAATCGTTTTATTGCATATTTGGTACCTGGTACCATATATACCTGGAGATCACTTCCAAGCTTCACTCTAGGCTGAATCATTCGGCTGCGTTATTGGGGAAAGTAGATCTTCCTCTGAAACGGAGTACTTGGCGCATAACTCAGGATAAGGCCTGTGTCACAGTGGTTCTAATTGCCTGCATATACAAACATTTTGCTAGTTTCTGAAAATAAATTTAGTGCGCGGGGAAACTCGGGGGAAGATAAGAGTCCCCTAATTTAACATTACATATGCATGGGGATATATATATATATATATATATATATATATATTTATCAGGGGCGGCTCGTGGTGTTTGTGACTAGGCAAGCACTCGGTGATAGCCAATATATTCGGGGGGGGGGGGGGGGCAGCCCGCTGCAGGCGCCGATTTTTTTTAGACCACGTGGTGTTTTATAATCTTTGATTTTCGTCAAAAAAAACTGCACATCTGTACTTTATTTAAAGAAAATAACCATCTTGATTTTTATTGCGAAAATTTACAAAATAAAGAAGCTGTGCCTTTAAAAAATATTTTTCAAAGATCGGTAGTGTAAAATTGCGATTTTTCACAAAATCGCACGTTAGTATACTTCCAAAGATATATATTATATAAAAACTTTTTTTTTTTTTTTTTTTTTGTATTACTTTATTTTATAAAATTAATAATTACGTCGTGACTCTTTTTTATTAATTTCTTGTACAAGATTGAATGTAACTGCAACTATGGTTAATCGAGCAATTCAGTTTTTTTTTCATAAGATTTTAAGAAAAAAAAATAGAAGAAGAAGAAAAAGAAAAAAAGAGAAATCAAAAAAGAATATGTAGAGAGAGAGAGAGAGAGAGAGAAAACTAACTGCCGATTAGATGATTGCCCGTTAAAAAAATTAAATACTCCGATTTTAAAATCAGTCCAAAAACAACATGCCCGCGAAAAAAAAATGCAATCTATTTTAATTTAATATCAACGATTTTATTATAATAAATAAAAATTGACAGATAAATAATAATTTTATTTAGCTATAAATTCAGTCAAATTTCAGACAATATTTCTCCCCTCTTTTTCGGTACAATAGAACATTTTTTAAAAAAAGTTTTCAAGGTTATCATTCCCTGCTTAATTTTATATTAATCTATTTAAAGGAACTTATTGGTTTAGTGCGCGGGAAAAGCTAAGGGTCCCCTAATTTAACAACGTTTATAGGGAAAACCGCTTTTTCTTTTCTTTCTTCTTTGCTTCTTTCTTTCTTTCTTTCATCTTTTTCTTTTTCTTGTTTTCTTTTTTTTTTTCTTTTTTTTTTTCTTTTTGCAATTTTTGAGAAAAACAATGCACCAGTATTTAAATAAAAAATTCTATGGACTAATTTTTACGTATTTTAAGCCATATATTTTTGTAAAGATTTTTAAAACTGATAACCTCCATTGAGCTTATTTACTATATAAAAAACCAACATAAATTTTTGTCACTTTTTTTTTTTTTTAATTTTTTTTTTACGTATCATTATTATTTCTAAGATTTTTGGCTATGTATAAATTAAAAACAACAACTTAAACTTAAAAGACATCATAAAATTGTGCAAGTAAAATTATTTAAAAGTAGAAGGCTAGAAATAAGATAATTACGAGCAAAAAATTGCATTTAATTGGTTCATATAATTTACTAATAATATTTTTATAAACTGATATTTAGTAAAATAGTGTGTAAACCATCGATTTACACATATATCCAAAGTTTCATATTTTTAAAACACTTTTTACATAACTTAAATGACTTTTTATGCATATTCTTGGCAGACTGCGGCATCGCTAATTGCTAATAAGCCGTTACGCATACGACAAAATTAAAGCCACACATTTAAAGACAAAATAACACAAATTCAGGAAATGTTTTTATTTTTTAAATCAAACGATTAGTTATATATTGAGTTATGAATTTTTTAGTAAGTGTAAGCTCCTCTAAAGAAGAGCTTTCAAGCTCCCTATTCTTTAGCATTGCGGCCTCCCGTATCCCCTCTTTTTTTCTCAACGCTAGCGCTATACGAGAGTTAATAGTGACCAATAAAGCCATCTCTTGATCATAATTGAAATTAATGTTAGTGAGGGCTTACGCATCGAATCTCGTCAGCTGTTCAGCGCGCCCTGAAGACATGAGTCAAATTGGCAACAAAATTGACCCTCAAAATAGATAAATTGGAAATATCATTTTTTGTTAATTAATTAAATTGATTTAGATTATTTTTATTACTATTTGCTGATTTTTGGAAGGAATTATAAATATTTTTTGGAAATTATCAGTCTCTCAATGGACTGTGTAGTTGCGCCCCAGGCTATAGCCTGGCTATCGCCTGGCTATCGCTGCGTAACCGTGGTATCATTATTTTCCTGCAGAGGCGCTGTTTTTGTTGACTATGTACTCTCGTATAGCGGCGTAAGCTCCTGTAGTGAGGTGCTTTCACGATTATTCGGAGGGCGCTGCATACGCGATTTTTTTTTATGAAGGCGCGCTCTGTTTTTGATGAATAAAAATTAGAAAAAATATAGAAAATTGATAAAAATTAGTTACAAAATATGAAATATAATATTCTTTATTGAAATATGGAATAAAACCTTTTTGTTCAATTTTCTATAGGCATGCACTGCTTGCAGGGCTTACATGCACCAGCCGCCCCTGATATTTATTTATATTGTCTTTTTTTTTTTTTTTTTTTTTTTTTTTGCTATATTGGAGAAAACTACTCGACAGATTCCGGAGATATAAGGAAAAAGGAAAGAAAGAAAAAAAAAAAAAAAAAAAAAAAACGCAAACTCTCTTTCTGCGAAATTGCCACCGTCACAATTGAATTGAATTTCAAAAATTATTTTAATTATGTAGAAGTATTTTGTATAAGAAATTTTATAGACACCAATATTATTTATTTTTTCTAAATAATTTTTTAAGACCATAAAAAAAAAATAGTATGCAAGCTGTCTGTATGTATAATACAAAATTGTCAATGTTTTGATTATTTATTTTTTTATAAAATCTTCTTTTTTAACAAAGATTTTTTCTAACGCATATAGTAAAATTTCATACTATAAATATGAATGTAGATAAATGGATAAATGTAGGTGCAATGTACAACTTTTATTAAAAATGGGACAGAAAGGATTATTACCGCACCAATACGATTTGACGCATAATATTAAAAGAGGTGTTGGCTGCTGCTGCACTTCTCCACCTTTTACTTGACTTCTATCCAAGGTCCATATATAAGTGGTTAGATTATCCGGGAAAAGTTTTGGCCAAGGTCGCGCAGCTTAAAGGAATTCACCAAAGACGTCATATCACCGGGTGTATTTCTATTCACCTTATCAGTGACGTAACTGGTGAACGCTGGTGAACGGCATCATATTGGCTTAGAATCAAGTACATGCATCCATCACAAAATAAAATCAACTGCGCGAGTTTTGTGCTGCGCTCAACCTCTTTATTATATGGACCTTGAATTTTCCCTAAAAATACTTATATTTGAGTGAAGCAAAAATGTAATCTTCTATACTCTGACCATCGAACTAAAGTGCAGGTACACAAATTTAGTTTTAACATGCCAAGGTTACAAAACAAAGAGAGGCAACACATCTTCCTCTTTTTTTCTTGGTTTGCAAAATTTGCATTTCATGATAAAATTTAATAATCAAACGTTTTCAAATTTTAATCAAAATAATACGTTTCTGCATCAATTTAGCCTTAAATTTTCACATTTTTCTAATTTATAAGCACCTCTGTATCTAATTTTTATGCATTGATGGCTAGTGACACCGCGCGAAACTATACTTTTTGAATGTGACAGCTATCAAAGGTTAACTTATTGTTAAAAACCATGGCTCGCAAGCTAAAAGGGTACTACCTGCTTGGGTGAGATGATATACACCTAATTATATATTACATTTTGTCTAGCCTCCTCTACTCTACTGTATTCCTTTTTCAGGGTATTGTCAATCAAAATGACAGATATTTTAGTTCATTGGTCAGTCTATATTTCCATTCACTTGTTTTTTTTTTTTTTTTTTTTTTTTTTTTTTTTACATTTTATTAGTATTTTTATAATAGCAAGAAAAATAATATAGAATTATCAGCCAGGGCCTTACCACAGTAGAACTTCTATGGAGAGGTTAAATACTAATACTTTTCTTTATTATTGATTCTAGCCGAGATGTCCCCCCACCCCTTAAATTATAATAGGAAATAAAAATAAAAAGATTTATGTAACAAAGCTAATTGATAATTTTATTATTATTTTAATTTGATAAGTGCAACACATACAGAAAAAAAAATTATAATTAAATTAATACAGTTTTGTTATTAGGACAAAAAAATGTGCAATTATAATTGTTAAGCTTTTGTGCCATTAAATAGCCATAAGTTCTTATATAAATAATAAGTTAATTAATTAGGCACTAAGCTTGAAGAGTAATCAGCAATTACAAGACTTTTTTACTTCCAGTTTTTAGATATTCATTTCGTTGTTTCTTTTTTTAAAACAGTTTTCTTCCAACCCTGATATTAGAGTATGAAAAAGAATCATGGTTAATATTGTCATAATTAGAAGATTTTACTGTTATTGCATTTTTTGTTATTGAAATAATTGTAGATTTTATAAAGATGTCATTTGTTACACATATTCAGGGTTGAAATTAATAATGTGGAGTGAAATTGAAACTCCATTCACTTTTCCCAATCTTACTAGATTAGATACATAACACTTTGAAAGTGGGTCTTTGATTGGCTTTAAATTTCTCCCCAATTGCAAGGACCGCAATAAGATATTTTACCATTTAAATCCAGCGCATGTTTTTTTTTTCATAAGAATAACATTGCACATGTAGCAAGAGTTTTTGAATGCAAAAATTATCATCATGGTCATTATATAACATTACACACAATGTGGAACACTGAACTACTGTTTTAATTTGAAAAGATAGAACCTAAATATGTCCCACTTAAAACACTATCCATATTATTTTCAATTTCATTAACACAATCACAATTTCCAATACAATACTCATTGACAGTTGTAGCAGTAAATAATGAAAATATCTCATATCTCGTTTTTTATCACCTGAAGTAGAATGTGTATCATTTTGTGTGCTGACAAACAAAATGTGTATCTGGTTTCTAAACATAATGTGGATGGAAGCTCTGAGTTACACATTTTGCTTACCACAACAAAAATACAAGATACACACTTTGTTTGCCACGATAAAAAAAAAACGAGATACACATATTCTCTGCTACAAGCTATAACTTTAATCATTAATATATAAAAACTTGGAAGTAAAAGCACAGGTTTTAAAATAAAAAATATATATACTGAGATGATGCTTTACATTGGACGACCCATGCCTCTTCCCATACCAGCTGGCATCTGAGGCGCTTGTTGTCCAGACTTGGGGTTCTTGATGGTCTCGTCAACAGACAAGATGAGACAGGCAGCTTCACACGCTGCAGTCAGAGCATTGATCTTCACTACGCTAGGCTCCCACACAAATGCCTCGAAGTTGTCAGACACGTCTTCTTTGGTGATGTCTACGCCGTACCACTTGTGACCTGGGGATCAAAACATGGGGGGATCACGTTAGTATTTCAGGTCCAGACTCATTGTTAGCAGCTCTTAAGCATTAAAGCCATAGACCACATAAAACAACATGGTGCTCTTTAATGAATAAACACGAAATGGGATCTTCAAAACTGTTGACAACTTTTTACCAGAACCTACGAGAGAGCGTGAAAATACTGTAAAGTATGCAATTTGCGTGACTATTTATGTTTATGACGTCAGAAACATGCAAAAATTAGTGTGAAAATGTTGTGCAGGTTGCATAAATCGAAATTTCTGATCACTGCTAGAGAGCTAGTTAGGTTTTGAGACAAACTAAAGTTATTTAGGTAAGTTCCGTCAAGTATTTTGTGATATAAATGCTTATGTTTTTCCCTAGCCTATGCCTTTAAGGGATCATTCTTCCAACAAGAGCTACCTATCTTTGAGCTTGGGGTCTGCTAAACCTCAGATCATACATTGAAACCCATACAGAAAAGGTTTAATTCTGGCCTACACAAAAAGGTAGCAGCCCAGAACAGGCCATTCTGGGTACAAATACAAAAGCAACGTGTTGGTGTCTAATTCATGGATAATAGGATATGGTAATTATCAATTAGTATTCTAAATGATAAAAAGAAATAATAATAATAATAATAAATGAAAAGGTCTGTCTTGTAGTCGTTACCTAAATTCTCTATAACGTTAAGTTAATTTCATTTATAACTGTAACTCTAATTTGTCCCCAACTATAACGTTAACAGCTTTTCTAGACGATATATGTATTTTTTTATAATTATTTATAAAATTTATATTTTACTTATATTTACTCATTTATAAATAAAAGGTTAATTTTATTTATTATTTCTCTCACCTCGTCAGTTAATAGTTGTTGTTTTTTTAGTCAGTAGAAAGTAAAAAAAATCTTTCAAAAAGTAACGTTATAGTTAACGCTATGTTAGCTTCAATTTTTGTTAATCTATAACTATAACGTTACTTTTTGCAATGTTGTTAATCTATATTATAGAAATAACCAGTTAACGTTAACGACTACAAGACTGATATTATTAATGTATTTTTAATGTACAGATAAATACAAATAGAAGTAATTTTAATATTTATTTTTTCAAATTTTGAAACCGATGATAGTACATTTTATATTCTTAAGTGGTAAAAATATCGCGTTTTTATTGTGACAGTGATAGTAAACTATAGCTCTCTGATTGGCTAGAGAGAACCCACTAGCCAATCAGAGAGCTAGTTTACTGTAGCTTTCACAATAAAAATGCAATTTCTCCACTGTCTCTACCTTTAACGGGTTTTTATTTTAAAAAAAAAAATAATAATAAATAAAAAAATAAAAAAAGTAATAACATTGTTGTGTAAACAAGGTTGGTATTTTGGATATAACACAACATGAAAAAATAGCGGCAGTTGGAGAGAGCAACAAAGTCAACAATCAAATCAGATTTTGAAAGTTTAAAGAATTTATCAGAATTTAAAATAAGAAAATTGAAAAATTTAGATCTGCTGCAAATAAAAAATCATTGACGATGGCAAGAACAAGAAAAAATAAAGGAAATATTAGGTGCAAAAATATGAAAAAAAATAATAAAAATAATAATAAGAGTTTCAAGAAGGACACAGGAAAAAATAGAACACTTAAGTTAATCACTTCCATTAAGAAGCTGAACAGAAAGTTAGGTAAAGATCTTCAGATTAGTTCAGCTAGCGAGCAAACTGACGCCAACATAGTGATGCATGTGCTAGAGTGGATTGGAGAGACAAACCAGAGTATACTAAAGAAGAATACCCTACAGGAAAATGATGTTAGTGTGGCACTTTACTTAACGTTGCCACAGAAATTGGCTCAGAGTATTGACTTTAAAGTGACACAGATAATAGGAGCCAAGCAGATGAAAAAAGACAATTTAAATATTTGTTAATAGTAGGACTTCTTTACACAGTTTATTTTATATTTGAACGTAATAAAATGCTTTTCCTTGGGCAACAATAAATTTTATTTTTCTGTTCTTTTTTATTTTAAAGAAATTGACCACAAGAATTCATTAGCAACATAATTAGGGACTTACATAAATAACTTCAGTTTGTCTCAAAACCTAACTGCAGCGCCGTAGAAGTGATCAGAAATTTTAGATTTATACAATCCTCACAATTTTGGCATGTTTCTGGCGTCATTAACCGGAATAGTCACGTAACTAGCATAATTTACAGTATTTTCATGCTCTCTTGTGGGGCCATTTACATTCTGGTAAAAAAAAGGGTGCAACACTCTGTCTAGGGGCCACAAAGTAACACCTTGGTTACGCCCCCTTTTTTGGGCCTGAGGGTCTATGGCGGACTTGCTGTTATGGCCAGTCCAAGCCTGGATGTTTGGGTAGTTTTTGAGGATGGGGGTTGAAATAGAAATCGTAGGAGGAGCATGTGAGGAACTTGACTATAGTAATGAAATACTACAGTTGGCTCAATGAGTGATTGAGTGTGGGCAGGGCCAGGCAGGGCACAGCTGACAGAGAGGTTCCGCGAAAAAATGGCTGACTATTAAGCGGTACTTTTTTAAAATACAATGTGGACCAACAATGCAGGAGATTTAGACGACATATTCTATTTATATTGAATAAAATATGCTTTTTTTATTATTACCTATAATATGTTTAATATAAATAGAATATAAGTCATCTAAATCTGCTGCATTGATGGTTCAGATTGCATTTTAAAAAAGTTCCGCTAAATAGTCAGCCATTTTTTGCAGAACCTCTCTGTTAGCAGTGCCCTGCCCACACTCAATCACTCATTGCGCCGACTGTACACATTACTATGAACTACCTGGGCCAATAAAGATTCGTATTTGTTTTTATTTGGTTACATACCTTGTGCGTGCTTCTGTCTAAGCTTATTGAGAACATTGGTAGCATCAAAGCCTGCGTTGTCACATAATTGTCTGGGAATGATTTCAAGTGCCTTGGCTACAGCAGCGATGAGAAGTTGCTCCTTGCCAGCGATAGTACGAGAGTGGTCACGTAACATACGACTCAGCTCCATCTCAATAGCACCACCACCTGGAATATACATATTATTATTTATCAAAACTGCATTACATGGTAAAATAATGTTCTCTCTCTCTCTCTATTTTTTTTTTTTTAAAGAGTACATGTTTATAGGAGCATAATAAAATTGTGATACAGTATTTAATGCTGCTATATGCATTGTTTCAATCTGGGTTATAAACAAACTAACTCTACATAAAGAGGAAGTTCAGGGGTTACAACATGGCTTCTTCAATATTAGATAATGAGAAGAACTGTTCATAAACTCACATATGATGACTCAAAACCCTTCCGTAGCCCCGCAAACTCGTGATCATCCTGCGAGATATGCAACCTGTCCCATATCTTTTACGTCATAGTTACGGCTTTACTATTGACTAATAAATGAACAACTGTTTTGAGGCAGACTATAAGCAATTTTGCTCACATCCGCTTCCATTTTAACATACTGCACTTACGTAGTAAGTAGAAACGGAAGCGGATGTAACAGAAATCAATTTAAGTCGGCTTCCAAACAGTTATTCCTTTATTAGTCAATAGAAAATGTTGTAGCACGTTGCATATCTTGCAGGATGAGCGCAAGTTTAAGGGGCTACCATGGGGCTACAGAAGGGCTTTGGGCCATCATATGCGAGTTTATAAACTGTTCTTATTATCTAACATTGAAGAAGCCACGTTGTAACCCCTGAACTTCCACTATAAGGCGTTTTCTGGACCCATTTTCATATAATTTCTTTCTTTCAATTTTGCATTGAATTATCTGATCTGATATGTAATGTATACAGATTACAGAGACTGGAGAGGTACAATAACATATATTTGAGTTCAAATGAAGTTACCTGCTACGACAGCATCATTCTTGAGAGTTCTCCTGACGATCATGATGGCGTCATGTAACGACCTCTCAGTCTCCTCTAAGAACTGCTCGGCACCTCCACGTAAGACCAGAGTGCACGTCTTTGCTGTTGTGCAGCCCTCAAAGATGTTGTATCTGAAAATATACACAACAACAATATTTAATATCACGAAATACAGTAATATATATTAAGAAAATAAAAATCAATCATGCGATGAGAGAGAGAGAGAGAGAGAGAGAGAGAGAGAGAGAGAGAGAGAGAGAGAGAGAGAGAGAGAGACAGAGAGAGAGAGAGACAGACAGAGAGAGAGAGAGAATCCATGAATTATCAATGAATTAGAAACTACCATGTTGATTTTGTATTTATTTTCACGGTTATTTGTTATTTTACACAACTGACATCACAATGTACCCCGCCAATCAGTCACCGCTCTGGTCACGTGATAAATTTAAGCCCCTTCCTCAAGTTCTTTACCACTATCACGGCCCCATCAGTACATTGTGACGTCAGATGCGTGAAATAACCGTCAAAATGAAAATAAATACAAAATCAACGTGTTGGAGTCTAAGTCATGACTAATAAGGTATGGTAATTATCAATCTAGTATTCTAAATAATAAAAAAAGTAAGTTGAAAAGGGCTTTAAGGAGAGCTTGCATGAGACAATATTCTGACATTGACCTCAAATCAAACATGAGAAGCATTTATACATGAAAGAGCTATGCACTTCAGCAAGCTCTATACTTAGTTGTTGTTTTCTTCCCTAAATAAAATTTGTCCCTGTGCCTGATTAATGTCCACCTGAACAAGGCAGGTGTCCAAGGTCACACACAGAGGTTGCAGTTGCTCATGTCGCACACTTATGACTCATGCACCCTCCATGTAAGAGAGCGGATCTAAGGAGTGTGCTTTAAATACATACATAACCAGAAGAAAAAAAAGTTTCCTCACCCTTTCAACATCTATGAAAGATTTTTTTTTTGTTTTTTTTTTTTAATATTATTTAACAATCTATGCCATAGATTTGATCCCATCTCTCAACACTTACAGTAAGGCGATGAGTAAATATCATGCAAACTAGAGGGAATGAACAATAGGTGTGCTTTGATAAAAGTCAAGTAACAGGTAAAGAAGTGTAGCAGTGAACACCTCTTTTATTGTTATGCATCAACTGGTATTGGTGTGGTACAAATAAGTAAAATAAAGTGAATCTTGTTTTTGAAATAACTTGCTGTATCTTATGCAGTTACATTAGTTAAACCCCAATAACAATTGTCTTACCTCTCTCCTCCAATCTTGATTTCCTTGAAACTCTCACACAGCCCCAAGTTGGCGTCCACCAGATCATGTACAGTGGACAAGATGGCTCCTCCACATGCCTTCATGGTACGCTTCAAGTCCTCTTCACCCACACGACCAGCGCAGAACATGTCTCTGTCAGCGAAGTACTGAGTGGCTACGTCACCAATGGGAAGTTTACTGAGGACGATCTTTGCTCCGCTAGCGTGGATCTTGTCTAACTTCTCGTACAGGATACTCCACTCAGCGTCTACTACCTTCTGGTACTCCTGCAAGTTACAAAATAATATCAGTTTTCAATAGGGTTAAGTCGACATGGCTGGTTGCACGTTAATCATAGGTGTACAAGTGCTTAGCATGCATTGATTTCAAGACATTTTTTAGTTTAAGTAAAATTTATTCTCAATTTTCATTTTTTTATTTGCCCTTATAAACCACTGAAAAAAGATTAATGTAATAAGTACAGCTCTGGCCACTAGTTTGAGAATGGGGCAGCGGCGGCCTCAGCGTTTTCTCATAAAGATAACATAGTGTGGTCGTCTACACAGATCATTCTCAAACTAGTGGCCAGAGCTGTACCTTATTCTCTCTCTCTCTCTCTCCCTCTCCCACACACTTTATCACATTTCAATGATTAGACATAATGTCACATTGTTGAAATAATGACAAAACAAAAAATATCGATGTTGTAGCATTTTGTTTTTGTTTTGTTTTTATCACACAAAGCAAAATGTGAATCTTGTTTTTGTGTCTTGAGAAGCAAATTGTAAGTCATTTTCGAACATAATGTAGACGGAGCTCAACATACTTATTTTTCTTAGTGACAAAAAAACAAGTTACACATTTTACTTCCACTGACAAAGAACGAGCTACACATATTGGTCGATACAACATTGATATATAGAGGGCTACGAGGAATTTTGGTACTACTGCAATCTCCTCGATTGCAATTTTGGCACATCTGTATTCTCCATGCTCCCCTCTTTTGAAACATCATTATACGCTTAACCTGCACAGATGTGCCATTAGTAGGAGTGGTAAAGATTGCACATGTGCCAAAATTGCATCCACGGAGATTGCACAAGTACCAAAATGCCATGTAACCCTCGATACCTATATTATAAAACTTCAAAATAAAATAAATAAAAACTCTTGGAAACTTATTAAAATATAAGTTGTCCCTGTGCCAGATTAATGTCCACCTGAACAAGACAGGTGTCCAAGGTCACACACAGAGGTCGCACTTGCTCATGTCGCACACTTATGACTCATGCACCCTCCATGTAAGAGAGCGGATCTAAGGAGTGTGCTTTAAATACATAGGGCTATATACTTAACAAGTCCTAACTGCTAAATGCTAAGAACACCTTGAACAAAAAACATGTCTAGTATCCTAACATAACTAAATATCAAAGTTGATTTGGCCGGAATCATTGATTTCCAATTATTTCCCATTCACTAAATGACAACTGCGGGTTTATGACATCACAGCTTGCCTGTTTCCTCACATGTGGACTAGTGAGCGGTGACATCATAAACCTGCAGCTACCATTTCGTGAATGGAAAATATATTAAAAAAACAATGATTCTGGCCAAATTAATGTTGTTATTTAGGCATGTTTGGCTATTAGACAGGGTTTTTGTTCAACATGTTCTACGCTTTTAATTTTTTAAAATATATTTTGCACTCATCTACACTTATTTGATCCCAAATCTAACAAGAAAATCTTCACGTTAAAATAATTTTCAATTCAACTTCATCTAATCTATATCCTACTGCTTTGTATACATACATATCATGACGCTATAGTCCCTTTCTGGGTAAGCCAACAGCATGGGTGGTTTTTAGCCTGACCCAGTGATGGACCTCCACAACTTTCTATCCTGACTTTTTTCTCTTGCTTCCTTCAGATTCATATCTTGTTTCATACACTTTCTCATCTCATACTACCTACGTTCTTATTTTTCAAACATCTGCCAACCACTTCAGACCATGATGTATTAGGCTTGCCTCTATCTCTCCTTCCATCCACTCTACTATGAAATACCTGTTTTGCTATTCTTTCATCACCCATTCTCTCAACAATACCAAACCATCGTAACACACTGCTCTCATACTTCTCAGCCACCATTTCTTTCACTCCACATTTCTCCATCACCCAAGTATTCCTTATCCCATATAATCTTGTTTTACTTGCTTTGTATAATGTAATTAATATTTGTAACATCATACAGGTGAGTAAAGCCATGATAAACTAATTACCTGTACGTTATCCAGCCTAACTTCAGCGTTATCTCTCTCTGCCTTCAACTCCAGCTCAATGTTAAGCAGAGCAATCTTGGGGTTGGTGTATGTCTTAGGCTGCATCTCAAAACCAGCGTACGAGAAAGTCTTCTTGAAAGATACACCTTTTACCAACAAAGAGTCCTGGAAATAAATAAATATGCGTTGGATTAGTATAGTTCTCATTGTAGGATATATCGAGGAAAAGTAACTATCATGTTTAGGTATTGTATAATTAATAAGGAAAGGTTAAAACCATTTCAATTTGAATTAATCATCTAAGAAAAGGATAGGAGAAACCAACAAGCGTCTTACCACAATGAAGTCCGTAGCTTGGTGAAAATCTTGATGGCACAGCTTACCTAAATATTAACAAACTTAGTTAATTTGTAAATATTTGTGTAACCTGTGCCACCAATATTTTCTCAAAGCTACGGAACTCATCGTGGTAAGGCGCTTGTTGGTTTCTCCTTTCCTTTTTTTTTTATCACAATTAGGTATGATTAATTTGAACCAAAAGAATACCTTACCATAGTGAAGAGAGTCCCATAGTTTGGTGACAAATCTTGCTAGCACAGATATAAAAAACTAACGCATTGTAAATATTTTGGCAATAAACTATGAGAGAGATGGGGTGTGTTATGTCTTCATCAGTCATTACAGATTCTGTTTCTCTTCGAGTCTGTATAAGGACTGATGCATCTCTCTTGGAATTTATTGCCGAAATATTTACAATGTGTTAGTTTGTTATATTTATTCTAGCAAGATTTTCACCATACAATGGGACTCTCGTCACTATGGTAAGGCCAGCGCTATTCTATCCTTTTGTCTTAAATTTATTTTAAAAACATGAATAATAAAAGGATTTGATAGAAAACTACATAGGCTATAGATTAGGAAAAATTGGGGAATGGGAGATAGTAATGAGCTTACAGACTGACAGAGTTGTCGTGGTAGAGCACATATTTATTTCTAGCCCAGGCCAAAAATATAGCATTTTCTTTATTACGGCATCCTTGTCAGTCTATCTATGCTCATTACAATCTCCCATTCCTCAAATTTCCCTAATCTGTGTTTTTCTTTCTAAAAAATCTATTTATGATCAATCATCGCATAGTGGATTTTTCCTTACTATTTATCATCCTTAAAACAAAATAAACAATAGGGGTTAAGTTTAGAATGCAGGGTGAAATTTAAACTCCTATCACCCAATTCAAACTCCCTTCACGGAAAAAATTATAGATATTTTCAACGTTTTTTAAGATCTTAAGAGCTAACTAGTCTGTGCCACCTAAGGATGTGCCTAAAAACTCTCCATTTAGTTAACATTACCCCACCTCCTAGTAACCTTGTGCGCTTGAGCGTCTATTGGCTCATGGCTTGATTTTGATTAATCGCAAACATCCGTAGGTGGCACGGACTGTATTTACTGTTAAAGAAATAACATTTATAACAAGATACTGTTTAAACTTTTTTCAACTAAGTTATTGGTTTGTACTGAAGAGGTACATCTATATATCTTAACAATTACTTAAATTTATGTTTTCCGTGTAGCTCTTTAGACATAAAGAACTTTGAAAGCAGGTCTATGATTAGGGTATGAATTTCTCCCCACATTTTCAATTTTATCCCAGTTGAATGTATGTACATAATAATAACAACTCACCTCCAAAGCTCCACCAGCCACTTTCTTAATTCCAATCATATCCAAAGGTAAAAGTTCATCTAATGCTAACACAGCATCCACGACCATCTTTGAGAAGAAACCTTTCTGTTGGGCAACTAACTTTGAACTGAGAGCAGTGGCCGCACATTTCTCTAACAGCTCTCGACATTGCTCAGGACTCTTACGTTCAATCTTGACTGCAAGACGATTGATGGCGTCTACTGACAGTTGACACGCTCTTCTCATTGCACGAATGATGATACGTGGGTGGACACCTTCCTCAACGAATGGTTTGATTTGTTTTAATATTTCTCCAGCTATAAGTACAACACTTGTTGTTCCATCTCCAACCTGGGAACACAAAAATAAGCGTTTTTTTTTTAATTTAAATATCTTTAGTGTTAGACAATAAGGTCATACAGGAAAATAAATGTCTAACTTTTTTTGCATGCTTTTTTTGGTGTGCAGGGAATTGTGGTTTTTCAATATCTCTAATGTGTCTACAGTCAACTGTGGTGACTTTGAACACCCAATTATATCTCTCTTGGGGGCTCTTTTTAGAAATTTGAAGAATCTTACTATTATTCCAATTTGTTTTGGATCTAAATGACATGTTTCAAAATTTTGAAATGAGTGCCCAAAGTAGAGATAAATGGGTGTTCAAGGTCACCCCAGTTGACTGTACTATTTTATTATTTTATTTTTTGGTATTATTATTAGTATTTTTGTAGTAGAATTAAGTTGTTGTTTTTTTTTTATCTAGGGAACACTATATAGCAATCTAAACCTAGTTTTCTGGGTGTATGCGCATGACGTCATACGCATACAATATGCAAATGCATACAGTAATAGTTCTGTTCATAAACCCTGTTTACTTGCTACAAAAATGCGGAACATATTTGAATAACTAGTTTATCATCATTTTAGAAGCAGAAAACAAGGTGTATGTACGAACAACAATATTTGTTAGTGCATATCGTATGTACCGGTATGCAATATTCCTTCGACTTCTATGACTGAGCAACTTCCAGTTACCTTTTACTCAGGCAAGGGATAGATACCTATTTTACAATATGAAATTAGTGGGCAAACTCAATTTATATACATACACAGCTACATGTACACACACAATTAAATTCATATCATACATACCAGTAAAAAAAATATGTACATACATTAAAGGTATGAATCATCATAAGTCAAAAACCTTGTTTATCCATGCATGAAACTTTAGGTTCCTTACTACCATTACATAGACATTTTATTTAGAATAATTACCTAACAATTCCAAGTCAAATTAAACAATAAAAACACAATTTTAATTAAATATTAATTGTTAAAAATAAACTTACCTCTGCATCTTGTGACTTAGCAATATCAACCAAAGTTTTAGCTGCGGGATGAACAATATCCAATAATTTCATAATAGTAGCTCCATCATTTGAAATTGTAGTTTTACCATTACGGTCTACAATTAATTTATCCATTCCTCGAGGTCCTAAAGTTGTTCGAACAGCCTCGACAACAACTTGACATGCATTTATATTGGAAACCAACTGAGGTTTACCCTGAGCATTCTCAGTTCCTTCTTTCAATAAAATGATTTGTGGTTGCTAAAGAAAATAAAAATTATAATTAATCATTAAAATATATTATATTCTTTAATATTATATGTAAATCATATTAATTTAAAAGTATTTTATAAGAAAAACATGAAAATTTATTATTAAGGGTAGGGTTTGATCTGACAGATTAGGGCGTTTTATCACATGTTTAAATTTTCACTAAAAACAGATTTAATTTCCAATATTATAATTTTAAATCAATTAAATATGATACATAAATATGTAATATATTATTTAATTATAATTAAATTGCATGATGGCTTCAATAAATACGGATATTTAATAATTTTCTTACCATTTTAATGCCGGTGTATTTTTCACTGATCACAAAATTTTCAATATGGCGGAATGCGTAATAGAAAAATATGCGGTAAAATTTAAATGCCTTTTCCAGAACTTTCTATAAAAAAATTGTGCGCAAAAAGTACTTCTTCGTATTTGTATGCAATAAAAAATAAGGAGAAAAAAAGCAGGGGCAAAAAAAAATAATGATATATTATAAAATTTACTCAATTAAAATACCACAATTAATAATTAACGTTTTTATCTTAAATTCATTTAGCTCGTTTCAGATTTCAATGATGGATGGGATTCAAAATAAAACACATTTCATTTTACATCAATTATCATCTATTTTGAACAAAATTGAACTACGAAATAATAAAGGAAAAAAAATAATAATAATAATTGTATTTTTTATATCTTATACAATATTATTACTATAATAATGGAAAAAAATTAATAAATAAAAAAAACTATCCATCAAAACTTTTTGTCTTAAAATCTATAATAATTACATAATAATATAAGTAGTATAAAAAATGCAAACACAAAAAAGGCAGATTTTTTTTTTTAATTTTTATTTATTATTAAATTGCTAGGAAAAATGTTAATTGACGCTGTTGTTTTTTTATTTTGATATTTTTTTATATATATATACACAACGACGTTTTTTCTTTCTACGGAGGCCTGAGAATTTTTATTATTATTGATTATTTATTAATATTATAACATGCAAAAAATTTATACAGCAAAAATCTTATTATAATGATAATTATAGCTACACAATTATTATTAATTACAAAAATTACAAGATTTATTCTTTTAACTGATATTCTTCAAAATGAAAAAATACAGAATATGTTATTTAAAAACTCAGATTGAAAATTTTGTACATAATGTATGAAAAAGAAGGTAAAAATATTATAATACTATATTATGTTAGTAATGTGCTAAATGATTAAACTAAAATTATGTGTATATAATTAATTGTAGGTGATTTAATCAAGATTTATTATACAATATAGTTCTTAGCATAATTGTGTTAAATGTATACCAAATACGGAAAGAGAAAAATCAAATTGGATTTTAATATTTTGGTTTAAAAAATTATTATAAAGGCTAGAAATACACTTTAATTTTTTTGTTCCCTGTTGTAAAAGTTTCTTATAATGGCACTTTAAGATGACAATTTGTAAAATCGTTTTTTTTTTTTTTTTTCCTCATTGAATTTACAAAAATGTAAGAATTTGAATGTATGTATTTTAAATTTATTAATCTTTGCATATTCCTAAAGGGATTTTACTTCTGGTGTTCACAGATTGATTGATTTTTTTTTCCGACAAAAATAAATACGTAATAATTATGCTAGCTCAATTCAGCAACATTTATGCATAATAATTCATATTATATTATACAGTGATTAATGTGATTATACTACATAACATTATATTTAAGATATACAGCATAATTACTTATGTTATTACAAAATAACAACATTTGTGCTCTATAATATAGGAACTATCAATGTAGCATAAATTACATAACTTATATACTTTTAACACCCATAATAATTTGCATAAAATTGTCAAAAAATCGTAAGATGTAAAAATATGTTTCCTTTAAGTATTAAAGGCATAGAACACCTTGAACAAAAAATTTGTGTAATATCCTAACAAACCTGAAAATCAACATTGATTTGGCCGGAGTCATTGATTTCTAAATTATTTTCCATTCACAAAATACTACTGGCGGTCACTGACGTCACAGCTTGCCCGGTTTACGAGAGCGTAAAACAAACGAGCTGTGACGTCAGTGGCATTTAAATAAATTAGAAATCAATGACTTCGGCCAAATCAACATTGATTTTCAGGTTTGTTAGGATATTACGCAACTTTTTTGTCCAAGGTGTTCTACGCCTTTAAGGGAAAATTGATTCATTTTGTTCAAAGATGGATTTTGCAAATTGTCACTTAATTAATCAAAATTTAAATATGAATTAAAACATTTATAATAAAATGTTTATATTTGGCATTTACATACATTTTTAAATAATACCATATGAACTAATTTGTAAAGTATAAATTTAATGAAATAAATTGAAATCGTGGAATGTAATATCTTATGATTAAAATCGGAGGGTTTATAAATTAAACTATAATGAGGATTAAATATTTTTTAGCATCATCAGTATTTTGTTGTTATGTATTATACTAAAATTATTATTTAATGAGGTAATGATTTATATGGACCAGAATTTTATAAAGCTGTAAATTTTTAAAGAGCATTTAAAATTAAGTGGCAAAATATTTTACAGTTAAAAAAAACTTTTTTTTTTTTTTTTGAAATGTTGTAAATTTTTGTAACACACAATACTAACAAAGTGCTAGCAGACAACTTTGTGTTCTTGTCTTGATTTAACATGCCTTCTTATGGGTGAATTATGCAGCTAAATGAATCAAGTTTACAAATTTTCTTCACACTGAAACTTTTACTATAGCTTCCTGAGCCTTCTTTTAATTTTCTGAATTTAAAATCAATTGGAAAAAACAATAATTTGTAACCAAATTGGTTGAAATTCAGGAAAACAAACAATTTGTAGCTCAATTAGCTATAGTAAAAATATCAGCATAAAAAAAAATCAATAAATCAATAAATCTTTTCCAAAACAAGATGAAAGGTATTTTTTAACTGGAAACGCCTATTTTACTCGGATTCTAATTTAGACGAATGTATTGGGCGCAAGCCTGTTTTTGGTTGACAAATAAATAAATAAATAAATATTAACTTCAATATTACATTGATCACCTGTAAAATTTTGGTGTTTATCTAGTGAAAATTGTTTGAGAAAAAAGGGTGTAAAAATCTCTTAATTTTTTTAATCGACCAAGGTGCAGTTTTATATTTTGCCACAAATTTTAAAAGCTCTTCAATGTGTATTATTTTCTATATTTTTTAAAAAAAGAGTAAAATCTAAGTTGATCAGGTTAATTTTTATATGTTTTAACTACCATAATTTGAACCTTCATGAAAATTAGATTTTACTCAATTTTAAAAAAACAAACTTCACATATCATAATATACTATGGACTTTATGCTGCATGTATTATCATAAATATGAGATCTATAGTTATAAAAATAAAAGCTAAAATGGCATGCATCTTAAAAACTATGATGTTAATATTTATATAAAAGAAATTTTATATTAAAAAAAAAAAAAAAGTGGAAGCCGTTTTAATTTTTTTTCTTTTTTCAATCTGAGTTTTTTTGTTTTAAATTATTTTTTTCATTGAGTAATTACTATTATTGCAAACATATTCACTATTATATAGTGCAATTATTATCAATTTTATTTAAGGTGTACAGAATTTTTTTTTCATCCGAGTAAATTTTTGTTTTAGTAAATTTTCTGAAAAAGACTCATTTTGTTAATTAAATCAATTTTTTCTATAATGATTTTAGTTCATTTTTTAAAAGTTTTGTTTCTTTTCTAATTTATTAAAGTAAATAATTGTAATACTGGAATATTAATGTTATTTCAACTCCTTAAAAAACTGACAAAAAAGAAAATAATGAAGTTTTTCTATTGAATCTTTTTAATTGTCAATTTTCGTAAAGTTGATATTTTTTTCCTGTAAGTTTTAATCTCATTAAAGAACTGCTAAAAAAAAAAATACTTTCAGTACTCTAAAATATGATGAAAATTGAATAAATTAATTTGAAAAAGAAGCCAATATTTCAGAAAATTATTAAAAGCTAATAAAGCCGATTTCTGAAGAAAAAAAAATTGTACATCTTAAAATATCCATTAACCACCAAACTACCTTTTTCTTTATCTATTAACAAAATACAACAACACAAAAACCATGGAAAAAACATAAAAATATAAACAAAGCAAATTAGACCCTAGCATAATTATAACATTTTTTTTTTTATTGTAAAAGAGCTTATTTTTTTTATTAATTTTTTCCTTCAAATCCTATGTTTCTAAATGAATTGCAGATTAAAATTGATGGTAATTGTAATTACTAGAGATGGATTGAAAATTACTTAAAACTAATATAAAAATAGTTGATGTACAAAAGAAACAACCACATTTCATTAAAATTGTTCAGAAAAAAAAAATTGCATTCTGAATAGCCATAAAAAAATATTAGGTACTTAAAATTTGTGCAAAAAACAACCAAGAAAAGTTGATTTGAAAAAAAAAAAAAAAAAAAAAAAAAATCTGTCACAAGCTAGAAAACTAGCATAAGAAGATAATAGTGAAAAAATAAACAAACTGACAGCTCAACAATACTAACAAAGTGCTAGCAGACAACTTTGTGTTCCTGTCTACATTTAACATGCTTTCTTATGAGGCAATGAAGCAACTATAACTTGAGTTATAATTATTTCTCAGAGCTGAAATATTTACTGAAGCTTGCTGAGCCTTAAATGCTTTTGTTTACCAGAAATTCAAACAATTTAGTTCCAAATTATCATTAATCCAATTGACTTCAAATCCAGGAAAACAAAAGCTTTAAGACTCAGCAAGCTACAGTAAAAATTCCAGCTCCAAGATAATTTTAACTCAAGTTATAGCTGCGTCAATGCCCCATAAGAAAGCATGTTTAAATGTAGACAGGAACACAAAGTTGTCTGCTAGCACTTTGTTAGTATTGTTGAGCTGTGGGTTTGTTTATTTTCTTACTAAACCTACTTTTACAAGCACTATAGCATCATCAGAAATGTTTAATAATTCTTTCTTTTTGGTGTTTTGAAAAAAAAAATGATGAAAAAAATATTAATAAAATTTCAAGCTCTTTTTTGACAATACAATAACATATTTAAAAAATACACAGATCTAATTGTATATGAAAAAAACACAATACATTATATTATAATTATTTGCATTATTATTATTATGTAATATCCTTAATATCTAAACAGCAAAACTTTATATTATTATTATCTATTTTTATCTAAAAAAAACTTGCAAAAATTATGTTTTTTTATTATTATATTTTATACACACTAAAAAAATTTCATCTTTGGTACATACACTGTTTACATATAAAATGGCAATTTATTTTTAACCATTTTTCAATGTAAGAAAAAAACAGAGTCATCACTGGCTTTATTTTTATACATTTTTTTTATATAAATGTGTGTTATTAAAGCTTATTAAAGAAAATTGTATTTTAATTTTTAGGCGCATTAAAAAAAAAAAAAAAAAAAATGAAGATTTTTTAACAATATTGCACATTGATTTTGTTTCAATTTTTAATGGAAATGAGGGACAAATTAGAATTTATGTCCTTTTTTTTAAAAATTGTTTGATTTTTCATTAATTTTATAAGTTGCTAATGGGCTTCAAATATACATATTTCCTGATTTAATTTCATGTGATTAATTTTTTTAAGCAAAAATATCATACAAGTTCTTATAATTAGATTTTTTCCCCAAAAAACTTAATTCTTTAGGGATATATTTCACAAGAAAAAAAAGTTTTTACAAGAAAATTATTATGCCTAAATCTTAAAAAGCTTTTAATTAAGAATTAAATAGAGAATAAATTATATAATAAATTAAAACTGAAAATGAGGTAGAGGGGAGGATTTAATTAATAGTTGTAAAAGGCAGAAAAATATGATTTTTGTTGTACAGTAATATATAAAAATATTGCAACTTCAAAAAAAAAAAAAAAAAAAAACTTTTATGTAAATTTAAAGATGTTTTTCCTCTTTTATCTGATAAGTCACAGGAATGGAAATTTCTATCATAGAAAATTGTTACCATTGTTATTCAAAAGGAGGGAAAAAATCCTAATAAATTAATGAAAAATTGAACAAATGTTTAAAAATAGCATAAGGACCTAAAAATTTCGTTAATTTCCCCCATTTTTACAACAACTGTTAATATATATATTTTAATAATAATAATGAATACATAAAAAAAACATAGCTTTTAAAACAAAGCATTAAACTGGAAGAAACAAGGAAGCATTATACAACATCAAGCTAACTATTATATTTTCCGTTACTATACTATACATCAAAACTTTGCAACTAAAAACACATACAAAATCAACAAAAAAGTGTGTGTGTGTGTGTGTGATTTAAATTCTAATTATTCATAAAGCACAACATGGAATGAATTGTTTAGTACATTTTTTGTTAGCACACTATAATAAGTTGAAAATACTCTAATATTTTATTCTATTGTTATTTGAATATAATTTTTTTATGGCATACATTTTTATTATTTTGTTTATTGTGATACTAAATGTGAAATTATTGATATTATTTGATAGGCACAAAATTCTTTTTTTTTTTTTTTTTTTTTTTTAATTATTGCTTATTTTAAGGCTAGTTATGGGCAAACAAAAAGGCAAAATCTTGATTTTTAGTTGCTTTCTTAAGTGTTGAATATAAAAGTATTGTATCATAAAATTAGCATCGACAAAAAACATTTTTTTTTTTAAATGATAATTTTATTGTCAAAAAAAAAAATCGATATTTTCAAGTCAAAATGAAGATTTAATACTTTACAATACAAAAAGAATGAAAGATCTACACTTTACAAAGTCGCGGCTACCTGGAGCTTCTGCTATATAAAACAGGTGTGTGAAGCTCCAGGTAGCAGCAAATTTGTAAAGTGTAGATGGATCATTCTTTGGAAATTTGAAGTGAGATCAAAATGTGACTAAAATTTTCAGTTTTAAACAACAAGAGCTGTGCTTATAGAGTGATTGCATTCATACAAGTTGATGCCATAAGTGAACACTAAATAACATGGGACTGATATATGAAAAAAGACACATTTTGCCTTAAAAAAAAAATACTTAGCAATATTTTTTGAGAGTATCGATACTGTTAACAGGTTGAATTGATCATGATAACTGTGTCCCGAAAATTAAATTAAATTATTACATAACTTTTATACCAAAGGTAAGTGTACAACTGTTTTAATTCCCCATAAGAAAGCATGTTAATTCAAGAATATGTAGCCCATAGTCTTTACCTAGCATTAATTGTAAGGATTCTTAATCTCTATATATGTTTATTATCCCAATAAACTAACTTTTTTTTTCTGAAGACACAATGTTATATATATTTCAGAGATGCCATATTGTTGATAATAAATACATAAGCTAACATGGGAAGAAGAAAAAAATAAATAAATAAAATAAAACTTTCTCAAAAAAAGTCTAAACTAAGTTAAAAAGCTAGCGGACTCAAAAAAAAAAAAAGTAAAATTCATAAAGTGGGACGAATATACCCATATTAAAACTCTCAACCCTTCTGTAGCCTCAAAAACTTGGGTTCAAAACTACAAAGTAGGCAATTTTAGGAATTCATGACATCATCAATTCCAGGTCTACAATAGAAATTGTAGCGCGGGTTGCCTACTTTACAAGTTTTCTCTCCAGCTTGTAAGAGTACTGAAGGGTTAAGGCACAAAATATGTGTATGCATAATAGTCCTATTTCATGATTTATTACTGACATTTTTTTTGTTTTTGTCAGCAGCTTGTTAACCAGTTTAGAAGTTTTTTCTTCTTCTTTTTTCTTTAACGTGACAAAATATCATTGTTTTCTTCCACCCTATGCTTTACAATATAAACACTACCACAAAAATGACTACTGAAATATATATTAAAAGGATTAAAGCTTAAAACAGCTCAGTATTATAAATATATGCCATAAAAAAATTAACATCCAAATCTATAATATTTTTTAATTTAGAATTATTTTGTCCCTTATATTATATAAGATATATAGAAGTTATCATCATATGACACTTTATTTAGTATTAAAGGCTGGCAACATTGTTCTTTTTTTTTTTTTAAGACGAGCACAAACATAAAGAAGGCATCAAAAAACAATCTTTTCAAGATGTCAAATACGTATACAACAATTGAGCACCACCATTTTGAGGGTATAATATAAGTTTTATACATTGTTGTTTTGTTTTTATTATTATATTATATGTGTCACGTTTATATTTATGTAATACATTTCTATTTAATTAAAAATGTATTTCTTTTTTTTTTTTTAAGAAGAAACTTGCTAATTTTTTAAGATTTTTTTAAAGATTTTTAAAGATTTTTAATTTTTTTTTTTTTTTTTTTTTTTTTTTTTTTTTTTTTTTTTTTTTTTTTTAGAATGGATTGAATGAACAGTGTTATTTACATGACGCGTAAATTTATCGCACGTTGATGGATAAACAAAGTTGGAACATGAAAACAAATGGAGCTGTTCACACGTAATTTTCAAAAATAATGTGAACGGCTCCATTTATTTACATTGTCTCAACTTTGTTTATCCGTCGCCACGTGTCAAATTTACGCGTAATGTGAATAAGTCTTAACTATCAAATTTTATCAATAAGAAAAACAGGGAAAAAAAGGGAATATTGTTTAGTTTTTTTCATGTCAGGAGGTGACTTTAGCTAAATTAAAAAGTTATTTACTTCCCACCTAAAGTTCATAGAAATGTGAAACAAAAATTTAAGTAAAGCTTCATTTTTATGCTGTCTTTTAGTTTTTGCTTCATGTTTTTTTGAGCTTTAGTTATGGGAGTAAATGATTTGTGTAAAGTGGAGTAAAGTGTGGCTCAAGTCACCACAGTAGTATTATGCATTAATTCTTGCACTTAAGGGAAAAAAAAAAAAAAAAAAAGATTGATGTCAATTTTTTAAAATTTAGACAAAAAAATTACAATAGTGTTGTTCGTAAACCCTCTTTTTTACACCAAAAAATGCAAATTACATTTGAATAACCAAAGTAGATCGTCATTTTAGGAGCAGAGAACAGAGTTTATGAACTGCATTAATTTAAACAATGAATAACCTTTTCAAAGTTTTAATTAGTTTTGTTCAATAGAAAAAAAAAAAAAAAAAAAAACACATTAGTTCACTTTTTTTAGCTCTAAAAAAATTAGCAAGTTCCAAAATATAAACAGAAAAAAATACCTATAATTATTTATTAAAAATGCATATTGACAGCCTATATTATATATATTTTAATTGAATTCTATAAAAAGCAGGCAAAAATTGATTCAATTTAAAAATATTTTATTTTTTTATAGTGTCTTTGGTAAATTTTATACATTTTTTTCTATTTTAAAAACCATTTGTTTTTGAGACACACATTTTTTAATAATTGGGATATAGTTTAAAAGGTTTGTACTATATATATATATTATATACTTTTTTTAATTATATATTACAATTTTTATTATAAGGCAGTGAAAAAAAAAATTAAATTAAAAATTAAAGCACTTATATACATAACGAAAATTCGAAGCATTTTTTTAAGCAATTTTTTTTATAATACATATTTTTGACGTGAAAAAAAAAGTTTTAGTGCATCAATTATTACTGGGAAAATAGGAATTTCTTGTAATTCAATTACAATTATTTTTCCATGTTTAATTATGATGCATTTTCTCTTTTCAATTGATTGCATATAAGTTTTTTCATTAAAGGAGCTATTACTATAGCTTATTATTTTTATTTTTATATTGATATGAGGTCCATTTTTCCTCTATTTATTTTCATTGAATTTTATTAATTTTTTTAATAATTTTTTTATCAGATTTTTTTTCCTTTGTATATTTTTGAATACAGATAAATTAAAAATGAATTTCATAATTTATAAATAAATTAAAAGTAAAAAGAAAATCACATTATTTTCCATAATAAAAAGTTAGTATAATATAGGCCTACTATGAAATAATTATAAAAAATATTAGAACTTTTATAAAATATTAATTAGGAAAACTACTATTTGAAAAATAAATAAATAAATTAAAAAAATATCTTAAAAACTCATTTATACAAATCACTGATCTTCATTTTTATCAGAAAAAAAAGCTGGAATGATTTTTGTGTGTGCAGTTTTTCAGTAACGAAACACTTTATATGATTTTAAAATAGATTTTAATCATATAATAATATGATGTAAATAATATATGACGAAAGTTCTGTTATAAAATGAACTTTTTTTATAACAAAACACTGTGCCATGCGAGACTTTGACCTCTCCATAGAACCTCTACTGTGGTAAGGTCCTTGCTGGTTATTCTATCCTTTTCTTTAATATTGATCCTAAGCGCGATGGTTTTTTCCTTAAATTGATTTTAATCATAAGAAATATATTAAGGAAAAGAAACCAAAGTGGTTAGGTATGTTAAATTTGAAAGAAAACGATAGGAGAAATTTTCAATGGCCTTACCATAGTGAAGAGAGTCCCATAGTTTGGTGAAAATCTTGCAAGCACAGATATAAATGTTTGGTTTTTTATATTTGTGCTAACAAGATTTTCACCAAACTATGGGACTCTCTTCACTATGGTCACTATGGCATGGTTTCTCTTATCATTTTATTTCAAATTTATCATAAGAAAAATAGTATTTTACTTATTGATATAGGATAAAATAGCTTCTTTTTTTTAAAATAATTTAGATTTTTCTGAAGATCTAAAAGCTATTGACTAATAAAAAAGTGACTGTTTTGAAGCAGACTTTCAATGATTTCATTACATTACATTAATACTGATGCAGATGTCAGCGAAATTAATTAAAGTCAGTATCAAAAAAGGTTGCTCCTTTATTAGCCAATGAAGTTTTTGGAGATTTTTTCCTTTTTTTTTTTTCTTTTTTTTTTTCTTTTTTTTTTTTTTTTCTGTTATAAATTAATAAACATAAACATGGCATTATAATTCTTTAATATGACGTTTAAAAAAAAAATATTAAAATATTGATAAAATTCAATGAAAATTAACTTTCTACGTACTTATATAGTAGTGCAACACGATACCACATTAAAGAAAACAGATAATTGTTGTTGGACGATATACATTATGTTATATAATATAAAAATACTAAAGGATTTGTTGTTGTTACTTTGTGTCATGTCATGATGGCTCTTACGTTGTTGTTGTTGTTGTTGTGAGATCTGGCAACATTGGCTGATATAATGTGACAACACTGTACATGTATTCTCACTTGTTGTTTTATTATTCTAGATGTGCTGAGAAGTATTCTGCAGCATCGCCACGACAGATTGGGCACGTACGATTGGACTGCAAAATAATAAATAATAATTTAATGTTAGGTTTGGTTATAAGTTCTAGGGGTGACTTTGGCTTATTTTTCACAAATTATGTATGTCTTTAAAGGGGTAGAAAACCTGGAACAAAAAAACGTGTCTTATATCCTAACATAAATATCAACGTTGATTTGGCCAGATTCATTGATTTCTTAATTATTTTACATTCAGGAACTGTCAGATGCAGGTTTATGATGTCACAGCTCACTGGTCCACGTGCACGGAAACAGGTGAGCTGAGACGTCATGAACCTGCATCTGACATTTCATGAATGGAAAATAAATTAGAAATCAATGAATCTGGCCAAATCAACGTTGATATTTAGGTATGTTAGGATATTAGACATGTTTTTTGTTCTACACCTTAAGTAAAGCTCATATAGGGAGTGGGGGGTGGGGGTGGGGGGGAGGTTTTGCTACAGGTTTTTGCTGCTCCAAGAAAATTTTAGTCGGCTGGAATAAAATTGCAGGTGGCAAATTGCAATGTTGCCCGATGCTTAACAAAATTAGGGCTGTCAAAATTGTCAATCTGACAGCGTTTTTCCCTTCCCTTGTCCACCCTGAGCTACCCTTCAGCCAATCAACCCTCACATACCGCCTGCTCTCCATCGATCCAGCTGCCAGGCTGGCTTTGAATTTTTTTACTACCCTGGCAGTGTCCACAATTCTGCCAGCTGCGATACAAGTGAAGAACACAGAGCTACCACTCACTGCTGCTCATAGAAGCCATATAGTGATGCTATATCCTTATTGTATAGATCAGTGACCACAATGCTATAGCTAAAGCATAAGGGGAGGGTTGACGGCAGACCAATGTGTTTGCTCGCTATCGCCCACACTTCGCTCTTCCCATTTTGATCGGCTTTTAAAATTTAACAAAAGAAATTTTCATTTTTATTTTTCTGTAATTTGGAATTTCTGTGTTATTTTTGGCTCAACAGCTGATTGGTTTTAACATTGCACTCTAGGACCAAGCACAATGTAAAAGTGTCCATCATTCATCTAAAACTGTGCTTTACCCCGAAATACTTGATGAATATTTGATGAACTTTTGCACCCTAAATAAATATTGTTATTTCAGGAAATTAAATCTGGGGTTATCACTTTACTGGAGATGCAAAAAAACATGCAAAAAAAACTTCAAATGTATTTAAGTTACTCCACCTTGAAGATAACATGAAAATGTAAAAATTTTAAATTTTTAAATCAAATTAGAAACTTTTTTTTTTTTTTTTGAAATAAAAAATATTTTTAAAATAGGCCAGTGCTTTTATGATATGGTCCATAAGGCGAGGGAAATAATTATTTACAAGCTGAAACTTGGTACACGTATTCGGGACAGTGTACTGAACCACCAAAAAAAAGTTCCTAACTAACATCCGGGTACTTCATGGTCAAATTTGAGTTTGTCCCGGAAAAAAATGACTTTCAAAAAACATTTTTTAAAAACAAACTATAAGCCCTACATCATTTATTAAGATATCAATCGAAAGCTTACTTAACACAGCTTTCAGAAAAAAATACTTGACGTCCATAAAAAAATATTTAATTAACCTAATTTGCATAATTAATTTTTTTCATATTTTTTTCAAATTTCAGTAATCAGGAACTTTTTATTGGTCATCTTTTTCGCAATGGGGAATTCTGGTTACTTTTTTTTATTGCACGTACTTATTAATTGGTGGTATTTATTAATTTTCCTGACAAAATTTCATTTTTTTTCCTAACCGTGCCCCCTGAAAAAATTAAATTAGGTTTAATTATTTGAACCTTGGGGCGCTTGTTTTGGCCAAACTAGCGTAATACTGCGCATGCGCATAAGGAGACGTGTTTTTATAGCATGACTGTACTATTTTACCTTCCCCTATTAGCCTGTCCACGCTGCCCACGCCCCCTCCTCACCCTGAGCATCACGCACAAATTATCAGCTGTTTTTTGTTGTTGTTTTTTGTCAACAAGCTAAAGGGATAGTTTTAGAGATAATTCACTTAAATATATGATGTGATTAACTAATATTTAATGTGATCAACGTCTCGCACCTATTTTATAATTCAAAATCGGGCATAACAGTACATTATATGGTATTAAAAAATTTATCAGTCAACGTGTTAGGGAGGCCTTTGAATTTTCCCTCCTCCCTTCTCCCCAACCCTTTAACCTCCACATCATACTCCCCTCGATTGCTAGAAACATAACGGTACCTGAGCTAGACTTTGCGCTAGGACACAGCTGGCGCCATCTAAGCAACTACCCTTCAACTATAAATTTGAAATTTCGTTTAAAAATACGTAATTTTTAATTGCCGATTTTAATTAGATTTTAATTTTTCAAAAAATAATCGCACGTGTTTCCACATTACTATAGTTAAGCTTTTGTAAAAAAAAGTGTCAAAACAACATTTTGAGACTTACTTGAATTCCCCATTAACCTTCATATAAACGTGACGGGCAATTTTATAAGGAATAAGATGCATTTTGTTTCATCTCGTTAACTTGTTTCGTTTGCGAGCAAATGAGAAAAGAGTAGCGGTACATACCATAAAAACCGCCCCCCTTTACCTGCTAGTATGGGTAATACAATGCTAACAGATAGGGGGAAAATGCATATTATATGAAATTATAGCTTTCGCTCTTACTTTGAATCATTTTTAAATGGCAAATTAATGGCATCAAAAGTTTTCATTAAAAAACGGGTCCAAATGCCCAATTTTGAGTTTGTCCCGGAAATCAAAAAACACTTTACGTAGGTGTTGACGAAGTTACGTAATGCATTAAAAGAAAGATTTTTATAATATCTATTTACTATAGCAATGCACATAGTTTTTTGTTCTTTTTTTTTTTTTTTTTTTTTTTTTTGAATCAAAAAACAATTTAATTAATTAATTAAAATAATGATGAACAATTATTGTTATCAATTTTAATTTTTTTCTATTATAATTTTTTTTAAGTTTTAGGTTAAAATTTTACTTCAAACAGTTAAAAAAAATTAGTTTGGGTATTATGTTAGTTCATCAAGACATCATATAAATACTCAAAATCACCACGTTGAGTTATATAATTAATTGAATTCTGTTGTGCATAGAAATATACTATTTATATTGTGCGTTTATTATGGTTTAATTAAATTTGAAACAAAACAATAAAGTAATATACGTTTTGACATTTTACTTTACAAAAAAATAGAAATCAAAATAATTTACAGCATTGTTTTAAACTAGAAAGAAAAAATATCATAACCGCCGCGGAAAAAAATTAAATAATATAAAATAATTGTGCTATAGCTAATTGTCAACACAATTTGTTTAGTATATTATACAGCAACATCTATGCTATAAATATACATAATAATTAAAGGCTTTTATTGGGCAAAATCAGGTTAAAAACCTTTCAATTGACCACTTTCAAGGTACGAACTTTTTAAATAATTTGAAATTTTTTCAATGCTTTTCTTTATGTAAAAATCGTTTTCTTTACTCTTTGCAAAATAAAAAACATTTCATTTCAAGTGGTCCATTTCAACAGTACAGAGTACTGTCAATTACAATTAAAAATTGATACACAATTTTATCGGTTAGTATTTTGTTGTTTTTTCCTATTCGATTTTAATTTTTAAATTAATAATAGTAATAATAATTTTTAATTTTATGGTTTAATACTGTCATTTTATAAAAATATTTTTTAATATGTATTATTTTGATAAATTTTGATTTATAATCATTCATTGATATAATATAATATAATATATGTTTCTATGCACCTCTTATTTTAGTTATTTTCTATAACATCCTTATAATACTACAAATAAAAATAGTATTTTATGTTGTAAAACATAAATGGACCATTTGCAATAAATTAAATAAATAAATAAATTAAATTAATTGTTGCAAAGTGTAAGTGAAAACAATTTTTCTATAAGAAATGCATTAAGAATAGTTTAAATTATTTTATTTAGATCGTTCATTGCAAGTGGTCCATTAACGGTCCATTAATAATATGAATTTCGATGTTTTAATTTAGCATTGAAAAAGTTAAATTTTTACGATTTTTTCAATGCATTGTAAAAGAAAAAAGGTTAACAATTTGCAGTAACAATTTATATATTATATAAATGTTGCAAATAACTAACCAAAAAAGCATTTGAACTGCCTGGATTAATATAACTAAAAAACAAAACAATTAATTATACCATAGTGCAGTATCTGTACATAACTCAACGCGGTGATTTTGAGTATTTATATGATGTCTTGATGAACTAACATAATACCCAAACTGATTTTTGTTAACTGTTTGAAGTAAAATTTTAAGCTAAAACTTAAAAAAAATTATAATAGAAAAAAATTAAAATTGATAGCAATAATTGTTCATCATTATTTTAATTAATTAATTAAATTGTTTTTTGATTCAAAAAAAAATAAAAAATAAAAAAAAAAGAAAAAAAAAACTATGTGCATTGCTATAGTAAATAGATATTATAAAAATCTTTCTTTTAATGCATTACGTAACTTCGTCAACACCTACGTAAAGTGTTTTTTGATTTCCGGGACAAACTCAAAATTGGGCATTTGGACCCGTTTTTTAATGAAAACTTTTGATGCCATTAATTTGCCATTTAAAAATGATTCAAAGTAAGAGCGAAAGCTATAATTTCATATAATATGCATTTTCCCCCTATCTGTTAGCATTGTATTACCCTATACTAGCAGGTAAAGGGGGGCGGTTTTTATGGTATGTACCGCTACTCTTTTCTCATTTGCTCGCAAACGAAACAAGTTAACGAGATGAAACAAAATGCATCTTATTCCTTATAAAATTGCCCGTCACGTTTATATGAAGGTTAATTGCGAAAAAGATGACCAATAAAAAGTTCCTGATTACTGAAATTTGAAAAAAATATGAAAAAAATTAATTATGCAAATTAGGTTAATTAAATATTTTTTTATGGACGTCAAGTATTTTTTTCTGAAAGCTGTGTTAAGTAAGCTTTCGATTGATATCTTAATGAATGATGTAGGGCTTATAGTTTGTTTTTAAAAAATGTTTTTTGAAAGTCATTTTTTTCCGGGACAAACTCAAATTTGACCATGAAGTACCCGGATGTTAGTTAGGAACTTTTTTTTTGGTGGTTCAGTACACTGTCCCGAATACGTGTACCAAGTTTCAGCTTGTAAATAATTTTTTCCCTCGGATTTCACAAAGTCACTGGACTAAAACCTTTTCGGAACAAGAAATACCTATATTTTAAATTAATTAAATTTTATTTGAAAAGGTATAAGCACTTGTTTTGTTGGATGTAAATAACTTAAAAATAATTATTGTGAAAATAAAGTTTGTCTTTTGACTATTTCTGCTCCAAGTCTGTCACCTACTGCCCTACTGCTCTAATGTATAATCAAGATGTTACTTACTTTGAGCCACTTGTCGACACACTTGGCGTGGAACTCGTGGTCACAAGGCAGAACTCTGAGCATTTGTCTTGCCTCAAAGTCACACATACATACGACACACGACGTCTGGTCTCCTTGGTGAGTGTCACAGTTGAACCTGCAATCATCACAGGATTTTAGTTTAATATATTTTTTTTATTCAATAAACACTCATGGTGTACAACATAACATATATTTGCAAAATAAGAATATTAAATTAAATACATTAAACATTATTCTTGAGCATGTGCCGTTAGACTAATGCTACGATTGGTAAATTTCAGCAAATGATATTGATCACATTGCTCGATTAGTAATAATAATAAAAATGATATTTTTCTTTTATTACCATGAGGTGGAGTGACTTAGTCCCTATATGAGGCATATTTGCTACCCCATTTTGCACTAGCCCGATTAATGATTTTTATATTCTGAGACAATAGGATAGAGATAGGACGAGAGAAATTAGAGCACCGTGTATTGAGAGTTAATACAGAGCGAAATTCTCTAATTTTGATAGTATAATGGAGTAGGGATTCAAATCAATTCACTAGCATTTTGGCTAGGACGTTTTATATGAAAAGAAATTAAAAGGATGGGTGATTCTGTGCAAAAGCTAACCAAACATACCAAATATCCTCACGACCCACACCTCTCGCGATCTAGCTGGACGCGCGTTTCGTCCATATCCGTTCCGAATTTTATGCACTAATTGTATAATTAATGCACAAAAAACATCGCGGGTCTCAGGCACTCATCAGCAGCCCACAGCAATACAATGTGCTCACCTGTACCAAGCATCACCGCTTGATACGTGTGGTTCACATAGCTCGCTGTGTGATAGTGAGAGAGCGGGGCAAAGTCGCGTGCCGAACGATGCCCGCCGCGCTCCCCCCTCCGCATTCCCCATTGCGAAGAAGCTAGCGGCTGGCCACCATCCTGCACGTCGTCTCATTTCGTGGTACACTTAAGTCCCTCGTAAATGTAACATCAAAGACGATGCCGCTTTTAAGGAAAAAGGGTAGAAATGCGTAGTCAGGTAAGAGCAGCGTTGCCACCTGCTCTTTTCTTGCTTTTGCTAAGTGAGAAAGTGATTGACATCTCACTTCATTATTTTTACTCTTCTTTGTATTCGCGAGCATGAAAACAACATAACAAATCTAAATAACTTAAGTAAAAAAAGCTTTTAAGACATAATAGCAAAATATTTCGTGTCTTTTACAAATAATATGCAGGTTTTGTTATCTGAAATGAGATGTCAATCACTTTCTCACTTAGCAAAAGCAAGAAAAAAGCAGGTGGCAATGCTGCTCTTACCTGACTACGCATTTCTACCCTTTTCCCTTAAAAGCGGCATCGTCTTTGATGTTACATTTACGAGGGACTTAAGTGTACATACTTGTATGCAAGGCAGATTTTGCACAGAAAGGGGAGGAAAAAGTAAAAGATGATAGAAATTAGAGATAGAAATATAAAACACAACCAAGTGTTGTATTTAAGGTATGCACTTACATAGCTCTCGCTTATTGGCATATAACTCGAATAGAATGTGAAAAATATTATTTACAAAGGAAAAAAATCGACATCTCTCGTCCTATCTCTATCCTATTGTTTTAGTAGCATTAACCGCGATGGTTTTTTTCACATATTTATATTTATCGCAATGTCGATTTTTTTCCTTTGTAAATAATATTTTTCACATTCTATTCGAGTTATATGCCAATAAGCGAGAGCTATGTAAGTGCATACCTTAAATACAACACTTGGTTGTGTTTTATATTTCTATCTCTAATTTCTATCATCTTTTACTTTTTCCTCCCCTTTCTGTGCAAAATCTGCCTTGCATACAAGTATGTACCACGAAATGAGACGACGTGCAGGATGGTGGCCAGCCGCTAGCTTCTTCGCATTGGGGAATGCGGAGGGGGGAGCGCGGCGGGCATCGTTCGGCACGCGACTTTGCCCCGCTCTCTCACTATCACACAACGAGCTATGTGAACCACACGTATCAAGCGGTGATGCTTGGTACAGGTGAGCACATTGTATTGCTGTGGGCTGCTGATGAGTGCCTGAGACCCGCGATGTTTTTTGTGCATTAATTATACAATTAGTGCATAAAATTCGGAACGGATATGGACGAAACGCGCGTCCAGCTAGATCGCGAGAGGTGTGGGTCGTGAGGATATTTGGTATGTTTGGTTAGCTTTTGCACAGAATCACCCATCCTTTTAATTTCTTTTCATATAAAACGTCCTAGCCAAAATGCTAGTGAATTGATTTGAATCCCTACTCCATTATACTATCAAAATTAGAGAATTTCGCTCTGTATTAACTCTCAATACACGGTGCTCTAATTTCTCTCGTCCTATCTCTATCCTATTGTTTTAGTAGCATTAACCGCGATGGTTTTTTTCACATATTTATATTTATATTCTGAGATACAGTGTATCACTTTGGCTGCGCCCAAAGGGTTAACTTGTATTTGGCTATTTTCGATGCTGTGTGTGCATCCACCATAACCTTAACATGTAAAGCTGAGTGCAAGTAAGCCCTGGATAAAAATGCAAGTACCGGTAACCCTTTTTTAAGACGACCTTGAAAAGCAAGTACGCCTTTTGGGCACAGCCAGGGCGATATAGACTAATCATCCATTAAGCATGAAATTTTTACAATAATTAGTTGGTAAAAAATGGAGTGAATTTTTATTCCATAACAGTAAAAAAAACAAAAAACAAAAAAAAGTGAAAAATACATAGGCCTACTATTTTGTAATAAATAGAAAGGTTGGACTGTGAAAATGTGTACACATATGACTTACTTGTAAGAAGGCAGTTGATCAATTTCTCCCCTGGCTAGCCCCCTAGGCTTGGCTTCTCCCAATCTCTCTGCAAGACTAAGCAATGCTTCATAGTTCTCAGCAGTATCACTGCCCTCTGGACTGCCTGAGCGATTAGGACCGTATGGCGAGAGAGGAGGGTTGGAGAACATAGCCCTGGAACATTACAGCACACATGAGTGTTATTTGTAGTATTTTTTTGATATTTTAACTAACACCTAATGTAATGCTCTAGTATCTATACTAGAACATTTGATCCTATTTACCAATAATCTGTACATTGGAGAATCTTCATATTTCATAAAAATGAGATTTAATGTGCTCTAATTGTTCTACCTACTGTTTTCTTTTATTGCACTTTTTTTTAAACATTTATATAGCCCCCAATGTATGATACATTTAAAAGAAAAGGATAAGAGAAACCATCAAAGGCCTTACCATAGTGAAGAGAGTCCCATAGTTTGGTGACAATCTTGCTAGCACAGATATAAAAAACTAACACATTGGAAATATTTTGGCAATAAACTCCAAGAGAGATGGAGTGTGTTATGTCTTCATCGGTCCTTACAGATTCAGATAAAAACTATGAGTGATCACAGTTTCTCATTTATAGTTTTTCACCGAGTCTGTAAGGAGTGACAGACAAAACACACTCTATTTCTTTTGTAGTTTAGCGCTGAAAGCTATCTAATGTGTTAAATTTTTACGACAGGAAAGTCCTTACCTGTCGATAAGACAATGTCTTGACTGGGACTGGGATTGGTGTAGCACAATAACACAAAATGGCAAGAAAAAAAAATGTGCTAGCAAGATTTTTACCTAGCTATGAACATCAAAATAGAAATGTACTTGTTGTTTATTTGTTGTTTTCTATCCTTTTCTTTGCTATATTTAAACTGTTAATTATAGTAAAATGTTGAAAATAAAGTACATATGGAGGAAGCTCCGCTTTAATGTTTTAAATCCACTTGACCTTGAAAAATACAAAAATTGTCGGATCGACCTCAAATGTCGGATATTTCCATTTCAGGTCATTTGCAGCAAAAAAATATTTTTCAAGCTCAAATGGACTAAGGACATTAAACCAGAGCACCCTCAATATATAAAGAAATAAAATAATTATAAATAAATAAATAAATAAATAAATAAATAAATAAATAAATAAATAAATAAATAAATAAATAAATAGTACTTAGAAAGATTTATAACACTTTGACTTGAAATTTGAAGCTCCTCTAGTTTACAAATTATTGAGAAACAAGATCAAAATTCTCCATGATAAGAATAGACTTTACTTACAGTACGTGCAGCCAATATCCTGGGTACGTAGTAGAGGGAGGTAATAAGGGTGGTCCTCCCCTCCATACCCCACGTCTGGAGTTCATTCTACGTAATGGTGGAGGTACAGCTGGAGGACTGGCTCTGCGTACTCTGGGAGGAGTCAGTAGTTCCATCTGTACTCCTCCAACACGACCCTGGAGCAAACACAAGAAAACATTTACATATATGATTATAGTATTGAAATGTATATCCATTTTGTATCTCGTTTTTTGTCACTGCAAGTAAAACTTTAGGTTTTTTTTTTTTTTTTTTTTTTTTTTTTTTTTTTTTTTTTTAGGAAGCAAAAATTGTAGCTCATTTCCAAACATAATGTAGATGGTACTCCAAGTTTCACATTTATAAAGAACTTTAACAGAGAAGTGACATTCCCATGTTTTTGGCAGACCTAAATATCGATGCCTCCACGTCAAGAGCGAGCATCTACACTTTCCAGATTTCCGACAAAACGACTATCTACACTTTCCGCTGCTGAGCATCTGCAATGTTAAGCTTATGGCAGCTAGTCGAGTTACAGTGCTGCTCAGAAAGTGTAGATAGTCGTTTTGTCGGAAATCTAGTCACGTGGCTACACCCTATACACAAAGTGATTTTATTGCCAATATCCTCTTCTGTTCCAGTATACAATACAATGGACATCAGATAATTTAATAAGAAAATAGAACAAAGATAAAAATATGAAATAATGGACCACAAATCGCCCTTGAAATTTATGCATTTTTTTAAGCTATTTTGAGCATTGGGTCGGGGGTCCGCAGAAGTAAAAAAACGTTTTTGACAAGTCATATTTTTGGCCTTTCTGAGAGCCTCACAAAAACATGGTTACAATTTAAGACAGTGAAATTATTTTTTAATAAAAGTTGGCAATTGAAGAGGATGGAAATTACAAAAGTAAACTTATGTCTTACCTCTGCCAAGAAGTTGGGTGGTGAAGGAGGCATTTGTGGCATTCCAGGTGGGCTTGTCAAAGGACGTCCGTGGCCTTGTTGCTGTTGCTGCTGTTGTTGAAGAGCTGCCATGGCGGCGGCCAGTGCTGCGTTACCATTGCCTCGGTGGTGGCTGTCCATCATGTCATTCTCAACTCGCTGGAAACAATGTGAAAATTATCTCAATTAAATTACTTAGTTACTACATTATATTTTTGGAAACTATTTTAGGGAAAAATCAAATGTGGGATACAGTCAACTGGGGTGAAATTGAAAGCCAATCACAGGCCCACTTTCAAACTGCTCTGTGTCTAGCGAGATAGGGAAAAGTGAAAGCTTGCATATGATTGGAGTTTCAATTTCACCCCCTAACTTTCAATTTCATCCCGGTTGACTGTAATTGATAGAATTTGATGGAAAAAACAGCAACTGTAAATCAATATTTAAGAAATGTTTTTTTCCTTTTATTTATATTATAATATTTAAGTAAAGGATAAGGGTCTGTGTATGTATAGAAAGGTTAAGGTCTTACATGGTACCAGGGGCGTATTCTGGGTGTTTTTTGGGGGGATCGGATCTCCCTCCCCCCCTTGTCAGGTCTGAAAAAGCATGGGGAATAGGGGGTGGTTCCCCCCTTTGCCTCTGCTCACTCTAGGCTGGACCCCTCCCGTTGCAAAATCCTAAATACGCCCCTACATGGTACGGAATTATGTTTATACATATGGCTGAAAGCTTTTGTCATTATCAAAGAAGAGATTTACTTGAGTACATGACTACACGCTGCAGTGTGATGTGCTCAAGTAAATCTCTTCTTTGATTGATAATGTCATTACAATGACAAAAGCTTTCAGTTATACGTAAGTAAGGCCCTTGTTGGTTTTTCTATCCTTTTCTTTAATATTCATCTGAATAGTGATAGATTTTTCCTTAAATTCAAAAGGGGAAAAAATCAACAAATAAAATAATTTGGGAATGGGAGATAGTCAGCTTTCAAAAAGACTGTCTCCCATTCCCCTAATCTAATATGTTTTCCTATCAATTCTTTTAAATTATTGATTAGTCTCCAAGCCAATTCTCTCAATCATATTTTTAGTTACCGGTATATTTTGGATATCTTATTGACTAATAAAGAAGCAACTTTTCTGAGGCTGACTTTAATCAATTTTGCTCATATCCCTGTAAAGTTGCCCTCAAATATGTTGCTTCAAGCAAATCTATTTTTTGATTGAAAATACCAATACGACGAAAAAATATTTTTTTAATTTTTTTTTTCCTTCTTTGTATTCAGAAAGTAGGTGTCTTACTGAATTGATTAACAAGTGACTTTGTAAGTGGAGCCAAGGTACTAAAATGCTATTATTAATTTTACCTGTTGTGGCATGGGCATATGTTGGAAATGAGGTGGTCCATGTTGAGGTGGTCCATGTTGAGGACCCCCATGAGGTTGCCCTCCGTGTGGATGTGGACCTCCTAGAGCTTGTTGTTGTTGTGGTGCAAATATGGGGGGCTGGGGAGAGGGGGGCATGAACTGATGATGATGATATGGAGGAGGAGGGCCAAATTGATGTGGCATCTGAAAACATACAAGCAAATCATCTTGTCAAATAAAGTATGCATGATATTGAGGAAAACATAGGTAACTAGTTTTCATGGCATATTCTGAAAGAAGTATCACCCTGAATTGATTAAAGGCCCACAGACACCCTGGCTTTTTAGAATCTACTAGGTACAAAAACAATTTCACAAGTTGTTAAAATCCGATGCGACTATTCCATCTAATTTAAATATTAAATTAAAGTTCGATCGTTGTTTGGCCAAGCAATGATCAGCTGACTTTTATACTTCGATTCATGTAAGTTTTTAGCTTTAATCAGCACTCAGCCACATTTTATGATCAAAATGACAAACAGGTATTGCCTTGTATGAAGTGGCAATAACTGTTAATGTAATTTTGGCCACCAAGTGACCAAATAGCGTGAGACGGTTCTGAAGATACGTGAAGCGGAGTACATAAGGGGGCGTGGCAAACTTTGATTCAATTTTTTAATTAGAAGAGGCGCACCAGCCCCAAACAATATTTTAAATTATTTTCATAAATAGTAGTACTAAATAGTGGATTAAACACAACTTCAAAAAACTTGGTGTCTGTGCCCCTTAAAGGTGGGTATTTGTAAGTTAATTAAAGTAGAGTTAATTAATTTTGAAAGATCATGATGAAATTACTGTTGGTACAGTAACGTTTAATTAAGCTTAAAAGTTACCAACCGTGATGTCTTATCTTATAAATGTTAGCATCAAAACCCGAAATTGACCCAAACTAGGTATTTTTGCTCATTTCGGCTTTTGGTTCGTCGCTTTTTGCCAAAACCCGGAATGCCACTTTATTTCGGCTTTTGGTCACGAAATTTTGATCCATACTAGTTTTGAGCATTTCGCAAAAAGCAAAACCCGGTGTAAACATTTATATCTAGTTTTGGTCTTTGAATTTTAACCAGAACTAGTTGTGGTCAAAATAGAAAAATCAAAACCCGAAAAATGAACATTTCTCAACTCAATTATTTGATATAAGAAAGAGAGAGAGAGAGAGAGAGAGAGAGAGAGAGAGAGAGAGAGAGAGAGAGAGAGAGAGAGAGAGAGAGAGAGAGAGAGAGAGAGAGAGAGAGAGAGAGAGAGAGAGAGAGAGATATTATATCACGACCCGTTAAATATAAAAAGTAAAAATATTTATTTTAATTTACAATAATAAGAGTGATATTATTATGACTTATGACTAATTTCCCTCATATTGGTTCAAAGTTCAAGTCCACCTTACTTTATCCAGTGATAACGATTTATTTTAAAATATTTCTTGTGCGTATATTCAGTTGACTGTTTGTCTCTGTGCTGAAAACATGGTTTATAACTGCATAATATTCGTTAGAAAGAGGATAAGAAAGTGTTTGAATTTAAAAAGTTCACAACACACGTATATTGTTGGTGCGCAAATTATAAGTGAACATTTGGTTAGTGGTTTAATGGATTAGCTTTTAATTTACATTTAATCGTAAGTAGCCCCTTAAAATAATAATAATATACTCTATTACTACCATTACTGAATGGACCACTTGCAATAAAATGTTTGTAATTGTTGCAAAAAGGGAAAATGATTTTTAATTTTTTTTTTTGTAAGAAATGCATTAAGAAAATTTCAAATTAATTTAAAAAGTACGCTCATTGCAAGTGGTCCATTGCTAGGTCAAACAGTAAGTTTATTTTTCGTATTGTCTCAATTTATATTCCGTATCTATAGCCATAAGATTTAGATATTTTGATCAGCGCATTCTAATCAAATTAATCTTTCAGACCATATATTTTGCATTTCATGTAAAATAATAAAATAATATTGTTTGAACGCCTAAATTATAATACCAAAACATCATGCATTTATAATATAATTATAGTCTTTTATCATTGCATAAAATTCTGAGTTGAGAAATGTTCATTTTTCGGGTTTTGATTTTTCTATTTTGACCACAACTAGTTCTGGTCAAAATTCAAAGACCAAAACTAGATATAAATGTTTACACCGGGTTTTGCTTTTTGCAAAATGCTCAAAACTAGTATGGATCAAAATTTCGTGACCAAAAGCCGAAATAAAGTGGCATTCCGGGTTTTGGCAAAAAGTGACGAACCAAAAGCCGAAATGAGCAAAAATACCTAGTTTGGGTCAATTTCGGGTTTTGATGCTGACATAAACATGTAATAAAACTAGACAAAAAGTAGAAAATCACACATTAGTCAATGCAGGATAATGCCTTCTTTCAGAATATAAACTAAAATGAACTCTAATTTTATTGATGTTTTTATGTTGTTGTTTTTTTGTCCACTTTCATAGTTTTCAATTATCATTTCATGCATCTGAAGGTCATTTGGAAAAATAATAATATTAGTGACCTTGAGTCTCAAATAAGAAAGAAAGAAAAAAAAATAGGGTGTACTTTTATTTCATATTCTAAAAGACGACAGATAGTGATAGATGTGCAAATTTCTTATTTTTGAGTTTCATACGTATTTTTAATTATTTTTTGAAAATACAAAAAAATGATGTAACTTATGCATAGGAAAGAGCTACCGACCATGACATCATTTCACAACTTTAAAAAATTAATTAAAAATACTTATGAGCTCAAAAATTAGCAATTTGTGAATCTATCAATTGAGGACAATGCCAACTTTTAGAATAGGGTGGTTTCATTCATGTTAAAGTCGACGTCATAAGCGAGTACTAAATAACATTGATTGGTATAGGAAAATGGCACATTTTGCCAGTTTAAAAATACTTCGCAAGTTATTTTGAGAGCATTGATGCTGTTAACAGCTTGAATTCTTCAAGTATGCAAGAAAAATAATGATAACCAAAAAGAATAGCTAATTTACAAAAGAAAATAGCCAAAAACTACGTTTGTCCTATGCTGAGCATTGTTATTAATTGCTCAAGAAGAGCATTGAAAAGCACTCAGAATGACGTCATGCGTACACACCCTATATGGAATAAAATTACTTTTTTCTGACTTATTTATTGCCTGATAATTTCTTAGTGACATAAAAAAAAAATACAAAACTGTTACCTGAGTAAACTGTGGCGGTGCTCCGCAATAGATAGAATGTAACTGACAAGCAGGTGGTGGGAGGTGATGAGAGGTGGGGTAGAGAGGTGGTGGTCCTCCTAGTTCCATCACAACTGGAGGAGGTGCAGGAGGGGAAGAGTTGAGAGAACTGGTAGAGGATTGATGTGAACTAGGTCCCATACTGAATGTCTCTGGACCCCAGGAATCTCGATGATAGCGAGACCTTCGCATTGGTGGACTGCAAGCAAATTGTTCAGACAAATTAGATCCTAATAAAATCAAAGAAAATGATGTGAAAAAGCCACTGATACTGGAATAACAGGATAGAAATAGTGCCATCAAGATCTTTAAAGGCATAGAACACCTTGAACCAAAATGTTGTGTAATATCCTAATAAACCTGAAAATCAAAGGCGATTTGGCCGCAGTTATTGATTTCTAATTTACTTTCCATTCACAAAATGGCACAAGTCGGCACTTATGTCACAGCTCGCTTGTTTTACATGAGCATGGACCAGGTGAGCTGTGACATCAGTGCCTGCTTGCGCTATTTTGTGAATGTAAAATAAATTAGAAATCAATGACTCCAGCCAAATCAACGTTGATTTTCGGGTTTGTTAGGATATTACACAATTTGTTTATTCAAGGTGTTCTACGCCTTTAAAGTCGGCCTCAAAGCAGTAAAGTCAATTCACCTGTTACATTAGTTACTTTCACATAAACATAAGTAAAATGTATTCATTCTTACCTGCCCCTAGCTCTAGGTGAAGGTGGGGGTGGACGTCTACGTGGCTCCCAAGGTCTGGGTGGTGGGGGAGGAGATACTGCCTCCATCATAGTGTAACCACTGCGAGATAAACGACGACGCTTTCTTGTAGGACTTTCACTCTGTAAACACATTTAAAGAAAAAATATATATATTAGGTATATATATATTTGGTGTCACCAGCTTCACATGGCTTCTACCTAAATATTCCTACTTCTAACATGAAAGTGCACAAGTTGCACTCTGACCCACCATCCCAAGTAAATGGCACAGCCTATATAGTATGCATAATGAGTTGTAAGGTTGGCCACTCGTAACAATACTACTTGTGGGACAAGTTAAAACAAGAAATTGTGGGAGGAGCTTGTTCAACACAAGTTGCTGAACTTCAGTACAGTACTGTATTGTACACGCTATAGACTCTAAATGTATCCATCATCTTAAGTGACAGCAGTGTTGGCAGATTTAACCTTTACTAATGAAGCTGCAGGTGTTCTGGGAGGTTAAATCTGGCAACACTGTTGTCACATAAGATGTCATTATGGCCATTTTCTAAAGAATGCGGCATCGCTTTGATGGTACATTTAAAGTCTGCTGAGTGTACAAAACATATTTATCAAATCTCACACTAATATAGTTGGCATAAAGAATAAATTTTATGAAGATCATTAAGTATGTAATCTAACCTGTTTGTTTGTTTGTTTGTTTTTTTTTGTTTTTTTTTTGAGCTCATAAACAAGTTGCTCATTTGAAGGTTTTATTTTTGAAAAAGAAAAAAAAACTTTTAAAAATAGCTCAATGTTATTGGTGTAGGGTTAAGAGTTTTGAAACCTCTAGTATTTTTCTCTCCCCCTCCTCCCCCCCCCCCCCCCCAACATAAATACAGTAAACTCTTGATTTTGTAAAGTTTAGTTCTATGAATTTCTAGATTTTGTGAAATGCTCAGTTGTGTCCACATCAAACTTTAAGCATGGTAATGTTAAAGCTCTCCATTTTGTGGAATTTTATTTTGTGAAATGGCCACTTCCTTGTGATTTCACAAAATTGAGAGTTTATTATAATAACATATCGATGTTGTTGAGGCTATCCCACACTTCTACTTTCAGAATGTTGGCTTACTTTCGCACATCTATGATCATCAGGATAGCCATAAAAGACAAGCATCTACATTTATTGCGATAACAGATATAAAACACTTCTATACCTGTATTCCTATGTAGAGTTGTTTTATATCTGTTGTCGTGATAAATGTCAATGCACGTTTCACGATAAATGTAGAAGTGTGGTTTAGCTGCAACAGCATCAATATAAAAAAAAGACTTAAAAAGTTTGTTCCTTACCTTCCTGTCATCATCCTGTCCAGGAGGAGATCTATAAAACTGAGGAATCTGCACTCCAAGTCCAGGACTCATGATTCTATCAGAGTGACGACGAAAGTTCCATTCTTGATTGTTAGGACGTCGTGGGCTGAACTCTGGGATCTGGAGTTGTTGACGTTGTTCTACTGGACTGGTAGGCAAAAGTCCACTGTTTACAAAGTCCTGGGGAGCATAAATATTGACAATTGTAATTTTGTTTGTCAGCAAGGGGTACTGTGTTTGGAACATGAAAAAATATACAGTAAACTAATGATACTGTTAAGTTTAATTCTGTGAATTTCTCAATTTTGTGAAATGCGCAGTTGAGTCCGCAGCAGACAATGTTAAAGCTCTCCATTTTGTGAAATGGCTATTTTCTGGGTCCCTTGTGATTTCACAGAATATAGTTTATTATATATGTTCCCCCCCCCCCCCCTAGCATCATTTGCCTATATTTTATCTACAAATTCAAATTTTCTATATTCATTCATGTCATCCTACAATTACAATCAATTAGGCTTTTTTTTTTTTTTTTTTTTTTTTTTTTTTTTTAGGCAAAGTCCTGTGTAGCCTAATATTGAGGTTCATAAGTAACTAACTTAATGTACAGTAATCCAAAGAGGATTCCCACTCAAAAATACTGTTCAGCTGGAGGCATGCATGGACAGTCAAAATTACTTTGATCAAATCGGCAACCAAATATAACTTCTAGGATAAAATAAAGCAAAAAGCAACAGAAAATTGAATCATTATATTATTCTCTTTGGTATGCCTAATCCATTTGAGGTTTCTATTTTTCTTTTTTAAGGCAGGAGTTAATGTGTATTTAGAAGAGGACTTTTTTTTTTCATCATAGTTTGCCTAAATTTTATCTTCAATTTAAGGAATAGCCCATTGCAGTTAGGATGAATATTTGAGCAAAGAATAGAAATAGCAGCGCTGGCCTAACTTACCACAGTAGAAGTTGTATGGAGAGGTCGAAGTCTCATGTGGCACAAAGTTTTAATTATAATGGTTGTGTAACTATAACTGTGTGCCACGTGAGACCTCAACCTCTCCATACAACTTCTACTGTGGTAAGTACGGCCAGCGCTGCTAGTTCTATCATTTTCATTATTATTCATTACCTACATTTTATCTTCATTTTTTTTTCTTTTTTTTTTTTTTTATAATTTTAATTTTATTTATTATGTTACAAGGTTTACTGATTAAAATTAGGACTAATTAAGATCAAGCAAGTAAAAATCTGCCTTAAATTACAGGGAAGGAGCATTACATACATAGGATATGAATTGTATCACAAACATTGTCAAAAATGATGTAGGCCTATATTGTATCTATAAAAACAAATGTACTTAGATTACAAAATATTGGAGTATTGGAGATCATAAAGAGCTTACACCTAGGAAAGCGGTCCTTCAATCTATTTTCTTGTCTTAGCAATAAGAGTTTGGACTGTGCTAACTTTACGCATGCTATCCCAGGGGCTAAAGTGAGATAAGAATTGATCACTGTCCTGGGCTTTAGGGATGTTGCGGTCCCTGGTAGTCAAAGCTCCTTACTATCTCCTTTTACCCATTTTATTTTAATATTTTTTTTTCTTTTTGACAAATCTTTTAATATTAATTATTAAACTGTTAATTTTTCTCTATGTAATAATTAGGCCTATTGTAAGTAAAAAAAACTAAAATTCGTTTAATTAAGAATTCAACTTTGATTTCAAAACAGTAATTTGCATACATTATAAAACAAAATTACGGCGGTAACAAAAGGTGAACACATTTAAAGATAAAATTTGTGTTCCACTTGCCTTTCTTTATCTAAATTAGTGCACTACAGTACAGTACATACAATAAAAATGTAATCACTCAACTGAGAATTACGAAGAAAAATAAAAAGTAATGTAGCACTTTATGGTAACTTTTGAGAAGTCATTAAATTGAAGACAGTATTTTTAAAAACTTGACTGAAAAATTGAGCTTCTCTCTCTCTCTCTCTTTTTTTTTTTTTTTTTTTTTTTTTTTTCTTTTTCTTTTTTTGAGGAAAAATAAATATATAATATTGGTGTACAGTATACAAAACTTCTTAAAAACTGCTCCTTCACATTTAAATAAAATTTTGAAATTTTGAAGTAAAGACGGTGGCCATTGTGCTGAAAGATGGTTCATGTTTTTTTTTCTTTCTTTTCTTCTTTTTCTTTTTTTTTTTTTTTTTTTTTTTTTTAATGGTTGAAATCTTTCTGACTAGTTCAATTTTGGACTTTTATTTTCTGGTGGCCAAACTTTTAAAAAAGCTGTATTTTCTCCAACAACTTAAAAAAAAAAAATGTTTGCTGGAAAAGTATTATACATTTTATGAAACATTATAAATAAAACTGTGTTCCATATGAGACCTTGACCTCTCCATAGAACTTCTACTAAAGCCAGCACTGCTATCTCTATCATTTCCTTGAAGATCAATCCTAACCACGTTGGTTTTCTTCCTCAAATTTAATTTAAACACCTATTACTAAATATTAATTATTTTTACCTGTGAGCAAACGTTGACACGCAAAGGTGGGCTCAATCTCCTCTCTCCCTCTCTCCCCATACTTGACAAAGGTGGTTCTTGAGGATACATACGCATATGTCCAGGGTGATTGACAGGGGAATGTGGACCTACACCACGTGGTGGGGGACTTAGGGGTGCATTGTGGGGTTTAGGATAACCTTGAAATGGACCTCCGTTGCTTTCTTTTTGACCATTGGAACCTCTGAAATAGGGAGAAATAAAAATAATTATAAAATTTGAAATGTAATTAAGTAAGAGAAAATGGGGTATTGTTAAATAATAAAATTAATATCATTTGTTACACTAATGTAAGATGGTGTACAGAAAAAAAAAATGATCTAGGGCTTTTATACATACCCATAGTCCATAAAGTGAGGTGACTTTGGCCCTATGGGGGCACTTGATCACCCTATTTTTCATCCACTAATTATTGTAAGATCGTTATGATTTTCATATTCTGAGATATACAGAAACAGATCATGTCATAGGTTTTAGAATCATGAAATTTCTACAATAATTAGTATATGAAAATGGGGCAATAGTCACCACATAGGTCCAAAGTCACCCGAACTTATGTCTATATATCTCTTAATCCTCACAAAATGAGAGAAAACTGTTCAAACTACGATTTCTATCAAATGTAGCCTTTAAATTTTGTAATTTGAATTAAAAATAATAATATTTCATTCTTTACCCCAGTTTGTGAGGGTACAAAGCATCAAGGAACATGATGGTTCTATATAATACATTATTCATTGAACTTAAGTAAACACAGGCTCTCTTTAAATGATTTTTACTGCATTATAAGGAAAGGACTTCTTGTATAAAAGTTCGTTAGCTTTTCTGTCGCAAAGAATCTGTTCAAAAACATTTCATGTTCATTTACTGTAAAACACACTACAATATTTTGCAAAGGACACTAGCAAATCCCTGGAGGAACCATTTCTTATCCTCCTTATACACCGCTTATTTTTTACGGTAAATAAAAAACATCAAAGGTAAAAAAAAAAAAAAAAAGAGTAATAGAGGGTGTTTCCTCCCTTTCCTCATGTTAACTATATAGGCTGAACCTATCCCATCTCAAAATCCTGCCTACACTAATGCTACAATCTATATAATTTTTGCCCATGTTCACTTTTACTTTAACATAGTACCATGCAGGCACAGTGCGTTAAACAGGAAGCTGATATGAGTAAAATTATTTAGCAGTAATCGACTGTTCCTGTTTCCTTGCAACCAAAAAATGTAAAATCCATTTAAAAAGCATTAACTGATTTTGTCATCCACTCCTTCTTTAAATTATAGGGGCTACTTATAAATGCTAAAAAAAAAAAAAAAAAAAAAAAAATGCAAGTTTTTTTTTTTTTTTTTAACCTAGTGTATAAAACTTGTATAGTTATATCAATCATCACTGTACAGTTCTGGACAAAAGTTCCCGAACATGGCAGCAGCGGCCGCTGCGTTTTCTCATGTGTGGTTGCGGGTTGCTTATGCAAATCGTTTGGGAACTTTTGGCCAGAGCTGTACACTCCTCCCGAATAAATGTGACCGAAGCGTTAATCTCTCCAAATGTTAAATATATGGGGAAACTTTAACACAAGCGGTCAGCTTCATTTGGAAGGAGTGTATGTACATGAATAAATAGATGACGTTCAAGTCTATTTACGTGACAAAATTATTTTAACAATTATAATTGTACGGTATTACAGTACTCGTACACTTTTCAGCTTAAGTGTAAATACAATAAATTACGTACAGTCAACCGGGGTGACTTTGAACGCCCGGGGTGACTTTGAACACCCATTTATCTCTACTTTGGGCACTCATTTCAAATTTTTGAAACATGCCATTAGGATCAAAAACAAATTTGAACAACAGTAAGATTCTTCAAATTTCTAAAATGAGGCCCCAAGACAGAGATAATTGGGTGTTCAAAGTCACCCCGGGCGTTCAAAGTCACCCCGGTTGACTGTAATTGAACTATAAGTTTCATTTGGCTTTCAATCGATAGAAAAAAGCCCTTCTTCGGATGCTTCTCGGATACCGTACGTAACGTAAAATATATTTTACTTTTTAAAAAAAAAAAACTGTTTTATAAGCAACCAATAAACTATACATAGTTGCAGTTGGAATAAATACCCTACCAGTAAACGATTTAATTATAAATGAACATGAAAAGGTATGTATTTTTCCCCTTATGCATACGACCAAATGCATGACAATCAAACAAGTAAGTGCATAATCATTGCATAACCTTGTGCAGAAATTCCTATCAAAACAAAAAGAATAATAAATAATTTTATATTAATCTTAATCATATCATTATACATATAAAAACATGCATTTAAAAACCATAAATATGTACATATAAAATTTCTAGCTTTTTTTGACATGTCAGCTGTTTTTTTATACATTTTTTAATTTATTTTATTAATTACCTTGCATAACTATGATCATAAGGTTTTGCTGAACCTCTACGAGATTTATACATATTTGAAGAAAAATAATAGCAGCTTATACGATCTTTTCCTGTAACAAAATAAAAATCACATTACTTGTAACAAGAAAAAAAAACATGTGACGTTTTTTTTAATGTGTGTGTGTGCGAACGAGCTCGATCTATACTCTAAAATTAGACATGAACAAAAAATATATATTATACATTTATAAAATAAATATAATAATACATACACATATAATATGTATATTATACAAATCAATATTTTTATAAAATATTATAAAATATAATACACAATTACGTTTAACTTTCACTCCTCCTTCACTTTTTCCTGAATTTAATTTCACTTTCAAAATACACTTACGCAAGAGTTTTTTAAAGCACACACACACTCTCACGTTATTCCACAATATTTTCTATTCTCCTATCTCTATCAAAATGACAATTTTTCCTTTTTTAACTTTTTTTTGATATGATACGTACAAGAATAATACGTATAAGAAAGAAGTTTTCCTTCATGTAACTGTTAGACTACGTTTTATTTTAGAACTTGTTCTTCTTAGTCACCTTTTTTTTTTTCCACTCCCTAGCTCTTGTTGGCTTTATTATTCAGTATAAAGCCAAGGACTATCGTCTCTCTCCCCTTCCTTTTCATTCCATTATTGCTGGCTGCCTGCTTTTACTGTGCTGCCTCACCAGCTCGCCAGCCTTCACTTTACTTTGCGTTGCTAAGTCCTCCCCTCTATCCCCGCATTTTAAGGTTTCTTCACTATCATATAACATTTTAACATGTAAATATATATGTAAATCAAAAAATTACCGTCAAAATCATGTTTTTTATAGTTTTCTTATTAAAAATAGCTTAAATTTGAAGATTATGACTTCAAAATTATGGTTTATTGGTAAAATAATTAAGAAAATTACGATTAAAATTTATTAGGGTTCGAATGACGATGACGACATAAACAAAAATTTTGAAACTAATTATCTTTGGTTTTACTAAACATTTTGCGATGAAATTTTAATATGTTATGGATTCTATTATCAGCTTTCATATTTTATTAATATTTATAAGAATCAATATTTTTTTAATTTTTGATAATTCACCTTAAACTTCCCCTCTCATTTCTAATCATCTGGCATCTGACAGATTTTCCCCTTAAACGCTTCAGGGCCCCCCATGGGTTTTTAATGATTTTAGCCTTTTAAAATTTGAATTTAGCTCAAATGTATTGAATTTTGACTAGAATTTATTTTTGCCTTTGAATTGGTTTAATTTCAGGTCCTATTTTTGCATTTTAGATAATTTAATTGGAAATTAATGTAATAAAATATTTATTGAAAGATTAAAATGCCAGCTGTTCGATGAATAAATTTCAGCGACGCCCCTGACTTGTTTTAACCAATCACATTCGCCTAGTTACAAATTTCATTAATTTAACTTAAAAAATAGCTCGATTTATTAACATTTTTACCCACGATAAACTATTAATATTTAATTAAGAATTTTACAATAAATCAAATCAATAAGATAATTTGAAATAATACAATTGCGTAGTAAAATTTCCGTATAAACTCGTGTTTTTCCGGAAGAAGACGACCATGATTGGTTAATTTTGATCACGTGGTTCAAAACAAGAGTTTTGATTGGTTGGAGTAGGTATGATATAAAAGGAATGTGACGTCAGTTTTTTGTTGTTAGATGGGATGTTGCTGAGGCAAGTCGTAGAGAAAGACTTCTTGAAATTTGTTTGTGTAAATTTTGGTGTAAATACCTGTGACTGGTGTAATTGTAAGTTGAACTGGAGAACTAATAATATTAAAACTGAGACTCTTAAAAGAAATCGCATGAGTTAGCAGTGATTTCGTAGAGACATTTTTTTCTTTCAAATTTTATATCCGGGTCCATTTGGCTTTGGAAAGTTCGCGAAGACCCGAGAAGACGCCATTTTGAGTATATATAGAAAGTTTTTGCTCTTGGGCTACGAGATATTTTGTGAAAGGCTTCTAAAGAGAGATTGGAACGTTTCTGCATCATACGTTTAGGTGCTTTTGCTGCTAGATTTTTTATGTAAGTAATTATTTAAATATTATATATTTTTTTTAAATCAATTTTAAAATAAAAACATAAATATTTTGTTTATGTATAAAAATAAGAACGTTTTTTAAAATGGAGACTAACGGTAATATTATTCTTTTTTTACTAACAGCTGTGGCAAAATTAAAGAAAAGTTGGAAGAGAAGAATTAATTAAAAGGCTATATTATTTTTGTGAAAGATCTCAATTTTTTAACATATATCTATTCTTTGTACAAAAGCAAAGATTGTTTTATTAAAAAAAAAATTGAGAAACAGTAAGAGATTTTTTTAAGTAAAAAAAGAGAAGAAGATAAAAATGAATAGTAAAGTTGAAAATCGTTTTAGTAACGGGAGTCCAAATATGTTTGGGGCTTTCCGTAATAATAAAATAATTGGAGCTACTTATTACAACAGGAAGTTAGGTAGTCCTACTGAACGTACAAGAAAGAAGACTGAACAGTCCGAACCAATTATAATACCAACTTCAAGACAAAATTCACCAAGAGGAGGTTCTCCAAGAGGTGGGTCACCTACATCTGGTAGTGGTTCATATTATGCAGGAGCTAAATTTTCAGAACCACCATCACCTGCTTCATTACCAAATCCTCCATCACATTGGATGTCAACTTCTTCAATTGAATGTCGTCAAGAACTTTATCAACGTGAAAATGGTGACCAATATCTTGAGATCTCAAATCAACTCAAAATGCTTCTCAACATACGTGCTTAATAATTGTTTTTTTTTTTTTTTTTTTTTTTTTTTTTTTTATAATTCCTGAACATTCATCGTTTTAAAAAATATATACAATACATAATGCATAATATCCTCAGGATTAAAAAAAAACAAATTAGTTTTTAAGATAACTCTAAAAAATTATTTTGGAGTGTAAAAAAAAAATATTTAGACACAAAAAACTGTGAGCAAAAAGAAAACTGCTGCATATTTTTTTTTCAACAATTTTTTTTTTTTTTTCACATAAAATCATTTTTTTTTAAAAAATCATTTTATCATATTGTACATTCATAATTAAAAAAAAGACATCATCAATGGAAAGAGTCCCATTTTTTTACATTTTGTAAATTATAATTTTAATCATTGCATATATATTTAAATTTTTGTGTATATTAAATTTGCTCCCAGTTTTTTTTCTCTTTCTAAAACACAAAACAATAATTAATGTAACGTCAACGAAAGCAGCTAAATTTTAAGTATCGTTACATTAATTATCCCAATTTTAATTAGTATTAAGACTACAGTTTAAAAAAAATTAGAGTGTTTAATTGATATTTTACTTTTAATTTTTATTGTAATATATAGTAATAACTAAATTCTTTTTTAAATATTGAACTCCCACCAAAAAAAAAATGTTATTGTCTCGTTAAAATCACATCTTTGACGATGGGACATCATAACATCCGAGAACGGTTTAAGCATTTTATGGGATCGTTGTTCAAAAAAATCAAATTTTTGCGTCCTTTTTTTAAAAAAAAACTTTTTGTTTGTACTCATGTCTAAAATAAGCGAATTTAGACTTTAAAAAATAAAATCAAATTTTTTTTTGGCAATCTTCAAATTTACAGTATTTCAGTTTATAGTTTTATTAAATTAAAAAATCATATCAATTTATTATTTCGAATATTATAAATATATTTAAAATTTTTCAGTCAGTTTAAAGATATATTTAAAAAAAAATTCACTTAGATTATAGATATATATGTGATTTTATGATCCGTGATAAAGATCGTGAAATAAATGTATAAATGAATATAATAATTAAAAAGAGAATTTTTAAAATATAATGCGAAGACTGCCTCAGCAAAGGAAAAAAAAATGAATTAATTTTACTATCTTTAAAAAAAAAGCTGGAAATGATTTAAATGGTAAAAAAAAAAATGTTTTAAATTATCGAATTTAAAACCCTCCCACCATATTGATGTAATTATTAATCTCTCGCACAACCTATAATAATAATCACTTAAGTCCGATCTTCTTATAGATAAGGTTAAGAAAAATTGTCTGAATATCTCGATTAATAATTTTTTTTTTGTAAGTTTTTTTTTTATATATATAAAAATGGGCCTCGTTAATAGATAACAAAAAATCTTATTGTATTCTAGTCTTCGAGGCTTTAAATTTAAAAAAAAAATGATAATAATAATATAAAATATATTTTATCTCATGTATATAAGATTGTAGAGATTTCATATTTTTATCAATATTTATGACTGTGATTTTTTCACTTTGAAAAGTTGTCAGCATTATCTTGTTTTTATTTTTCAATCATTATTATCATCGTCAAAATAAATATATGTATTAATAAATGTCTTTAATTTTTTTAATAATTGCTAAAATAATGGTTTGAAGGTGGGGAAAAAAAAAACAAAAAATTGTGATTTTTATTGAATTTAGTTTGAAATTATCTTAAATTGTTTTTAGAATTAAAAAAAATATGATATTATAAACAAAAATTAATTGAAATTATCTATGAGGTCCATATTTTTGGATCTATTTGGAATCTTAAATTCATAGAAATCACTAACAAAAAAAATCTTAAAAAAAAAAACTTCTTTCAAAGCAATATTATAGCAATTTTAAAAAAATACTTATTACATGCATGCTTTACTTTGGTTGCCATATTGTTACATGAAAAATATAAAATGTGTCCGTCGTAGTATGGGAGTAGGGCTTATAAAAAATAGTCTTTTTTAATAGCTTTAATATTTTGTTGAATGTGTCCATTTAAAACTTTTTTTTTTTCATAACTTGTTATTAAATCTTGACACCAAAGTGAATTATTTTTGTTTCTTTGTTAAAACAAAATGCATTACAGATAATGAAAAAAAAACTATATTAATGAATAGTCATAATAAGTGTGTTTGTGTGAAGAAAGATACCTGAAACCTACCTTTTTCCCTTTATAAATATATTGTATGTCCATAACCCTTATAATAGCTTTGTATAACCTTTTAAAAAACATTGAAAAATATCGCTCTATTTTTTTTGGTTTTTTGTTCTCACATTTTTTAATTTTGGGATCATCTCTTTTTTAATTGTTGTGATATTGATGTACAAAATAATCATAAAAGATCATTTTTGCATATTTTTTTGTTTTATCGACTTTTTTTTTTTTAATTAATTATTAGATATAACTATTTCCATGACAAAGTGATGCATTTATGAAGAAAAAAAATTCACATTTTAAGAAAATACTTCCATTTTAAAGTACAACTTTTCAAAAAATAAAATGAATTTAATTTTCTTTTTTTTTAATAACATTACCTTTGGTTTAAAAAAAATTGTATATATAAAAAATGTAAAAGAAAAAGAAATTAAATTCATATTGGTATTTTTAAACCATGAAATAGATGCAAAAATGATCTTTAATAAAACCCTATTTTTTTTTCTCTGTCCTATTAAAGATCTATATAATATATGGTCTGGTTATATTTAATGTGTAAGTCATAATAATAGTAGAAAATGTATTAAAAAAAGGCCAGACTTAATAAATAATAGCCTAATAATAGTAAACGACATTCCGTCAAAAAAAAGTATGTTACAAAAAGTGTCGTATATGTGTAATTGTGTAATATTTATCGCAGTTGGTGTATGTAGCTTATTTTATAGAAATCTTATACATTTATATGCATTTGCAACAACAACAATTGTAAAAGTATATCATTTCTATAAAGTAAAATAATAATATGACTGATTTTGTCTGTTAAAAAGTAAATAAAAAAAAAAAAGAGATTTTAAAAATTATGGGCCTAAAAAAAATGTTGCCAAATTTAAAATTTTATCATAATTTTGAAAGCTAAAGTGTGTTATAGTTTTAGATTAAAAGTATCCTGATTTGATGATTGGTGTTCTTTTAATTTTTAATAGTAATGCACATTAAGATCATAAAAGCTTAGAAGAAGAAAAAAAAATTGTTTTTGCGTAAAATATGCCCTTAAGTATTGTTCGCATGCAACGTTAAAGTTACGTACATTGACGTGTTACAACAAATTCACGCGGTTGGTACAACGTAAACAAACGGAGCCGTTTACATGTTTTTTTGAAAATTACATGTGGACGGCTCCATTTAAGTAAATTATTCCAACTTTGTTTATCTGTTGACGAGTGTCGACACATGTAACTTTTACATTGCATGTGAATTTTTCTTTTAAAAAAATGTTGTTGCTTATTTTCAGACAAAATCTTAATTTTTTTTTTAACCACTGACGATATTTAAAGATATAAAAAAACGACACAAAAATTCAAGATATCGTGCTGTCAACTTAAAAGAGAAGTAAATACGAGATATTCAGACAATATAATAATATAATATGACACATTTTTTTAAAGTCTGCCATGCATTTGATCGGACTCAGTACAAAGATTAATGCGAGAATATATAATATGTAATTAAAAATATATATAATATTATGATAATTGTCATCGTTATTATGGTACGAAGAACCAGCATAATAATTGTTGTTTAAAAAAAAAATACTTATAAAAAAAATACAAAAAACTCTAAAAAATTTCTTATCCTATACCCTATTTGTTCCTAAAAAAACTTTTTTTGTTATTTCCAATCTATAATAAAAAAAAGAATCCTTTCTCGTTAAGTTATCCTGTTTACCTTGAATTACCTTAAAATACCCATCCTTTTACCTTATCCTTAATCATCCTTTCATAATTCCTTTTCCTAGGGTCCTTCTAAGGACCCACACATTTTTTAAGCTTGAGCTGTTACAAACTAGCATTAAGACTTTCGGGTCTTAAAAAAAATGGTATTGATTTACAAATTAAAAATTTAATTTTTGGTTTGGAAGTCACAATTTTTTAAATATGTGAATTTTTGATGTAATATTTTTTTTCATAAGTTTTTACTTCTGTTCAAAAGTTATTTCATAATTTGCATATTCCCTTTTTACCCTAACCAACGCCCTTATCCTATAATATCCTTACCTTTCCTTTGGGCCCTTTTAAGGGCCCTCACATTGCTCACGTTTGAGCTGTTTGAACTAGCATTAGGACCTAAGGGTCCGAAAAAGGTATATTTGAATGACAAATTGAAAATACATAATTTTTGGTTTGGCAATCGCACTTTTAAAATATGTGAATTTTTGATATGAATTTTTGCAAAAGATTTTACTTTTGGTAAAAATTTTATCTTGATTTGCATATTCCCTTTCACCTAACCAATGCCCCCTTCCTATAATATCCTTACTTTTCCTTTGGGCCCTCTTAAGGGCTCTCAAACTGCTCACGTTTGAGCTGTATGAACTAGCATTAGGACCTAAGGGTCCAAAAAAGGTATATTTGAATGTCAAATTGGAAAAAAGAATACATAACTTTTGGTTTGGCAATCGCAATTTTAAAATATGTGAATTTTTTATATGAATTTTTGCAAAAGATTTTACTTTTGGTAAAAATTTTATCTTGATTTGCATATCCCCTTTCACCTAGCCAATGCCTCTTTCCTATAATATCCTTACTTTTCCTTTGGGCCCTCTTAAGGGCTCTCAAATTGCTCATGTTGGAGCTGAATGAACTAGCATTAGGACCTAAAAGGTCCAAAAGGTATTTTTGAATGGCAATTTATGGTTTGGCAATCACACTTTTTAAATATGCGAATTTTTGGTAAAAATTTTTATCTTAATTTGCATATCCCCTTTTTCACCTAACCAATGCCCTTATCCTAGACTATCTTACTTCTTTGAGCCCTCTGAAAGGCCCTCAAATTGCTCAGGTAAGTACCATACTAACATCAGGACCTAAGAGTCGTAAAAGGTATTTGTGGATGGATCATTCATAATAAATAATCATTATAATTTATGATTATTGAATTTTATCATTCATGGATGGATTTTTTTTTGATAATCGCAATTTTTTAAATGTAAATTTTGCTTCCGTTTTTTTTTTTTTTTTTTTTTTTTTTTTTTTAAGTAACAAGCTCTCTTATTCTTGTACTTTTATGGGACCTACAATTGCTTACGTTTCAGCTGTAAGAAGTAGCAAAAGGAGTCCAATTCAAAAGTATTTTTGGTTATATTTATAAAAGAAAGACAGTAAACTGAAACCCTTACTCTTTATTAAATTGAAAGATTTGGGCAGATCTCATCATAACTTTTCAAATATGTTTTTCAAATGAAATTTTGATCATTGAAATTTTATTAATGTATGTGCTATCAATAGAAGGGGAAAAAAAAGCAGCAGCCAGCATCATGTGTAGGTGAAAATCTTGATGACACAGTTTACATACTTAAGATGTTTTGAGGGCACCAGCCTCCTTCCTCAGTTGCTAAAAGTAAAGTCAAATTTTATTTGCATAATATATCAAGAAAGAGTAAGAATTAAAGTTATAAATCAATTTTCAATGTAGTAGCAAAAGCTAGTTTTATTAACAGTAAATAATATTATGATAAAGAAATAAAGATAATACATTCAATATAATATAAAGCAAATTATGTATAAAAACGATATCAGATAAGAACGTAAAGATAAAGAAGCTTATGATAATATTAAAATAATAAAATTTGAACAAGCTTGCTTTCTTTTCTCTCTCTCTCTCTTTTTTTATATTAGGAATTAACCTTTAGCACAATAGAGAAGTGATAACGTACAGACACCATGCAATCAAATTTTACTTAGTACTGCTTTATATAGAAACACTTTGTATTTACTATTTGCATGTTTCATTCATATATGCCTAACAATTGATGCCATAAAAGAGCACTAAATAACATGGCCCGATTTGGAAAAAGGATATTTTGCCACTTAAATAATACTTTGCACCCTTTTTGGGTTAAATTAGGGTTTCAAGTATGCAAGAAAAATAAAAATAAATAACTTTTCCAAAGAAAATAACCAAAAACCATGTTTGCCCTATACTGAACATAGTATAAGTATGGTGTCCAAACAGTACATTAAATATAACATTCTCTGGAGTAATAAGTTAATAAAAGTTTTTATATTTTTTTAATGCCGTAAAGTAGTAAATTCATTAAATAGAATAATTAAGGTTTTCATTTAGTTGTTAAAATTTATAATAATAATAAAACAAATAATTTTAAAGAAAATTTTTATACAAATCAAGAACTTTAATATTTAACAAAAATAAAAGACATTAAAATACTATATGAAAAAATAAATATAAAAAACAGGACCTTCTGAAATAAAAATTTATAGTGCATTGCATGCATACACTTTGAAAAATAATCATTGTTTTGTATATGACCATGGCCTCTTTATAATGAGAAAAAAATAAAGAGGGTCCTACAAGGACACAAATTTCTAAATTTAATGCATGAAGATTTTTTTTTTTTGTTCTTTTTGTCGGTAAGATTATAGTAATTATATTTTATAATTTTTAATTAATTAAAGAAGTAATACTAATTAAATATTTTGTTACTATAATCTTATACTTTATGATGGTGGGTTATTTTTTTAAAACTAATAATAATTGCTTAAGATGTCTAAAAAAAATTGTAACGTGTCTCTATATAATTATTAATAGCCTAAGTACAAATTTTTATAATTATATTAATATATTTTTTATTACAGCTTTGACTTTTATTATTTTAATGTTTATGGATTTTATATTTTATAAATCAATATTTTTACTGCTGTCATTTACAAACATGAACAAAATAATCTAATGCCGAACTCATTTTTTAAAAATTATTTTCATATTAGAAATTTTTTACATTTAATTCATTTTTATTGTAGGTTCTATGTACAGTATTTTACTTCTATTCCTTTAATTTGACCACACTTGTCAACTTTTGGTTACTTATTTAATTCAGGTAAGTAAATTCCTACTTTTTACAATGTAAAATGAGCCAGCATCTGAAATAAATACGGCTAAATATGGTCTTTTATCAACTGCAATGTTGTTTTCCTCTAATAAAATATAAATTACTGCATATCAAGTTAGAATTATATAGATACTAGTATAGTTTGTTCATTATATTGTATGTATATACCCTATTATATAATATATTATACCTATATATTTTTTTTTTTACATAGAGAATACCTGCTCATTTCATTGCTAAAAGGTAATCATTGTAATCAATAAATCTGAAAGAAATTGCACTTAATGAAAAATTAAGATATATATAAGAAAATGAAACTTTCATGCTAGGACCTTTCATGGGCCTATGTTTTAAAATTCCTCTTGGAATAAAAATTGTTAGTGCTAAATTTTTCATTGTTATTAAAAAAAAAAGAGAGAAGAGGAAGATATTTTTCATATTACAATAAATTACTACAAAAACTTTAATCTAAAAACCTTGGAATTAATTTCACCTATTCCCATACAGCTATATTAAAGGCATAAAAAATAGCTCTTACTTTGGAAATTTAGTTTTAAGATGTATTAGATAATAAGAAAATCATTATTTATTTAAAATAGTTAACCTTTTTAACAAACTTAAAAATACACTGGTAAAAAAAAAGTAGATACATAAACACTGTAATATAAAATGTCATTCCATTTGCCTTCTAGAATAATTATATGCTAAATTGTATATATCGGCAGTTGATTTTTTTAAATACCTTCCACTAATTTTAGACCTTCAAAATTTTAGCACAAAAGATATTTTTAAAGAACAATTTTTAAGTAAAAATGTCAAAACTCTCATATCAGTGGGACATATTATAAAAAAGCAACACAAACACCTGCCTATAATTGCGGCAAGCATGTCGATAACTAGTACAATTACCATACTATGTATTTCTGTATTGAGAAAAATGGTAACTAAATCTCCAAATTATTTTATTTACACTACTAAGGCAATACAATAAAAATTTATATTACAGCATTAATAAAAAAATTAAAAAAAAAAAAAAAAAAAAAAACTATTTGCCTTTAAGAAATATGTACATATTTAAAAAAAAAATATGGATCCAATGTTCTTTAGTATTACATTAATGAAGGTCTTATAATGATTTCATATTTAATGACAAGTAAAATGGATATTTATACCGCAGTATCATTGTATGATCAAATAATAAGGTTAATATAATAAAAAAACAAAATTAATATATTTTACACAGTATTTTATAGATTAATAAAACTGCAAAGCACTTTTTTAACAACAGTATAACCACATTGTGGTTTCAGACGTAGAACAAAAAATATATATTGGACCATAGACATTATTATTTATTATTATTGCAATTTTTATAATAGCACTTTATAATACTATTTTCAGTGACTATTACAACTTAACCCTTGACTTCTATCAAGCTTTTAGTTAAATATCAATGTCAATGTACAGTTTCAGACAAATGAAAGGTAATCAATCATTTAATCATGTTGCTATTTTGTGCGCCTCAATTTTTATGTGGAAACGATATTGTTGTGTCATATTCTTGTGTTTTGATGCGCACTCAGGTATAGCGTTATCTATTAGGTGATCAGGTGAGCTGCTTTAGCCAGCAAGTCAAACACTGCTAAGGTGTAGCGTTATCTATCAGGTGAGCTGCTTTAGCCAGCAAGCCAAACATGCCGCATGATGCAAGTGAATAGGACGTAATAATATAGTTTTCACATAAGCTTGAGGTGCACAAAAAAGCAGACAGTTTAAATGGTTACATTTCATTTGTCTAAAACTGTACAGTATTACAAGATTGTGATGCCAACTTGCTCCAATGTTATACTGCAGGGCATGACTTTGAACCAATCAGTGCACAAGTTGGAGGTCATGTGACCATGATAAACCAATGACTTGAGACAATAAACCAATTAGAAAGCCAAAGACTTTGAATTTCATGGGGGCCTAAAAAAAATATCTATATATTTTTTTAAGGATATATTGCATTACAAACTTGATATTTACAGCAATTATCAGCATGGGCATTTTAATATAAATCAACATAGCTGAACTTTTTGATTTGGTAAAATGGATTTATTTCTGCACGAGTCTCATAGGAATTTTAAAGTATTATTGCATAATATAATAACCAAATAATACAATAAGATAAATTAAGGAAAATAAACCATCATGGTTAGATATGATAAATTTGAAAGAAAATGATAAGAGAAAACCAGCACTGGCCTTACCATAGTGAAGAGATTCCATGGTGAAAATTTTGCTAGCACAGATATAACAAACTAACACATTGGAAATATTTTGGCAATAAGAGAGATAGTGTGTTATTACTTCCTCAGTCCTTACAGACTCAGAGAGATCATTCATAGTTTCTCTCCAAGTCTGTAAGGAGTAAGGACTGATGAAGACATAGCATACTCTATCTCTCTTATTGCCAAAATATTTCTAATGTGTTACAGTTTTTTATATCTGTGCTAGCAAGATTTTCGCCAAACTATGGGACTCTCTTCACTATGGTATGACCCTTGATGGTTTCTCCTAGCATTTTCTTTCAAATTCATCATACCCCTAACCACAATGGTTTATTTTCCTTGACATTCTCTTTGTTGTACCTAAGCCATATCTATTTACCTTGCTCACAACTTTCAAACTTCTAAATCACTGTTTCCTGCACGTCACATCCATTCAAAGTACACATATTTATCATCCTACATACATATTGATGCTTCCGCATCAATAGACAGTATCTGCATATTCCACCAGCACGGTGAGTGGAGCATCTGCACTTTCCACCTTGGAGCATCTGCAATGTTAAGTGAATGGCCGCTAGTCCACGCACTGTGCTGCATGGAAGTAGAGACCCTTAATAGAGAAGCGACAACCTCATGTTTTAGGCAGACCCGCATTACATTAGTTTTGAAAGACCTGCTAAAAGTACTCACACTTTTTAGCGTTCTGATTGGACACCCAAACAATTTCTCGAATCTGGCCAATCAGAATGCTAGAAAGTGTGGGTACTATTAGCGGCTTTTTCAAAACGAATGTAATGCGGGTCTGCCTAAAACATGAGGTTGTCGCTTCTCTGTTAAGGTTCTCTACATGGAAGGTGCAGATGCTCCACTCACCGCGCTGATGGAAAGTGCAGATGCTCCACTCGCCACGCTGGTGGAAAGTGCAGATGCTCCACTCACCGCGCTGATGGAAAGTGCAGATGCTCCACTCGCCACGCTGGTGGAAAGTGCAGATGCTCTCTTGACTCGGAAGCATTGGTATATACAGTAAACTCTCGCTTTTGTGAAATCACAATGGACCCAGAAAATAGCAATTTCACAAAATTGATAGTTTTCACATTGCCATAATGAAGTTTGCTGAGGACCCAACTGAGAAATTCACAAAATTGAGAAAATCCCAGAATTGAACTTCACAAAATTGAGAGTTTACTGTATTATTATTATTGGAATTATTTTTTAACAACAATCAAATTATACAATATAATACACATAACGCAGGAGCTTTAGATACAAAATTTTAATATACATCCAAACATCTTAGCATAAAAACAATGCTCGACAATAAGCTTAGTAAAAAGTATTTATTATAAATAGTTCTTAAACTTCATAACTGCTTAATCTGGCATACATCCCTTGCTTCTCCTTGTCGAGACCCTATACTCTAGCTTTATTTTGACTCCTAATTAGATCTCAATGAAGAAAAAAATGTATTGCATTTTCTGAAAGAGCTTAATTTTTTTATTAATTACGGCATACTTTCCAGTTTTATTTTATTATTATTATTATTTTATAGTTGCAATAAGAGGCAAAAGAGCTGCCAATTAATACTTATACCTTGCAGATTGTATCTATATAATAAGGGGAGGGCAAACAATTGGGCAATCAGGGGGGGGGGGGGACATCATGCAATAAAATTAAATAATATATTAAATATAAATAAAATTGAATTGAAAATCTTGCTAGCACAGAGATATAAAAACTAACACATTGAATATATTTCAGCAATAAACTCCAAGAGATTTTTTTTTTTTTTTTTTTTTTTTTTTTTTTTTTTTGTTGCTATTATACTTCCATTCTCCTTGCAATCAAGATGCACTGTATGCACTTGTTGAAGGTTATTTATGGAATTGTTAATTTCCTCAGAATATTCTAGCATTCGAGTACGGGGGAGATAGGAGGTAGGATGAAGGGTTGAAGGGAAGGTTTGGCGGCTGTGGCCTAATGGGAAGTCTTCATCAGTCCTTACAGACACAGAGAGTTCATTCATAGTTTCTCTCCAAGTCTGTAAAGACTGATGAAGACATAACTCCATCTCTCTTGTAGTTTATTGTCAAAATATTTCCAACGTGTTAGTTTTTTATATCTGTGCTAGCAAGATTTTTCACTGAACTATGGAACTCTCTTCACTATGGTAAGGCCAGCGCTGGTTTCTCCTAGCATTTACTTTCAATTTTAGCATACCTAACCACGATGGTTATTTATTTTCCTTGTATGGCACTTCTAAAATTACTTTAAAAAAGCAAAATTGTTTTAATAATAAAAAGAATTAATAGAAAATTAAGCTGTATCAGAATATGCAATAAAAACATATCTTAGGATCTAATTCACATCATACATTACTTTTAACACCTAGTACACAATGCACAATAAGCTCAATAAAATAAATAAATATTTATTACAAGTGTGAATGATTAGTATTATTCACTAAATATATTGCCAGATTTTATCTGTGCATTGGAGGAAGTGGTATTTTCCAAATTCTTACTTGGGCATTGCTGTCTCCAACTGCAACCAATCTTGGGCTGTGAACAAAATTAAAACATGCCTTTTTAGTATCGTTTTTTTTTTTTTTTTTTTTTTTTTTTTTTTTTTTTTTTTTTTTTTTTACTATTATTATTAGCCTATTATTACAGTACTATTTTTTTTGTGACAAATCATTTACAATTTTACAATTCAAAAATATTTTCGTTTCTTTTATCCTACAATCAGAAATGATGGTCAATGACACAATTTAAGTCATATACCACATAAAACAAGTCATTTTTAACAATTAAACACAAAAAGGGATCTCTAAAACTGATGACAATTTTTACCAGGATGTATATGACCCTACAAGAGAGCGTGAAAATACTGGGGAAGAGACAAAATTCAGGTGCTTTATGTTTTTTTTTTTTTTTTTTTTTTTTTTTTGTCCGTCACATTGCTTTTAAAATTCTTTGTTTTGTTTTTCCAAGAGGATTTTAAGTCAATTTTTACTAAAGGATTATCACATTTTTTACGAGAATCCTACATTTACTCATTCAGGTAGAAGTGTATTTTTCTGTATTTTTTATTGTTTTCAAAGTAACGTATGTCCAAAAGTCGCTATCATGTTAGGACATGTTCATCTGAGAGAGAGAGAGAGAGAGAGAGAGAGAGAGAGAGAGAGAGAGAGAGAGAGAGAGAGAGAGAGAGAGAGAGAGAGAGAGAGAGAGAGAGAGAGAGAGAGAGAGAGAGAGAGAGAGTTAGTTAGTTAGTTAGTTAGTTAGTTAGTTAGTTAGTTAGTTAGTTAGTTAGAAGTATTGAAGAAAAAAAGCTTCAGCTTCCTTTCCTTTCATGATTCACAATAGAATTCAACAATACTGGCCTCATCAAATTTTATCATAAATAAAAAAGGTGATTTGACAAATACCTGCAAATTTGATGAAAGAAAAAAATAAAGTAAAAGCAAAAAAAAAAAAAAAAAAAAAAAAAAACTTTTTTTTTCTTTCTCTTTTTTTTTGTTTTTCTCAGATTTTGTTTTCAATTTTTCCTAATGAACACAAATAAAATCGCACCTTTTCGCCTTTTTAGAATTTCACCAGGTATGGCGATTCAAAAATTCAATTTAACGAAGTATGGCGCCGCCATCCCACGCCATCCCTCCACTACACCCCTGGGCTATAGGGTGTATGCGGATGATGTCATATTTAATGCGCTTGGAGGCCATACTGGAGTAGTGAATAACATTGCTCAGCATAGGACAAACTTTGTTTAAGCCAATTGTCTGTGGGAAATCGGTTAATTTTTTGTTATTGTTATTTTTCTCACATACTTATGATACTAATTCAACATATTTCCTGCATCAATGTTCTCAAAAATATTGTTAAGTGTTTTTAAACTGGCAAAATGAGTTATTTTCCTATGCCACTCATGTTATTGAGTTATCCAACATGGCGTCGACTTTAACATGAATGCATAGACCCTATAGAAGGATATAATATGTGTATGAATGATGGTCCCATCTCATGAATTTTACATTTTTGATTGCATTGTTTGAGGTCTGAAGCCCTTTAAAGACTTGTGTTACTCACATTTTAGCATTAAAGCTGAGAGATGTAGCATGTGCTGCTTGTTCTGGCTCTAAGGTAGCCACTTGTCTCTGCGTCATTTCCTTGCCTTGCAGAGATAGCACCTCGACTTCACTACCACCTCCCCACCATGCCAGAGCACCTCCTGCACCCCAGGCTGCTCCTATACATGAGCGCGAGCAGTGGATCACTTTGATTGCAGTCTCCTGAAAATATCAAAACAATATTAGTATAATTACTGTACATAATGTGTTTATTTAATGAACACACTTGGTGTACAATATAACAAATATTCACATAGTAATATTTTCCCAATATATTTTTAAAATTAAATACAATTAAATGCATTATTCCTGAGCATTATGACATTAGAGATTAAAACAATTCAACAAATGATATTGATCACATTTCTCACCACATAATTTACATTTACATGAGGTACCAGGGTACCACACTTGTGGTACTCTTTAATTGCAAATATTGTGGTAAAAACCATACACTGCAAATCTATAGGATGGTTTCATTCATGTTAAAGTCGACGCCATAAGTGAGTGCTAAATAAGATCACAATGGGAAAATTACCATTTTATCAGTTTAAAAATACTAAGCAATATTTTTAAGAGCATTGATGCTGTTAACAGGTTGAATTAGTTTTCAAGTATGCAATAATAATAATAATTACGGTACTAAAAAAAACAGCTTACTTTCCAAAGAAAAAAGCCAAAAACTACGTTTGTCCTATGCTGAGCAATGTTATTCATTGCTCCAGAAGAGCATTGAAAAGCACTCAGAATGATGTCATGACTGATAAAGGAACAACGGTTTTGAAGCCGACTATAAGCAATTTTGCTCACATCCGCTTCCGTTTCGACCTACTGTGCAAGCGTAGTAAGTCGAAACGGAAGCGGATGTGACTGAAATTCTTATAGTCGGCCTCAAAACCATTGTTCCTTTATTAGTTAATAGTAAAAATGTGCCTATTTTTATAGTTCAGATTTTTCTAATTAAAGTTTTTAAAGGCCAAGGTATATTATTCAAAACAAATAAAATAAATGTTTTGTCTCACCTGCTTGACATGATACACATGCACTTCTCTATCTTGTCCACACGACACAAATATGTGAGGAGCTGACGGATGTGTATGAAGAGAGGTCACTGAGCCTTGATGACCTTTGAAACTACCCACGACTGGATCATCTTTGAGGTCAACGAGGTCACACAACAAGATGAGACCAGCCTGAGTACCTACTACACACATAGGTCGACCTCTACCTATGATAGCAAGACTGGTTACTGGTAGTAAGTCATCTGACGTTTGGGATGTAGGTAGGTGCTTGCATAAGATGGCAAAACTGAAATATATTATTGTTATTATCACGCATGAACATACTCTTTCATAAAACTATAGTCACTGATCTATATAATAAGGTTAGCTGACTGTGTATATTCTCCCTATACTGGGCTGAAGCAACTTCTACCTTCAACTGTTTCCTGCTGTACGAGGCAGAGCAAAAGGCAAAAAAACGGGGGTACAAAATTTTAAATTTCTATACTTAAACTCCAGAAAGTTATACCTGGCCTTGTAAAAACATCCCTTCTTACAAAGGGGAGAGCTTGACCTTGAGCATATAAGAAATGTAGTGCTAATTATCGTTCTACCCCCTCTCTCAGTTTACAATCCCATGTGAAAAAAAGTTGCCAGATTTAATTATGTATTTAATTACCCACAAATAGCTCTAATAATTGAAGTAAAAAAAAAATCTTTTCAATAATTTATTTTGCATAGTTGTTATCAAAAAATTTCAGAACTACTTACGTTAATATTCATAATTAAAAATTTTACTTCTTATTTAAAATTTGGAAACGTTGCATATTTGCCTCGTACAAAAAGAGAAATTTTGCTTCACTTTTCTTTGCCTTGTAACACCCCTTGGAACTAGTAGACTCAAATGTTCTCCCTACTTACCTATGCTGCAGTTTGAGAGGCCCAGTTTCAGTCTCCAACCTCCAAGCTAACAATCTGCCGTCCAATCCTGCGCTGAGTAACGTGTGAGGTCCATGCTGATTGGGAGCAAGCCACACTACACTGGTGACTGCTTCAGCGTGACCTTCACCTGCTACAGTACGTACCACTGTTCTGTGCTCTCCTCCCCACACCAGTAACTCTCCTGTAAGAACATGTTGAGTATAGGGTGTATGCACATGATATCATAGCACTGAATGCACTTCAACACCATACTGAAGCAATGAATGACACTGCTCAGCATAGGACAATGAGGAAGACTGCAAAAAATTTGAGACCTTAATTTTATTTTGTATTTTAAAAGAGGACATTGTCCTGAATTGATAAATATGTAAATTTATAATTTTTGAGTTCATTAAAGCCCTTGTCATTTATCATTTAGAATACTAGATTGATAATTACCATACCTTAATATCCATGAATTAGACACCAACACGTTGATTTTATATTTATTTTCATTTTAACACACACACACACCACACACGCACACACATACCTCACACACACAATGTACCGATGGGGTCGTGATAGGGGTAAAGATCTTGAGGGAGGAGCTTAATTTTATCACAAGAACAGAGCGGTGATTGTGATTGGCAGTGGTACATTGTGACTTCAGATACGTGAAGTAGCCATCAAAAAGAAAATATATGAAAATAAATACAAAATCAACGTGTTGGTGTCTAATTCATGGATAATAAGGTATGGTAATTATCAATCTAGTATCTAGTATTCTAAATGATAAAAAAGTAAGTTGACAAGGGCTTTAAAAGTATTTTTAATTAATTTTTTAAAGTCACAATATGAAGTCACAGGCTGCTGCTCATACATGTGGGCATAGGAAAAACTTTCATTATTTCGCGACTTTCAAAAATTAGTTAAAAATACTTATGTATTGAACTCAGAAATTAAAAATTTACACATGTATCAATTCAGGACAACGAACTCTTTTAGAATACAAAATAAAATTACCACCTAAATTTTTAGTCTTCTTCATTGTGGGTTTTGGCTGTTTTTTTTAGGAAAATTAGTTACTTTTTTGGTTATTATTATGTTTCTCACATACAGTACTTGAAAACCTAATACAACTTCTTAACAGCATGAATGCTCTCAAAAATATTGCCAAGTATTTTCAAATTTGCCCAAATGGGCAATTTTCCTATACTGGAATATGTTATTTAGTGCTCACTTATGGTGTCAACTTTTTTTTATGAATGCAAACACTCTACTGTATAGCTAATTTTTATTTATTTATTTATTTGTATGGATAAACATACAGGATAATAGGTATGGTTTTGTTAGAAAGACAATCCCTTATTGAGTGCAGTTCAATTACATCTATAAAAGTAACAAAATAGTATTTTTAGCAAAAGCAAAAAAAAAAAAAAAAAAAAAAAAAAAAAAAAAAAAAAAAAAATTAAGTTGGTCACTTCAACACAATAGCAGACTTGCAAAAGTAGGTTTAGTGAGAAAATAAACAAAGTGACAGCCCAACAATACGTACTAACAAGGTGATAGCAGACGACTTTGTGTTTCTGTCTACATTTAACACGCTTTCTTATGGGGCAATGAAGCAGCTATAACTCAAGTTAGAATTATTTTTCAGAGCTGAAATTTTTACTGTAGCTTACTGAGCCTACAAGCTTTTGTTTTCCTAGATTTCAAGTGATTTGGTTAAAAATTATTTAATTATTTATTTACCCAATTATTGACTTCAAATCCAGGAAAACAAAAGCTTTGAGGCTCAGTAAGCTACAGTAAAAATTTCAGTTCTGAAAAATAATTCTAAATCAAGTTATAGCTGCTGCATTCCACCATAAGAAAGCATGTTAAATGTAGACAGAAACACAAAGTCGTCTGCTATCACCTTGTTAGTACGTATTGTTGGGCTGTCACTTTGTTTACTTTCTCACTAAACCTCAGGGTCGGCCTGGGAGGAAAAGGCCCGGTCCGCAAGATTACAAAAGGGCCCGCGAACAAAGGGGGATTGGGGGCGAAGCCCCCAAAAAATACGCCGCAGGGGAAATTTTTTTGAGGCCACGCTTCTTTTAATTAGGAATTTACTTAAAATACTTCACTTTTGTATGAGATTTTTATGACATGCACACTACAAATAAAATCATTATAATGTTTTTAAATGAGCTAAGATAATGGAGAAAAATATGGTGTTAAGAAAAAAGCTTAAATTAAAAAATACAATTAAATAAAATCAACTATTTTATTTTAATGCGGAGAACGACAGCTTTCTTTGTTTAGGATCATTTCCACACTTATCAAATTCTTTTCTAGCGGACTGAGTACATTTCAGTGCACCAGTATTGTGTTTATATTCTGGTTTAGAAAACATTTAGGCGCGATAATTTAATTATAAATTTATCTTTATTAATTAGTATTGTCACACCGACACACTTGCCCCACCAAGTCACATTTCTTCCCAGCCGTTCAATCAAAAAATCACATTTTTTTTATTATTTTTACCAATATAAAGGGGGACAAATTATAACAAAACAATTGCTAATTGACCACTAGACAAGAGTTCACTAGGAGTGCAATTTTTTTTAAAATTAAAAGCGGATAGAATTTTAAGATTGGATGTAATTTCTTATCGTCTTTTGAAAGAAAAAAAAATTATCAGTCTGAAATTGTGCTTTTAATTTTCTTCTTCTTCTCTTTTTTTTTTTTTTTTTCTTCTTCTTCTTCTTCTTCTTCTTCTTCTTCTTCTTTGTTTTTTTTTGTTTTTTTAATTGGAGTGTTATGGGCACGGCAAGGGCCCGCGCCCGGGGGGGCCCGGTCCGCAATCGCGGACTAGCGGACCTGGCCAGGCCGACCCTGCTAAACCTACTTTTGCAACGTCTGCTATTATCAAAGTATTACTGTACACAAATATTTCAATGCAAAATATTCACATTTGTATAATTAGACTGAAATATCAATTAATGACTGACCACTGAATGTTCCTGCAGCTAGCAAAGATGGCACAATGGGATGATGAGAAAGAGACGTGACACAAGATGGACTGTCCAGGGTTTCACTTGGGGAACTACCATCAAAGTCTTGCCTGAAAATTGACAATTGTATCATATCAGTATAACAGCATAGCAAAATCTTGCTAGAATATACATAAAATGAATTCAAAACTCTTTATTCATTTCTTTCATCTTATACACATAAGACATAAAAATATGCATCGGTCCAGGGGGGCTGTTCCCTAAACTCTCATTTGACTCTCGATATCAAGATCCATAAGGTTTAAGAATGAACTCGGTACCGAGAAGTCAAAGGAAAGCTTACAGAACACCCTTCCAGGTTATTGCTTAAAAACAATACAATAACAATAACACAATAACAATTCTTGGTTACTTTTAGAGTAATCTGAGTAAGGACTGAATTAGGCAAGCACACTCAATTTCTATTGGTTATTGCCAAAAGCTATCCAATATGTCTTAATTTTTTTTATCTCTGTGCCCTAGCAAGATTTGTCACCAAACTATGGGACTCTCTTCACTATGGTAAGGCCAGCGCTGGTTTATCCTATCTTTGTCTTTTATATTATCAACAGTAAATGATAGAGATAGCAGCACTGGCCTAACTTATCAAAGTAGAAGTTGTATGGAGAGGTCGAGGTCTCACGTGGCACACAGTTTAGTTATAATGTTTATATAACTGAGAGCTTCAAGCTTTCTTGGATGACAATAAAATAAAACAACACTATCAGCTTAGACTAGAAATTATCTAAAAAAAATTCTGATAATGCTCACCCTTTTTTTCTTCCTTTTTATTTTCATTTTTTGTATTTTTTCATAATTATTAAATCTTTTTTCCACTGTTCTATTTCCCCCCCCCCCCCCTCCCTCTAAGCTTCCTTCCTTATCTCTGTGCTAGCAAGATTCTCACTGAACTATGGGATCCCAGAGTCGACTCTCTTCACTATGGTAAGACCAGCGCTGGTTTCTCCTATCTTTTTCTTTCTAATTTATCATACCTAACCATAATGGTTTATTTTCCTCGTGAACTTACATATTGATATTATATAGCTGCACAGTAGAATCATGACTACACCAAGCCTCGTGATTGCTATATCCAAGTCCCACAGCCAACACTGCACCTGTGGCACTCCAAGACATACACTCTACCTGTTGTGGCACCTGAAATATAATATTACAATATTAGTGTTATAAAGCAATCAATATTATGTTTCTAAGTAAGCTAGCAGCTTCAGTAGCCAGTTCAATGTAATCCTGGTGACCAACTGATTTCATTGAACTGGCTACTGAAGCTGCTAGCATGAATCAATATTGATTTGTATACAATTTGCAGCTTCTGTAGCCAGTTCAATGTAATCCTGGTGACGACCTAATTTCAAAGAACTTGGCTACTGAAGCTGTAATTATACATACCAGAGGTTTGATTGCAATATTATGCAGACACACGGGAGGTTCAAGGTCTTCCTCGGAGTTAGTTTCAATGGCTCTCAAAAGATCGTGACTCTTGATAACTCTATCTAGTTCTTTGACGACGCTAGGTTCAATTCTCTGTAAGAAATCTGCCAGTCTCTTCTCTGCGTCTGCACTTAACTGAGCCACTGGTTTGCTGGCACTGCTCTCTGTTTGTACCTGAAAGTTGAAGTTTAAAATCAGTTTGTGTATCTCAAGTACAGTACGTGAGAAAAATAACATTAACAAAACATTAACAGATTTCCCAAAGAAAATAGCCAAAAAATTGAAGTTTGCCCTATGCTGAGCAATGTTATTCATTTTCATTACATTCTAGTATGGTGTCCAAGTGCAGATATGACGTCATGCGTTTTCTGCATTGGTGGATCCAGCCCAATTATATCTCAGGGGACGGCAGGTGGTAATTGACTAATAAAGGAACAACTGTGTTGAGGCCGACTATAATCGATTTCGGTCACATCTGTTTCTGTTTCGACTTAACTGCGTATACGCAGAAAATAGAAACGGAAGTGGATGTGACTATAATCTCTTACAGTATATAGGTCACAAAACAGTTGTTCCTGTATCAGATTAAAGATTTTATTACGTTCCATGACTTTATATGGTATTAGGACTAGTTATCGGCAGCTTAAGTGTCTTAAGGTTGAAATTCCTATAGTATTGTTGAGAAAAAGCAGCCAAACTGACACTGCCGCAGTTATCGGCACGCCTATTTATCTCGGCCCCCTCTAGTGATAAAAGAGTTTGTAAAAAGTGGTATGGCAAGTAGACGGAATTCTAAGATGGTTGGTTCTAGTTAGAATCTCTTAAACTTATTACTTTTGCCGTAAAAAGAGCCTGCCGATAACTTGCACATTTACCATACTGTAATGTATTTTGACCATTTTGGAGGGGGTGATCGTCCCCAACGACCTTCTTTTGATCCGCCCCTGGTTTTCTGCCACAAAAATGATGCGGTTAAGTTATTTACCTGTACATCTTGTGATGCGCCTGCCTGACAAGCTTGTTCATTGCTGGATACATCATCAGTTTGTGTACTTCCTTCACCACTCGACCTGAGTAACAAAATAAAACATCATCTTACAATAAAGTTGTACATACTTTATTACAGTATTATTACTTTTAGTGCATTTTACACAGGCCAATTGTCATTATAGGTTTTTCATCATTGCATGAACCTGGTATGTAACATGTTTTGTAGTTGTTGTTTTGTAAATAAAAATAAATAAATTAACTTAAAATTATTTGTGTGTGGTGTCACAATAAACGGGCTCTTAAAAGCCCTTTACTTTATGATTTATTGATTAAATGATGGTTTGATTGATTAATTTTTTTTTTTTTTTTTTTTTTTTTTTTTTTTGCATGGAATAATAGCGTTTCTAGCACTTCAAAATGTGCACACTCGAACTACATTATACGTATTTAATTAAATTAAAATAAATATACCATGCATGAATTGTAAAATGCAAAATTCCCATATTATTCATAAAAATAAGCCGGTATGCATGTTGTGCTATGTATGACAAACTGACAACACAAAAATGTGATTTCACATGTTCCTTACATTTCCAGATATGTACGTACAATACGTGATATTTACATACCTGTCAACTTTCCAGTTTGAATCAAAACCTGTACTTTCGCTTGAACCGTTTTGATTCATTGTTATAAGATAATTTTTGACAAAATATTTGCAATTTCTTAGAAAATAATTTAATTTTAATGTTTACAAAATTTTTAGCAGCTGGTTTAAAAAAAAATGCTGTCCATGATGTGCTGCCACCTATATTTAAAATTTTAACTAAAATTTTATTTACCCGCGGAAAATGTAGATTTAAAATGTTTCCTAAAAAATGTTGAACATTTTTTGTTGAATAAATTAAGACATTGAAATTATTATTATTACTTTATATCTATATGGTGAGAGCGTTAAAGTCTATGGTTTGGGCGTTAAGGAGGGAAATCAGCTGCTGCGGGATTTAACTATATAAAAAGTTGTAAAGAAAGAAAAATCTGAAATTTTGCAAAGTGATGTAAAAAAAAAAAAAAAAAAAAATTAAGGGGTCATCATTTTATAGATTTTAAATTAAGATTTTTACACATTTTAGTCCCATAAGAGCCCATGTTAATTTCAATAATATTTTTCTCTCTTATCTGATGGTCACGGGCTCTAAAATTTTTATCATAGATAGCTGCAATACTCATGGCATATATGATCATAAGTTTGGAAGTTTTCTTTTTTAAATACTAAGCCATCTAAATACACCCCTTTTAGGAAATTCATGCACATATAGTTGTATTTTCACTCATATAATTATAAGTGCAATGTCGGACAATGAGGATATGAAAGGAAAAAAAAAAAGTTTATGAATATACGACCAGGGTCGGACTGGGGTGAAAAGGCCTCGGCGGGGATCCTCCGAGAGGGGCCTCATTTTTTGCAACCACGCCCCTTTTTTACCTTTTTTACCAGTTTGAGGGCCTCAAAACTGGGGGGGCCTCGGCGGGGATGCCGCGTAGCCCTTATGGCCAGTCCGACCCTGTATACGACCATTTTTAAAGCACATTTTCATATATTTCCAGTATTTCATATTAGTTACTTTTATTGGTATTATAGCGATTTGAAAAAAAGCATCATTACTTTTCAAACAAATAAGAGATTAAAATTTTATACTATAAAATATAATATACAGATACATGGACTATTTCTTGTTCATAAAAACATTCTTGATAATTCATAGATAATGAAGTCTATAGTTATTTAAGCATAATTATAAATATTAATTACCACACTAAATATTATTTATAATAAATAATAATAATAATTTCATTTTAAATAAAACTATAAATTTAAATTAAATATTATATAAATATTGAAATCAATATTGTATTTATGACTAAATAAAACATTTAATAAGTTTTTAATTTTTAGAAACGCTATTGTTTTTAAAAATTATTTCATTCTTTCTAAAATAATGTAAGCTATTTTAATACTCTTTATGTAAGTAACTACATTCGTAATAATTTTAGCGTGTCACAGTAAAAAAAAAAAAAAAAAAAAATCTATGTTGAATGGATGCTCCGATTTCTATAAATATAATTTAAAAACCAAATTGGCCCTCGATATTTTGAATTCATGGTTCATTGAACAATTTATAATAAAAATAAATAAAATTAACAATTTTTTTCAAGCAGTGTTACTGAGTTTTATATTTTTGAAAATCTAAATCAATAAAAAAAAGTATATTTTCTGGAGCTTATCGGTTTAGCACGCGGGGAAAGCTAAGGCTCGCACCTAATTTAACATTATACGCTCTTATTGGATTAAATGTTTTGGGAAAAACTTTTTTTTTTTTTTTTTTTTTTTTTTTTTAAAGAAAACTACTTCACCAATTTTGGAGAAATTTAAATAAGAAATACTAGACATACTTTTACGTGTTTTAAAACAGAAAATTTTTAAGAATTTGTTAAGCCAATAATCTCCATTGTGAGCTATTGACTTATTGATTATGAAGCGATGCAAAAACTTAGCGGATATAGCGTGATACGTACAAGAAAAATATTATGTACATGAGCACAATTGCTAATTAAAATACACCATCAAAAAGACATAGTGTAATTATTTTCTGATAAAGCTAACAATTTATTATTGTTTTTAGGTTTTTGAAAACAATCTTATATGATACAAAATATTTATTTTGAACTTCTATAAAACGACATATTTTGCACGTCTTATATTGACATTTATATGATAGATCTCCAATGACATATTTTTTAAGTATTGACAGGTGATGATTTTTACTACCTCTTGCAATATAACCGGAAAAAAAAACTTCCGGTTCTTAAAAAAAATAAATAATAAATAAAAAAGAAAAACAGAAAAGAAAAGAAAAGAAAAGAAAAATATTGAACTAGTTGAACTCTTCCAGATTTTTTTTTCTTCTTTGTGGAGCATTTAGGATCAAAGAATGAAAATTAAAATATTTTGAAAATCATCTATTTACAAATGCCAGCAGTATTATTTTATTATTCAGCAGTTGATTTATTCTAGCAGTAATTAAATAATAATAATATTTTTATTGTATTTGACATGATGTATCGATATATCATGTACTATAATATATAATATGTAACAAGGTGAACTATGTTTGAATAAAATTTATTTGATTTTAAATGCAGTATTTATAAAATCAAATATATTAATATATTGCATCGAGTAAACACGCCTTTATGGGGTGATTGCATTCATATAACAGTCAATGCCATATGTGAGCACTACATAATGGGAAAATGACTCATTTTGCCAGTTTATAAATACTTAGCAAAAACATTTGCGAGAGCATTGATGCTGTTAAGAAAAAATAAGGTATAGGTAATCAGGTTCTGCGGGATTTGACGAAAAAATTGTAAAGAAAGAAAAATTTGAAATTTTGCCCAGTGATACATTAGGATAAGGTATCTTCAAAATTGTAAAAAAAAAAAAATTGTAGGTCACTATGCTATATTTTAAATTATGATTTTTTGAAGTTTTAGTCCCATAAGAGCCCATATTAATTTCAACGACTATTTTCTCTCTTATCTGATGGTCACGGGTTCTGAAAATTTAATCATAGGTAGCTGTTACTATTAACTTTAATAAATGGCATCATAAAGTTTCAAAGTTTTCTTTTAGATTTTGAGATATACAAGCCATATACAACCCTTAACATGTTAAATTAGGTTTTCACGTATGCGAGAAAAAAAAATACAGATTTCTCAAAGAAAATAGCAAAAGAAAAAAATGTCCAATTGTGTCAAAGAAATTTGAAAAAAAAAAGTCCTATGCTGAGCAAGGCTCCAATGTGGCATCAAAGCGCATTAAGGATGACGTCATGCTCATCCACCCTACATGATATATATAGATATAATAGAAATAAAAAGACTTGAATGCAAGTAAAAGTAAACTGACCTAAAAGATAAAACGCCTGTAGCTTATACAACCATAGTAACAGAGCGCATGTCAAAAAATGATTTTAAGTAAGAAAACACGCCCTAACTTGTTCTCCATTCGTTATACCCTGACACGCCTATCATCCAATCATAAAGTCTAATTATTAAAATATGCAAATCATATTATAACAAAATTAATTACATCAACAAGACCAAGCTTTAATTGTATTTTATATAACAAATGAAAATAACATAAAATTAAACTGATAGATTATCTGTTTTATTGCTAATTCAGTTTGCTTTTTAATAAAATCAATTTTATTTTAATTAACAAATATTGTAATTAATTATATATTTATAAAAAATATATCTATAAATTTAAAAAATAAATAACAATAATACGCATTGGTAATTAATTATATTGTAAATATTAATAATACGTTCTATTTCTCGCACGATTATGATTTTCCATACTATTTTAAAATTACAAATTCATTTTACATGTTTAAATATTTCCAAGTATTATATAATTTGTTATATATCAAAATCCTTACTTTTAATTTAAAACAAAATTGTTGATTCAATTTTTATTTAAAAATAATTATAAATCATAATTTATTAATCAAAAGTAATAATATTAATTATAATACCATAATAATTTTGTTTCCTTTTCTGCACAGACCAATACTGGAAGTGAAATGAAGTAGTAATTAAATTAAATAATTGTAATCACTATGCAAAAAAAAAAAAAAAAAAAAAAAAAAAAAAAAAAAAAAAAAAAAAAAAAAAAAAAAAAACTAAAACTCGTTACAGTATCCGTAGTATCCTGTTTTTTTTTTTGTTTTGTTTTTTGTTTTTTTGTTTTTTTTAACCCTGAAATCGATGCACAAGTTTTCTCAAAAAATCAGAAAAAAAGTTTCTCTCCTTAAGTGTAATGTTATATTACAAAGGTCCAGTGCCTCTGATTGGTGCTACGTGATCGCCGATACGAGCCATTAATTCATAATCTTTATAAATCTATATAATCAATTATATTGCTACTCATTATATATACGTAATAAATAAGACTAAATAAAAATTAAACATCATTAATATTAACTTTGAAACACCTTGGATCACTGTATCAGTATAATGCAAATATTCCATTCAGATTGTGCTTCGTAAACACATAGATTTTTCAGTAGCCTTTATTAAAAATATACTTTTCTTTTTAAATAACTATTTTTAATTTGTGTTTTATAAAAAATGTTTTTAAAATCATTACACAAATAATCATTTTTTAATTTTTGTAAAATAATAATAAAAATATAATTATTAATAAAAAAAGGTTTTATTAAAAATAAATATTATTAATGTCTTACTTTTTTTTTTTTTTTTTTTTTTTTTTTTGCAAACAAATATTATTACAACAATAAAACATCTGATGCACTTATAAGATTTATAAGATTTTAAAGAATTTTTATGACGTTCAAAATTTTAAATCATTAAATCTGAAAATTTAGTAGTACGTCTTTTGATATGCAAAGATGATTTATTATGCATTGAAGTAAAAAAATAATAAAAATAATTTAAACTTGCAAAATAGACTTGATTGCTATGAATTATTTCAAGTTTTCAATATAAATAAAAAAATATTTTATTTGATATTTTTTTCAATAATTCAATTTTATAAACTAACTGCCTTTCGTTTATATTATCTTTGTACAATATTATAATTATTGTTGTGAAACCATATAGCAACATAAGCAAATAAAACGCTTAAATAATCTAATCATATATTTAATAAATTTTAAAGCAAGGATGAATAATTATTAGTAATACTGGATTAATAGTGGAGAATTTATTTATTTACTGTATCGCGTCTCTGCATAATTTATTCCATTATTGTGTTGTGCGATTAAATCTACTATTTCTTGCAATTTTAAACAGTGAATATTGCTGATTTGTATATATTATTTATAGCATATTATTATAATGTAAAAATTAACTTAATTTTAATCAAACATTCATTTCCAGATGATATGACAACTTTTTAAGAAAAGAGGGGGGGGGGGGGAGGTCATAGAAACAGTAAACATGAAACAATATATATAGCGTAATAAAAGAACAGAAATGTACGCAATATAAGGGTCCTTGTTGTGGTTTTCTATAGAAAACAAGCTAACAGAATTATTTTAGGCCGGCCTTTAAAGACGTTTTTCAATAAAAGCAGTATTAATACTTATAGGAATAGACCAAAGAAAAACAAGCATTTATATCAGAAAACACTTGGTGGGATTTACACAAATAACATTAGTTTGTCTCAAAAAAAAAAAACAGTATAGCCCCGTAGCAGTGATCAGAAAATTCAATTTATGCAGCCCGCACAACATTTTCATATTAATTTTTGCATGTTTCTGACGACATAAACATGATATTTCACGCAAATTGCATACTTTACAGTTTTTTCACACTCTCTCGTAGGGCTACATTAACATTCTGGTAAAAATTGTCATCAGTTTTGAAGATCCCATTTCATTGTTTATTCATTAAAAAGTACATGTTGTTTTATGTGGCTTTAATGAGTTTATTTTCATTATTAATAATTTGATAAGAACGATTGAGGTAAAATTTTGATCTTTATGTTTGACTTTTAGTCTCTCTCTCTCTCTCTCTATCTCTCTCTCTCTCTCTCTCTCTCTCTCTCTCTCTCTCTCTCTCTCTCTCTCTCTCTCTCTCTCTCTCTCTCTCTCTCTCTCTCTCTCTCTCTCTCTCTCTCTCTCTCTCTCTCTCTCTCTCATGTGTTAATGACTATAATTTCTAATTGATTTTTATGAAAAGAAACAATATAATCCTATAAGCTATAAAAAATAATGCATAATTGTAAATAATATGGTTGTAGGATAGGAAAGAAATGAAAACATGAATTTTGACAAACATACCATAAAATAATATTGACAATACAGTAATTAAAAATAAATCTTAATAATTAATTAAATTTTAAAAAATTGTTACCTTTTGCAAAATAAATAAATAAAACCAAACAAGAAAATGCACATTTTAATTCACCACGCAAAAAAATAAAAAAAATCCACCCCTATATATTCTTAAATTAAAAAGATTACGTCAACATACGTTATATAAATATATATAATGTAAAAAAAAATCTAGCGTAGAAATAATATTTAGAGCGCATGTAAGCAATATGAGGGGGGTTGTTATGAGATTGACAGCTCCTGACCACGCCCCTAAAGTTCATCAACAATCAAAGCCACGGCACACGACGACGATACTATATTTTATCTTTATCTATAAACCTTGGAGAGAAGACGTATATACGTGCTAAATATTCTATTTCTTGACTTGTTGATATAAATACAAAATCTAAATATTATCACCATGATTTCAACATTGACTACTGCTCAGATTAATGAAAATTCTATCAATTTAGCGGTAAGTGTATAATTATATATATAATTCTATTTAATGGAGGTTATTGGTTTCAAAAATTCTTTAAAATTTTCAAAGTATTTCTCATTTAATTCTCTCCGAATTCGGTGGAGTAGTTTTCTCAAAAATTGCAAAAACAAAAACAAAAATGCAAAAAAAAAAAAAAAAAAAAAAAAATACAAACAAAAAATTGCCAAAAAAAAAAAATGTTATTCCCCATAAGCGTATTATAATGTTAATTTAGGGGACCCTAAGCTTTCCCCACGCTCAAAACCGATAAGCTCCATTATAATCTTATACCCAGACAAAAATAAATACAGTAATAATTATGCTAGCTCAATTTTGATTTTTTGCACAAATTGTTTAATACTGCATAATCTATGTTTTACTTCACAGTTACTATGTTACAATAGCATAAAAATATTTATGTTGGTCTAATTTAGTATGATTTATGCCATGAATGCAGCATATTACGTAATTTATTATTTTCGTGTAATATGTAAAAAAAAAAAAAAAAAAAAAAAAAAACTCTGAAAGAAATTATTTTTATTATTTTCTCCATATAAAATATATTTTAGATCCTAAATAAAAAATAACTGTGTTTTTTGAAGCAGCACCATATTTTATAATTTTCATGTAAATACATAGACATTTTTTTTCGATTTTTAATTATTTATAAAGCTACGAGGGAATGTGATAAAAATCACCTGCCAGTATACTTGTATATCAGTAGTATACTCTATAGCTTATTTTATAAAAATCAAGCTTTATTAGAATTTGCAAAGTAAGAAAAATTTTATCTTTAGACCTAATTTTTCATATGTTTGTTGGCATAAAATTATTTTTAAGGTTACAGGAAAATAACAAAGATGCTAATTGCCAATATACTCATCACATTTGCAATTTCAAAAACCTGTTTAAAATGTTCAAAAAAATGATTTAAAATAAACGGCTACATTTTAATCTGTGAAATTATTATAAATGAAAAAATGTACAATAAATTGTCAATAAAAATTTGGAAACGTAACATAATTAAAAAAATTAAATATCAGTTTTATTGATTTTTTTTAAATGCTTTTGATGTCACTTAAAGCCCTTGTCAACTTACTTTTTTATCATTTAGAATAATAGATTGATAATTACTATACCTTAATATCCATGAACTAGACACCATCACGTTGATTTTGTATTTATTTTCGTTTATTTTCCTTTTTGCGGTTATATCACGTATCTGACGTCACATTGTACCGCCGCCAATCACAGTCAACCCCTCCCTCAAGTTCTTTACCCCTATCCCTATCACGGCCCCATCGGTACATTGTGACGTCAGATGCGTGACATAACCGCAAAAATGAAAATAAATACAAAATCAACATGGTGGTGTACGTCTAATTCATGGATAATAAGGTATGATAATTATCAATCTAGTAATCTAAATTATAAAAAAGTAAGTTGACAAGGGCTTTAATTCACATGGAACTGTTAGGCGTTATTTTATATATAATACTTTAGTATTTTAATTTTTGAACATATTTATTATAAATTTCAATCACATATTAACGTAATGCAACCTGGAGTCTAAGGTCTAGGAGGTGATTTACACTATCCTATAAGGGTGTATGCGGATGACGTCATATTTATTGCGCTTGGAGGCCATACTGGAGTAGTATACATAACATTGCTCAGCATATGACAAACTTCATTTAAACCCATTTTCTTTAGGAAATCGGCTAATTTTTTTTTATTTGTTATTTTTCTCACATACTTGAGATACTAATTCAACATATTTACAGCATCAATGCTCTCAAAAATATTGCATAGTGTTTTAAAACTGGCAAAATGATTTTTTTTCCTATGCCACCCATGTTATTGAGTTATCCAACATGGCGTCGACTTTAACATGAATGCATAGACCCTATACTAATCCACTTGTTTGCAGTAAAATAATATTAATTTATAATAATTTTTACAATAAATATTATATATTTTAAAAATATATATAATATATATATTTAAATTGCTTTACAATATTTAATTATATTATTAAAAAATGTTTAATTTAAATACTTTTAATTAATAAATTTATTTATATATTTTTTTTAATTATGAATAAAACTTATATAATTAATTATAACTTTTATAACGAATTAGAAAGAATTAATATTCAATCATTTAATTAAATGAGGAGAAAGAAGTAAATTACATCGAAGTGCTGGTCAAACGAGTGTCTACATCTATAGTAAAGAATTAATAATATATTTTATATTAGATTTTAGTAAAGTAATATCAGTCACGAAAAGTAATGGTTGATAATAAAAAATTATGATAATGGGCTATGAAATATTTATCATCATAGGTAGTTAGTGATATTGAATTCAATGGAGATTATCGGTGTAAGGTATATGCATGGAAAGTTTAGAGTCACTTAATTTCCCTGTTGCATAACGGAACCATTTTTTACTGGTTTTAAATAGGTACTACATCCAGGCCCAGGCCAGAAATATTAAAATCGGGATTATTATTAGATATACCTTTTAATTTTTTTTTAATTAAATAATTATTTTTAATTCATCACTGATGTCCATATAAATCATCATCAATAATGAGTCCTTTATTGATATCTTTAAATCACACGTGAGGTGGTTTACAGAATGTTTATTTATTTTATTAAATAATATATATATATATATATATATATATATATATATATATATATATATATATATATATATATATATATATATATATATATATATATATATATATATATATATATATATATATATATATATATATATATATATATATATATTATGTTCACAAAATAGTTAACTCAAATCTACTGTTAGTTTTATGAATTCTTTGCCTTTTATTAATTACTTTTGTGTTATTTGATTTATTCAAGTTTTATGCATTGTATTTCTCCAAAAAAATATTTAGCACATATTTTTTTTTTTTTTTTTTTTTTTTTTTTTATAATTAGGTTTTAAGGTAGAGACAGCGGTCAAAATATCCCGTTTTTATTGTGACAGCGATAAGAATCTAGCTACCTGATTGGGTATTACGAACCCTCTAGCCAAACAGGTAGCTATAGTTTCTTATCGCTGTCACAATAAAAACGGGATATTTTGACCACTGTCTCTACCTTTATGATAAAATATTTATAGCATGCTCCGATAGATTAAAATTTATTTGAATTAGATTGGTTTGTTTCTAAATTTTGAATATAACTGATAAATTATTAATTTTTTAAAATATATATTTTGCACTTTATTTGACTTAGCACTATCATTTACCTCCTTTATATAATAATCACTGTTAAGATTTTCTGATAATTAACAACAAATTAATGAAAAATCATGCTCATTAAAAATATGCATATTTTTATATATCTATATACTTTTTGTAATTGTGCGTTGCATATTGCTTTCCTCCAATAATTTGTAGGGGCGTGATATCGGGTGTTATTTTCAATATTTAAGCTTCTAATAAAATAAAAATTTAGTTTAAAATGTAAAAATAAAAATAAAAAAAGATTGAATGATTTCATATAAAATTTCAAGTATTAAAAACAACAATATCATAATTTAAAACTAGTTAATAATTGTTTATTTATATATATATATATATATATATATATATATATATATATATATATATATATAATATAATATAATTTGTTTATATTATATTCAATCAATTCAATGTATAATTTTTAATTATATTTAATTTGTTTTGTAATTTAGTTATAAATTTTAAAGTTGTGGTTCATTGAAATATAAATTAATACAAAAATTGCACAATAATAAAAATGACAGCTCTTATTCAAGGACACATTTTACAAGTAAATCTTGATGGATGTCAAAAATCAAAATGTATTATTGTTATTCGATTATTTCCTCGCACATATATAGTAAGGTATCTTTAAACTGAACGTTAGTGAAATATAAAATTAACATGAGGTAAAAGATGAAATGTATCTTAAAAGTTTAGTTATATAATGTCAAACATCTTCAAATTGTAAGTTTTTCCACTTAAGAAATAAAATGTAAATGAGAAAATTCAAACTTTATCTCCAACTTTTTTAATCAAATTAGATTTTTTTTTTTTTTTTTTTTTTTAAATTAATAAAAATACTAGTGTTGTTCGTAAACCATGTTTTCCTGCTAAAAAAAATGCGCAACTAATAAATGAATAACCATAGTTGGTCATAATTTTAGTAACAGAAAACAGAGTTTACAAACAGCATTAGTATACTTATTTTTTACCCCCGTCCCTCCAAAAAAGTCAAATTTTATTTGGAAATTACAGTATTAATTTTGATTTTTCGATATAATAAAATAGCGGAGAAATAATTCTTGTAAAACTAAAGTTCCTCGTTTGACTATTTCCAAGTCGGTCACCCTTAACGCTCTTTGTCATGAAATCTACAATAAAAATATTTAAGAATAACCAGATACTTATAAAATCTCGGATATTACGTACTGTATATTTATGACGGAAGTGATATCTATTTAATAATAATAATAAATGGTTTTTATAAGAGGTCAAAAAAAGGTGCAAACCCTCTTACATGGTCCTCTGACTTTCTTTAAACAATATGCACTAGTCAGAGTATTTCTTCAATATATTTAAATATAAACAATCAACATGAACATAACATAAAAACATAAAAAAAGAAGGAAATATATTAAATAAAGACTTGTAATTTCAATACAATATAATATTTGAGAGATACAAATGTGATTTTATTTATATTATTGCTGACGTACATTTATATCATTTAAAACCTTTTTATATTTTATAGCGTATTTATATCCTTTATAACAGATTTTTATATAATATAATTTATAATACATCAATACATCATTATCATTTTTATTTTTTTTTTTTTATTATTATTTTTTTTTGGAGTGTGTATGTTTTTGTATATAAAACTTAGAACTGGGCTAACCTAATAATCTTGGTACTATTATGAAGGGGAAAAAAGTGGTTTTATTGATAATTACATTTAACATGCATCGCATAAAAATAACATTCATTTTGAAAAGAAAATGTATACGAAAAGCAGCATTTATATTCCTTGTTTCTATTATTATTATTTATACTTATTATTATTTATTATTTATATTTATTATTATTATACATGATATTAATTATTAATAAATATGAATTGAAATGGATCATATAAAACATGAAATCTTGAATAGTTTTTGACATTCGAATTCTTTTTACTGTTATGTAATTGTTTTTATAGTAAAAATGATAATAATCCGATCGAGTCAACTCGTATATAGAGCCCCTTACAATTATGCAACTGTTTGATCACATTTGCTACACAATAAATCTAACTTCCAGGATACAATATTAATAATTCTAAAAACTTGACAACTTTAAATTTTTTTATTATTATTATTATCAATCATTAACACACAATACATAATATATCCAACCAAGGCAACGCCTTATCGGTTGGTTCACACATAATAGGGTGGTTTCATTCATGTTAAAGTCAACGTCATAAGTGAGTACTAAATAACATTGGCCGGTATAGGAAAATGGCACATTTTTACAGTTTAAACATACTTTCCAATTTTTTTTGAGAGCATTGATGCTGTTAACAGGTTGAATTAGTACCTCAAGTATGCAAGAAAAATAATAATGACAAAAAATAGCTAATTCACCAAAGAAAATAGCCAAAAACTACGTTTGTCCTATGCTGAGCAGTGTTATTCATTGCTGAAGAAGAGCATCGAAAAGCACTTAGAATGACGTCAAGCGTACACACTCTATGTTATTCATTATATTGACTGATAAAGGAACAACTGTTTTGAGGCTGACTATAAGCCATTTCGCTCATATCCGCTTCCGATTTGACTTACTGCGCATGCGTAGTAAGGAGAAACGGAAGCGGATGTGACTGAAATCGCTTATAGTCGGCCTCAAAACCGTTGTTCCTTTACTAGTCAATATAGAACATTTATAACTTGATCTTTTACGTATTTCTTATTTCTTTTTGTTTCCAACATTAACAATAAAATCTGTGTTATAGAGTTACATTATAACATTTTACTATGATTTAATTTTGCTGTAAAATACTTCAATTATGCATGATCTATTAATTGATTGAGTATGAAAATTTCATTGCAGTTAAATGTTATTAATTCCATTGAATTTAGAGTATACTCTAAATTCAACTCTAAATTCAATGGTAATTCTATCCGTTTTACTACATAAGAAAGACTTTTCAATTAATAAGTTTATAAAAAATGAAGAAAAAAAATAAAGTGCTCTTATAATTATAAGAATAAAAATCAGGCATTTAAATATAATTTCCCGTAAATTTTATTAACACAAAAAGTTATATAGGTGTATAATGTAATTTGTGATTCAATTCTTTTTTTACTGTACTAAGACGATCTACATAAATCTCATTTTTGTTTTTTGTTTTTCCGTCGGGTTAAGGAGGTACATTTTGTTATGTTATTACGTGATTTATCGCAGCTAGTTTTTAATGCTTCTTACCGGCGGTGATGTGGCAGAAAATTACTGCATTGATTCCTGAAAAAAAAAATTAATGAGTGATAATTAGACATATTTTAACGTGATTTAAGCCAATAATATTTCATAAATAATTTTACATATAACACGTATATAGCAATACAATTTTTGAAAAAAAAAAAAAAAAAAAAATCCAAAGAAGCATCAGCAAAAACAAAAAGGAATATTAAAATATAAATATACCTTTTATGGAATCGCAATTTCCTTAGACGAAAATGCCTATTTTTCTCTCGCAATTTCCTAAGACGAAAATGCCTATTTCTCTCTCTCTCTCTCTCTCTCTCTCTCTCTCTCTCTCTCTCTCTCTCTCTCTCTCTCATGCTCTCGAAGTGTGTGTGTACGATATATTCGCACTTAATTAGTGAGATGGCATTAGTCTCTACAGATTGGCGCCCCTCTGAGTTGAAGAAACACAAACTGATGCACCCCCTCCGTACGTTTGCTGACAACTAAAGTAACCCAGTTATCCCCTCATTGATACAGTGACAACATAAAATACTACAAGTAAGGTCTTCGTACATTCAAATAACATGAAAATATTTATCATATATAGGGTGTATCCGCATGATGTCATACTTAATGCGCTTGGACGCCATACTGAAGTAATGCTTCATAGACATTGCTCAGCATAGGACAAACTTCATTTTTGGCTTTTGGGAAATTACTTAATTTTGTGTAATTATATTTTTCTCACATATATACTTGAGATACTTATTCAACCTAATAACAGCGCATAAATGCACTCAAAAATATTGTATAGTATTTTAAAATGGGCAAAATGAGTTATTTTCCTATACTAGCCCATATTATTAAGTGATCCAACACTGCACCGACTGTATTTTTTTTTTGTATATAATATATATATATATATATATATATATATATATATATATATATATATATATATATATATATATATATATATATATATATATATATATATATATATATATATATATATATATATATATATATATATATATATATATATATATATATATATATATATATATATATATATATATATATATATATATATATATAATATTTTTATTTTTTATTATTCTTTAACTCATAAAAGTCATAATACATTTCCAACCAAGGCCTTATCGGTTGGATTAAAATAGAATACAATTATTTTCATTTCAAACAAAAATAACTAGTTAGTTATTTTTAAAAATAAAAATTATTTTTCAATGTTATGACAATAATCAAACAAGAAAACAATTTACGTAATATATATTGACTCAACTTATACTTTTGATATATTGCATAAAAACTAATAATAATACGAGTAATAGCATTTCTTTAATTATACAAAATTAAAATTAAAAGACATTCGCTTACATTCACATATATATAATATAGATTAATTATGACAAGCTCAAAAAATGTGACTTAAATTTTTTTTTTCAAGTATTTTTATTATATAATCCTTTTAATTTCATTGGCAATTCATTCCAAATTTTAGGTAAATTATTATAATATATACGTATATGTAAGAAACATGAGTTTATAACATAATGTATTCTATTTCTATGCTGTAAAAATCGTGAAATGTTATCAAATCCTTAATCTTTGTGAAAATTTGAAATATATTATATATATATATATACACACACACACACACACATATATATACGTATTTTAATGCCACAAATATTGATATTGTTTCCTATGTATTTACATAGCCCAATACGTTAAAAATAAGTTTCAATGCAATGTATATCAATCCTGTCAATCCATATAACAAATTTTTCTTCAGATAATAGGGTGTATGCGGATGACGTCATATTTATTGTGCTTGGAGGCCATACTGGAGTAGTGAATAACATTGCTCAGCATATGACAAACTTCATTTAAGCCAATTTTCTTTGAGAAATCGGTTCATTTTTTGTTATTGTTATTTTTCTCACATACTTGAGATACTAATTTAACATATTTTCAGCATCAATGCTCTCAAAAATATTGCATAGTGATTTTAAACTGGCAAAATGATTTATTTTCCTATGCCACCCATGTTATTGAGTTATCCAACATGGCGTCGACTTTAACATGAATGCATAGACCTATTAAAATCATTAATGTAGGCGTTTTTCTCAGATTCCTTTTAGCTCTTGGAAATATTTTTAACTTTTTTTTTAAATATGCGAAACGAAGCAATACAAATCGCTTGTCAATATAATTAAGCTTTTTATCCTTTCAATTGTATCGTATCTCAACATTTTAATGTATGCAGATAAAAAAAATATATAATCAATCAAAATATACACGAGACAAAATAGCTATACGGAGGCTGCTGTGAATTACATAATACATATTTTACATATGTGCATTTTCAAAATTTAAAATTTGTTTGGCCCACTGCTAGTGATAATCAGTATTATTGAAAATTATCAACCATTTATTTCCTATTCACAACTATGAACCAATGAGTAATTTCTTAATTCAAATTTATAAGAACTTCCTTAACTGTTAGATGCATATTTAAAAATTAATGTAAACAAAGTAATTAATGATATAACATTCAATCCGGTTTCAAGTTTTTCATTAATATTTATAAAAAAGTTATTGTATGATAATTACAAAATTAAAAATAATAAAAATATATAAAATATAAATAACTAAATAAAATTAAAAATAAAATATATTTATTTTTATTATACTATATAAAAAACCATAAACAAAAAAAAATCTAGTTTTATTTATTTTTATTTTTTTCTATGTTAAAGTGTGTGCGACTTATTAACACTTAATGAGATTGAATTACTTTCATTTGGCATGCATGGAACGGTGATATGTAAAATGATGAAGTAAAATGCAGAGAGAGAGAGAGAGAGAGAAAGAGACAGAGACAGAGACAGAGACAGAGACAGAGACAGAGACAGAGACAGAGACAGAGACAGAGACAGAGACAGAGACAGAGACAGAGACAGAGACAGAGACAGAGACAGAGACAGAGACAGAGACAGAGACAGAGACAGAGACAGAGACAGAGACAGAGACAGAGACAGAAACAGAGACAGAGACAGAGACAGAGACAGAGACAGAGACAGAGATAGAGATAGAGACAGAGACAGAGACAGAGAGAATACGATCACCCCGCAAAGTTTCAATAACTAATTTTTGGAAATTTCAGACTATATAGGGTGTGTGCGCATGACGTCATTCTGAATGCTTGTTGTTGCTCTTCTTGAGCAATGAATAAGATGGCGCAGCAGAGGACAAACGTAGTTTTTGGCTATTTTCTTTCCAAAAGAAAAAACTTTTTGGTTATTATTATTTTTCTTGCATACTTGCGAAAAACTTATTTAACCTGCTAGCAGCATCATTGCTTTCAAAAATATTAAGAAGTATTTTTGAACTGGCAAAATGAGTCATTTTCCCATTACCGGCCTTGTTATTTAGCGTTCACTTATGGCGTTGACTTTAATATGAATGTAACCACCAGGCATAAGATTAATTTCAATATTTCGTTTCTCATTCAAAATCATGCAGTTGGTGTCGCAATGATTTTTTAAAAATGTTATCAGTTAATTATCATTGACTTTTATAAATGGCAACTAAAAAATAGGCGTTTATCTTTTAAATTTCAGATATATATATACGAGCATTCTAACTACAGCTCTTAATTATGCTTTTAGGAATGCTTTTAATCACACTTATTATCAATTAATTTATTATTTATCAAATTTATTGAATATGTCAGTGTATTTGTAGGCTTTTTGGATGAAATAAAAAGTTACAAAATGGTCAGTTTTTTTTTTTTTTTTTTTTTTTTTTTTTTTTTTTTTTTGTTACCATTTTTATAACATTAACAATTCTTATTGTTTTTCAATACATCATTTTCAATGATTTTTCTAACAAAATATAAATATTTTTCCTTTTTTTAAAAGTTATTTAGCCCCCTCCTCCGCCCCCAATCAAATTTATTACATGTTAAAAAATCACTCCGATAATATACCATTGATATATTATAAAATAACACTAAAAAAAATTAAGCTTCTAAAATATTTGTGTTTTCGTATTATTTTATATAGTTGTTAACAATTAGTATATTATTTGATATATTTGTCCTATGGCTGGTTTGTTTGTTTGTTTGTGTTATAAAACACAATAGTATATAGAAAGGGGAGGTTATAATAGTAAGGGTGACAACAAAAGACCACAAAACCTCCCCTTCTCTCCCACACACACATCACTTTCAATTAATTAGGGGTCATCACCTCTATTATACTTTAACCTAACTTTTAAATAACTCCCTAAGGTACAATTTTAGTGGAATAAATTTCATAACTTTATTAAATTTTGGTTGTTTCTATTTTTATTAATTAGTGTTACATCAACTAACATTTCTAATATTATAAGAAGGTATAGAGAAATTATACTGTCACTTTAAGTGTGAGTTACTCATGAAGGTTTTAAAAATATAATTCCTTTCTTTATAGGGTGGTTTCATTCATGTTAAAGTCGACGTCATAAGTGAGTACTAGGCCAGTATAGGAAAATGGCATATTTTGCCAGTTTAAAAATACTTATCAATTTTTTTGAGAGCATTGATGCTGTTAACAGGTTGAATTAGTACCTCAAGTATGCAAGAAAAATAATAATGACCAAAAAATAGCCAATTTTTCAAAGAAAATAGCCAAAAACTACGTTTGTCCTATGCTGAGCAATGTTATTCATTGCTCAAGAAGAGCATCGAAAGGCATTAAGAATGACGTCATGCGTACACACCCTATAGTATGTATAATTTGGTATTTTACAGTCTTGGGTTTGGTACCCATAAAATTATAACGGTAATAAAGAGGACCATGTAGGTGGTTATGTACTTTCTTTTTCTTTTTTTTTTTTTTTTTTTCGCCTTGTAATAAAAACCATTTAGCATTATTATTTATTATAATAATAATTAACGGCTTTTATTGGGCAAAATCAGGCATACAATCTCTCAATTTAACCCAACTGTTTTACAGTACATACAGTACAGTACAGTCAGTTACGATATTTGTTAGTAGTAAAATCATAATAACGTAAAACTTATTTTAAATAATTTTATTGATGATTTTTAATTGTGATTAGAGAGTTTATATATACTAGAATTTTAATGGAAGTTAAATTTCTTTTCACTTAAATTATTTTAAGTTATTTATTTAATTGTTAACTCACCTAACTTTATTTAAACAATAAAGACTATTATTTATTTGTTTGTTTATTTATTTATTTATTTATTTATTTATTTATTTATTTATTTATTTATTTATTTATTTATTTATTTATTTATTTATTTATTTATTTATTTATTTATTTATTTATTTATTTATTTATTTATTTATTTATTTATTTATTTATTTATTTATTTATTTATTTATTTATTTATTTATTTATTTATTTACTTATTTATTTATTTATTTATTAGAATTGTGAAAATATATACCTGATTTCGCCCAATAAAAACCATTAATTTTTATTATTATGGTTACTCAAATCTAGCCTCACACTATAGGGTCAAATCAATTCATGTTAAAGTCAACGACATGTTGGATCACTCAATAACTTGGGAGACATATGAAAATACTTCATTTTGTCAGTTTAAAAACACTATGTAATATTATTGAGAGCATTGATGTTTTTAATAGGTTGAACTAATATCTCAAGTGTGAGAATAATAAAAATAACCAAAAAAATTAAACGATTTCCCAAAGTTTAATAGCCAAAAATGAAGTTTGTCCTATGCTGAGCAATGTTATTCAATACTCCAGTATGGCGTCCAAGCGCATTAAATATGACGTAATGTGCATACACCTTATAACGATAAACATGTCGTTCTTTTTAAAACATTGCCTACGTTAAACGATAAGATATCGATAATAATAGATAACAATAACTATATATAAATCTTATTGATATAGGGTGTATGCGCATTTTGGTTTATTTTTATTTTTCTCAATAAATATAAATAATATATAGATATTAATATAATTTTTGATATATTAAAAAAATCATTTAACTGAACAGAAAATTTAAAAAAAAAATTCTAGCAAGAAAACTTAAGATGTAAGTCGTTTATTTGTGTGACTTAATTAATTATAATCATTTTTTCTTTTGCATCTGTTTTCATAATTGTATAATCTGATAGGTAATTCATTTTAAATTACTTTAAGTCACAAAATGCAACGTATCGCACTGTCAGATGACCTTACACATTTTCCAATTTTATTCTTTCATTCATAAATCGAATGCCGACTTTAATGTACTACGTACTACCAATTTTACTATATACCACTATATACGACTTCTTTTACTCATTTAAATTATTATTATTAATAATAATAATTTTAAAACATATGTAAATACTTAAAAAATAAACTTAATACATTATTAACAATTAATAAATTTATTTCCCATATTAAAAAAATTATATTAAAAAAAAGTTTAAATGTAATAAAATAAAATTTAATTTACAAAAAATAAAATATAATAATATAAACTAAACTAAAATTGTTATTAAAATGTATATTATGTATATATTTTTTTTATTTCCGTTTTAAAACGAGTAACAATAAATTAAATAGCAAAGAAATTTTGGATCCAATTTTCTGAAGTGTCAAAAAATATTATTATTGAAATATTTTGTTATGTGAAGATATTTGAGAGAGAGAGAGAGAGAGAGAGAGAGAGAGAGAGAGAGAGAGAGAGAGAGAGAGAGACTATGTATGTACAAAGTTTGTAATATACAGAGCAAAGGGGGGAAAAACCAAGGTGTTTCCGGAATAGGAGAGAACGATTTCCGTTTTTAAACCAACTTGACTTCCGTTCGATTTTCTTATTTTGGAAAAATCAATCGTAGTAGAAAATTTTCTTCAATATTATTTTCTTTTACGTAATTTTATGATGAGTTTCCATTTTACATTACCTAACCACACACAAAAATAATATAAATAGTATTTAAGATTTTAAACAAGTTTTTGTAATTGAATTATTTGAAATTTGAAATTACTTCGAAGATTAATGTGAAGACAATTTTGAGGCGAATATTAAATTTTATTTGTATAAGAATTTAAAAAGTAATTTTATTATTTAGTTTTTTAATTCATGGCTGCTTTTGTTATTAATAAATGAAATCAATATAAAATAATATTTAATAAATCAATAGAGAAATAAATTTCAAAACTAATTATTATTATTATATTTTAATAAATGCAAATTTTTTAATTTTTATGAGTTTTAGTACTTTTAGATAATAAAATTACATGTAATGAAATAAGTATTATCGACTCAAAAAACCTGAGTTACCTGCCGTTCGACCTTTTACGGTATCGCCCAGCCGCCCCTTTCTCCTTAAATGTGACAATGCGTGATACTTTATGCATGCCCGATTTAAATCGACTGAATATTTTTGAGTCGAGTATAATATAAACTCTTATCAAATTTGAATATATATTATGTTTCAGTAAAATCATTGAAATAAATATTATATTCTATATTTACAAAATGTTATTTAAATTTGATCTTTCTTGATAAATTAAAGCCTTGTTTTGTTTTAAAAATTAAATAATTTTGTGATATGAATGGACTGAATGGACCAATTGCAATGGTTTAAATGGTTGCAAACGTGTAGGTGAAAACGATTTTTTCATAAGAAATTCATTAAGTATGTTTCAAATTATTTTAAAAAATTCGTTCATTGCAAGTGCTATCTTCTCTCTCTCTCTCTCTCTCTCTCTCTCTCTCTCTCTCTCTCTCTCTCTCTCTCTCTCTCTCTCTCTCTCTCTCTCTCTCTCTCTCTCTCTCTCTCACTCTCTCACACTCTAACCTCCTGAAAAAAATATTGGTATTTAAGGAATATTACACTTTAGCTGAATTTTATGATCCCAATTCAATAATTGATTATATTGATGTGCTTTATGCATACTACACATACATATCTACAATTTTATATACTGACTAAACTGCAATTATTTGCTTAATATACCGTTCAATTTTTGTTTCCATTTAATAATCATTACACTTGATATATAATGTATTTTGCTTTATAATTATTATTATTTTTTTTTTTTACATTTTATGAATGTAATTTTATATAATTATATATATTTAATTATCATTTATCGTAAATATTTTTTTGACAAGACCAACGCTTGTTGTAACACATGTTACTATGAACTGCCTGGGTCAATAAAGAAATCTTATTCTTATTCTCTCTCTCTCTCTCTCTGTTTCACAATCTGCAGTATTCTGCTATTAAAGTTGTTGATATATACATCTTAATGAGTTCTTATTTGTTCTATCTTATATTGATTACAGCATCCACCTAGCTGGAACTCAAGTACGGCGGGTAAAGTAAGAACACATTTGGCGGAGAATGGATCTTCACTTGCCGGTATTCGTACAACTTCAAGTCCCGTACATACATATTATAGAGATCATAAGGCTCCTCCTTATGCACATGGTAAATAATATTTAAGATTATATTTTCAAACATAATTTTTTTGCCTTTTCTTTTTTCTTTTTCATCTTCTTAATCTTTTTCTTTTATCTTTTTTTTTTTTTTACTGTCCTCTTTATTTTAATGTAATTTTATTTTAACTTTTTACAAACCCAATATATCATTATACTGTACAGTAACATTATTATATCGTATAATATCAGGCAGGTGATTTTTGTCTTATCGTCGACTCACTGTGTTTTTAATTAATAATTTGAAACGGAATAGGGGAGGGGGGATGTATTTTCATAATTAATTTATAAAATATAAATAAAAATTCATATTTTCTAAAAAATATCTTAATTCATAAACTTTTTTTTTTTTTTTTTTTTTTTTTGAGCAAGTAAATTTAAAACCATGAAGAAAGGAAATAAAAATCGCACTTATTTTATCATTCAGTTTCCAAAATTAAATTACAAAATATGTATATATAAATTGGAGGACAATAATAATTAGTAAAAAAGGTTTTATATCAGATACAATAAATTTTTATTTTTTTCTAAAATTCTGTGTATTATTAAATTAAAAAATTTTATGACCTTATTTTCATGGTTTCATTAAAAATGGGTTGGAAATAAAGATTTCACTAGTTTACCAAGGTAGAAAATCTTGAAAGCAACCTCAATATATGATTTAGGTTTGCCGATAATAGACACAAACCTGTGTAAAATCCAACTGATTTGACCTTCAGCTCTTTAAATACCTGGCAATTTTGATGTCCAACTTAAGTTGTATTTTCAATAACTTCATGTCAATAATACTGCTTATTTTTGTGTGAAAATTACACATATTTTTAAATTTTATTTAACATGTATATTTTCTTTGTATTTTAAAATTGTTTTCCACAGTAATTTCTAATTACTTTAATTGGAATTCAATTGATTTGATATTATTTTTTTATAAATTACAAGACGCCATCTAGCTGTATACTTACAAACTAAACTTATAAATTATTAGGGTGTATCCGCATGACGTCATATTTAATGCGCTTGGAGCCATACTGGATAGTAGTGAAAAACATTGCTCAGCATATGACAAACTACGTTTAAGCCAATTTTCTTTGGGAAATCAGTTAATTTTTTGTTATTGTTATTTTTCTCTTATACTTGAGATACTAAAAATATTGCATAGTGGTTTTAAGCTGGCAAAATGAGTTATTTTCCTATGACACCCATTTTTTTATTGAGTTATCCAACATGGCGTCGACTTTAACATGAATGCATAGACCCTAAGTTAATCGTGTATTATTTATAATATGTTTAAATTAAGGGTTGTACTCAGATGGCTTGCATCACAAAATCTTAAAAGAAAACTTTGAAACTTTATGATGACATTTGAAAGTTAATAGTAACAGCTACCCCAGCTACCTATGATAAAAATTTTAGAACTCATGACCATCAGATAAGAGAGAAAATAATTAATGAAATCAACGTGGGCTCTAAATCTTATGGAACTAAAATTTCAAAACTTATTAATTTAAAATTTAGCATGGTAGCCCGACAATTTTTTTTACATTTATAAACATAGCTTATTCTAATAGTAATGTATCACTGTGTAATATTTCATTATTTTCAATTTTATAGCACCTTTATAGTCAAATCCCGGAATTCTTGACTTTCCAACTAAATATTTTACCTATCAAGCATCGAGATTATAACACATTACAAATTTACTTGTTACTTAAATGTAAATAAGTTGATATTTATTAAAAAAAATAGTTTTAAAATGTAATGATATTATGTTATTAATAAGTGTCTTATTTATTTTTATTTTTAATATTTTTATTATTTAATTTTTTGTACTCGTAAAGTGTAAAAATAATTAATTCAAAAAATATATATTAATTTAATAAATACAGTTAAAGAAAATTATTTTAAAATAATATTTACAAAATGTAATGTAGTATTTATTTACGTTAATTTTATATATTGAGATTGTTTGATTTTTGTATTGATAGATGTTATCATGTTATAACCTTGGCATAATACAATACATGTTGTTTTAAATACTGATTGATTATAAGAAGAAATAAATGAATAAGCAATTTTTGTTTTTCAGTTTGTGAGATATTAGACGATTACTTACTCCCTTAAAAACTATAATTTCCATTAAGTGTTCAAAAATATTGTTTCGTGCAACATTAAATTACACTAACATGTGAGTATTCAGGACATACAAGGCACTACAATTTAATAACTCAAAATTATAGTCTATGTTATTTATAATAAAATTCTAAATTATATAGGGTGGTTTCATTCAGTATAAAAGTCGACGCCATTTATAAGTATACTAAATAATATGGGTCGGTATGGGAAAAGAAAAATAGCACAATTGGCCTCTGTGAAATACTTGGCAATATTTTTGAGAGCTTTGAATCGGTTATCAATTTGAATTAGGTTTTTTAGTATGCGAGAATAATTACCAAAAAATTAACTATAAATTTCCAAAGCAAATAGCCAAAAATGATGTATGTTCAGTGAGCAAACGTTATTCATTGCTCCGATATGGCATCAAAGTGCATTCAGTATGACGTCATGCGCATACACCCTAGCCGTACTGTCAAAAAAAAAGTTATATTATGGATTGTTTAAACGAAACGTTTATTATTTGAATTTGAACTAAGTTTGTATATGTGTGCATTTATTGCAATAAATTAGGTTTTCATGTAAACAATTTTATTTGATCCGCGTATTAAAAATATTGCACCCCCTTAATTAACGTTTATGACACCAATATATTTATTTATATATATCAATTAAAATTATACTATTATAAAGCAAAATTTTCAACCAATTATTTTATATAAATATAAAGGTAAAATTTGACTAGTCACTATATAATATATTAGGATGACTTAGCAATAAAATTTACAGTTTAAATTAATTACTAGTTTACATATTGTGTAATGTGTATAGGGTAAATTTATACAGTATAAGTTATAAGATTTTTTTTATACGTTCCTTATAGAGTAAATCAAGTCGAGTCAAAACACAACATTCATAGGGTGTTTGGGAATGACGTCATTCTCAGCTTTTTGATGCTCTTCTTGAGCAATGAATAACATTGCTCAGCATAGGACAAACGTAGTTTATGGATATTTTCTTTGGAAATTATCTATTTTTTTTTTTTTTATTATTATTTTTCTTGCATACTTGAGGTACTAAATAAAATTGTTAACAACATCAATGCTCTCAAAAATATTATGAAGTATTTTTAAACTGGCAAAATGAGACATTTTCTCATACTGGCCCATGTTATTTAGCACTCACTTATGGCGTCGACTTTAACATAAATGAAACCACCCTATATAACAAAAAAATAAAAATATATATCAAATTATGTCGTATTTAAGATCAATTATATTTGAATTTAATAACTGTTAAATAATCAGATACACTGTAAAGCATATTTCCGAGTAGGTATTTCTGTACTGATTTCTTTGATAATAAATACTGTATGATTCAAGTTATTAAGTGTTTGTCAAAAGTCAAACGCTCAATGAGGGTTATCGGCGTGGTGTGCTAGCCAATCACAGTCTTGTGTTATTAATATTTATATTATATACTTTAGCATTGCGAAATGGTCCTCTTATTGTGTTTTTTCTTGCTTATTTGATGTGAAAACACGACTGTTTACTGTTTTCACGACGCATTTCTTTGATTTTACCAATGGCTAACTTCCGGTTACCTGTTAATCTCCAAGTATGGTAAAAAAAAATTACTTTAAATGTACATCAAATAATGTGGTTCAAATTTTAAAATTAAAATAGCTATATGAATATATTTTTTATTTAGTCAATTCGTTTATATAAATAATTTACATTTAGCAAATTCCAATTGCAACATTAAATGTAATTTGTTCTCAATTTTAAGCACCTGTACCTGGATATCATAAATATGTCAGGAATCATTCATGACCATTAAATCAAGAAAAAAAATCAATGAAATTAACTAGTAACCGTTTGAACTTTTAATTACACATTAATTAGAAATGTTTCTGGTCCTTCTAAATTTTTACATAATGTATTAGTTTAACATTAGCAAGTACCCTTAACATATTGAATATTATAGTATTCAGAATATTTCTCTTCAAATATATTCCTACTACGCTAGGCCATTACATTAATATCGAAATTTTCTGCTTCTTCAACTTTTAACGGAGTTTAACGGTTTAAAAAAAAATATACGGATTAAAACACGTAAAAGTATGTTTATATAATATTTTTCATTTAAATATTTCCGGAATCGGTAGAGTAGTTTTCTCAAAACTATCAAATAAAGTGTTTTATGCCATAAGTGTAATGTTAAACTAGGGGATCCTAGCTTTTCCCGCACGCTAAACCAATATGCTTCATTGCATCACTGATGTATTTAAATTCAGCTGATAGTTTATTTGTCACTTGGAATTTATTTTAAATTTAGTCATGCTTTTAATCGCGTATATATATTATTAATATATAGCTATATATACTTCAGACAGGTGCTGAATAATTATTTGTCCTGTGTCCACTTAACTCGAAAATAATTATTGTGAATTGAAATTATCATTTTACTTTGGAATAATGTTTTTATTGTAGGGACAAGTTTCAAATACAGTGTCTCAGTTTAATACTGTACAATACGTTAACTTTGTAGCGATAGCTTTTTATTTATAAAAAATATTGAAAAAAAAGTATAAAATGTAAATTTAAATAATAGAATATATTAATTTTATTAAAATTATTTAAAATTAAAAAATTGATTATATAATATTATTTTTTTAACTATTATATTAAAATAGAAATAAAATTGATTTATATTACGAAATCTGACTACATATTTTTCTCCCTTTTTCTCTTGTCTGTTTATAGGGTGGGATGTTTAGATTCTCTAAGGGGATGAGAATATCGCGATGGGGAGGTCGATTACTTATCCCGCCTCCCCTATCCTCCTCTTCGCCCCTCATCCCTCCAACCTGATGCTCGTTTGATAAACATAGCAAAGTAATTAGCGCTTCATCATCTATTTTACTTTATATTTACAAAATTATTAATTTACTTACTTACCCAACCCTAACCTTTTTACATTTAATAATAATGAATTTGCTAAAAATGTTTCTCTCTCTCTCTCTCTCTCTCTCTCTCTCTCTCTCTCTCTCTCTCTCTCTCTCTCTCTCTCTCTCTCTCTCTCTCTCTTTGTGCTTTTTCTTTTTTTAATAAAAGGAAGGGAAGTGGGGGACAGTAATTAAATATTATTATAACTTACGGTTTGTATTTTTATTATTTTTTTTCAAATCGTATTATTGTCGTTTTCTTTCTTTTTAATTATCTTGCTAAATTATTAGCTTGATTAATTATACTGTTTGTACATAATGCTTAATATTTGTATCTTTTAATTTGCAAAAAAAAAAAATATATATAATATATTTTTATATATATTGCTAATTTTTTTATGTTTTAAATGCAGATTGCACGTTTAAAATATCACTTGGGAGGTTTTCGGTTAAAAAGAATTCTTATGGCCTCAAATAAGTAAACTAGTATATTTATTATCTAGTATTTCTCATTTCAATTTCTCCGGAATCAGTGGAGTAGTTTTCTCGCGGAAATCGCAAAAAAAAAAAAAAAAAAAAAAACTGTTTCTCATAAGTGCAATGTTAAAATAGGGGATCCTTAACTACCACGCGTTTCCCTGTGTGCTAAACTGATAACTGATAACCTCCATTAAAGAAAATTATTAGCATTATTATTTACTATTATATTTTATTTACTATTATTAAATTTACAAATACAATTTCTTGCTTTTTTAAAAAAATCAACAATGGGTTTCAAAAAGTCGATACAATAAAAGTGAATACTGTTGTTTATATATTAACATGAAACGTAATAAAACCTTTTATCTTAAAATACTGTCATAAATGTATATAAAATAATTTACATAAATATTTTTATTGTTATATCTGTTTTAGGTTTACAAGTATTACCACAATATCCAGCTTCAGCAGAGTATCATAATCTCGGTAAGTACTAGTCTTACAAGTTAGTCTAGCTACTATTATTTTAGATATAAACATGTTAAAATCTATGTTGTAGATAAATATTATGAGGATATTATTTGTCAATATTATGCATTTATTAAAATTATATATACCGAATAAAAATTGTTTATGGCTCCATTTTTGACTGGCTATAATAAAATAATAATAAGGTTATACTTATAAAATAAGCTGATCGAGAAAGGTAAGGATAAGCATGAGTTATGAGGGCACCAATTATTTATTTTATTGTTATATATTATTTTACTAAAATTTCTTGAAAATTTGGGGTTAAAGTTAAAATTTACAGTTTTATCTCATACGTGTATCAAGTTCATTAATTAATCAATGAAGGACAAGGGAAAAAAATACTTATTTGAAACGAAATATTTATAGTCATTCTTTTGCAAGATTTTTTACATTACTAAAATAGTTTTATTTTGACTTTTAAAATTATCTTTACATTACACGAAATTTTCAAAAATTTAATTTATAAAATTTGCAAATATTAATAATTATTTTGTATATTTATATAAATAATATTTTAGTGATATATTTAATTTTTTCTTTAATTTTACTTATATATTTATTAATTATTTAATAAATATATATTTATTTATTAAATCGATAATCCTACGAAATAAATAATAAATCGTAATAAGAATTGTTTGGAGTGTTCTGCGTGATGGGCTAATAAGTAATGAAAATAATGACCTATTTTCAAAACAAAATTTTTATTATAGCAAAAGTAAACGCTATGAAAGTGAATTTTCAAAAAAAGTGTTAAGTAATAGTGTACCATGATATTATAAAAATATTCATTTTAATAATTAATATAATAAATGATATCCAGGGAAAAAAATCACAGTCATCTTAAGCTTACAATAGGTAGGTGAATTTTTAATTTCCGAGGTTATTAAAAGTATTTTTAATTAATTTTTTAAAAGTCGTGAAATGACGTGACAGACTGCAACTTCTGCATGTGAGCATAGGAAAAAGTTGCAGCCTGTGACGACATTAAAAATTCACACATGTATCGATTCAGGATAATGTCCTCCTTTAGCATGTGAAATAAAATTCAAAAAAAAAATGTCTTTCTCATTATTGTTTAAGAAATATTTAGTAAAAAGAACAAGCAAACAAGATTACAATTTCCAATGCACAAATTAGTACGAGAATTGTAAATAGATTAATATATCCCAGTGAACAATATACAGTATATGAAGCAACACTTCCCCCCTCCCCCCCCCCACCCCCCCAAGGCAAAGTTATTATACTCAATATAATATTATGTGTGTATGATTCAGTACTGTACATAGCAGGTAGAAAATTATTGTTCAAAGTTTACATAATATCAAATACCGCATATTTTAGTTTAAATATTTACATTTTATATACTGACTCATAATATTAACTTTATTATTATATTATAACTTAGCTTTTTCTTTATATTTAAATTTTTTTTTTGTATCAATATTATTATTATTATTTTATTTTTTTTATTATTTAATTAAAATTGTTTCATAATATTAAATTTTATAAATTAAATGATACTTTTAATCTATAGAGAAATTACACTAACATTTAATATAAGGACGTTCTGTTTAGATCCTTTTGCATCATGACACGAAGAAAGCATGTTATAATAAATAAAAATATGTAGTTCATATTGAATACTTTGAAATGCAGAAAAAAATATCAAAATATTGAAGCCGACAATTAGAGATGTTGTTAAATCCGCTTCCGTTTCTACTGGGGATTTAATAAATCTGGTGCCATGGTAATTAATAAAAATGCAAAACAGTATTTTAAAGGCCATGAAAAAAGGTGATAAATTTAATGATAATGCATTTAAAATTTGGAATATATTACTTTATTGAAAATCAGGCTAACGTTGCTTTAGTAACTGAGAAATATTCAAAATTGAAAGGTGATACTAAAAGTTTCGTATATAATACTAGAACATGTAATAAAGAGCCATATGTAACACCTAAATATGTTAATAGGTTCGGTGAAAGAACTCACAAAATTGTATTGCCTAAACTTTGGAATGAACTTCCAAATTATTTAAGAGATTTAGATGATGAAAAAAAAAAGTGAAAAAATTAAATAAAAAATTGGATGTTTAAATCACTATAAATTCATATGATGTTATTAAATAAAAATTAAAATATAAGTAATTGAAGTAAAATAAAAAAATTGTTATTTTATTTATAAAGAAAAGTGTTCTTAAAAAAAAAAAAAAAAAAATCATAAATCATGATTTTCAGATTTTGTCAAAGAAAAATAATATGGAAATAAATATAATTATATTGTACTTCAAAATTATAATGTACTAACATTTAAAATATTATTTAATTAAAATACTAAAACAACTGTAGAATTATTTAATTGACATTCGAACCAGCCGACAAGATCCAAGTGAGGATCTTGGCTGGATTAAAAATGTACGCAAATGTAACATAGAATTAAAAAAAAAATAAAAAAAAATACTATTCATGCACAGTATACTCTGTTAGTTAGTCGGGTTTCTTTTTTAAACATATTTTGTACTACACAATTTTACTAGACGTTAACGTGTAGTTAAAGGAAAACCCACTGTACGAGACGTCCACGGCCTAAATACACAGCCTGTTATTCATCATGCACAGCCTAGAGAAACCGTAGAAACTTTAACATGTTAAACTCACTTGTGCAGTGCAGTGTTTTTTTCATAGTTTTTCAAGGCTAAGGATATAGGAATAAAATACGAGCAATCTTTATCCAAGTTGACTGTGATTCGCTGTATGCATATGACGTCATACTGAATGCACTTTGACCCCATATTGGAGCGATGAATATCATTACTCAGCATAGGACAAACATCGCTTTTGGCTATTTTCTTTGGAAAATCAGTTAATTTTTTGTTCTTATTTTTTTTTCTCGCACACTTGATAACATTATTAAACCTATATGTTAACAGCATCAATGCTTTCTAAAATATTGCATAATATTGTAGTTTTAAACTGGCAAAATGTGTAATTTCTCTATACTACCATGTTATTTAGTGCTCACCTATATATGGCGTTGGTTTTTATACGAATGCAATCACCCTATAATGCGTAGCCCATATTTGGATACGATTTTTTTTTTTTTTTTTTTTTTTTTTAGATACTGCAATGTTTAAGATTTTTGAATAACCATTGAAATTGCTACAAATGTATAACTTTTTAGTTGCCAAATGTTATAAACGCCACGCGATTGCAATAAAATAAAAAAATAAATTTAAAAGCATTTAATAAATAGTAATATACATATACTTTGAAATATTATATATTTTAATAAAAACATACATTAAAAATATAACAAAACAAAAAAAACATAATGTATACATTAAAAATTTAAATACACTATACGCTACATCA